>CALZFC010000001.1:897500-912500 GCA_945643635.1 Allodiplogaster sudhausi | reverse complement strand
AAGCCGACACCGGGCAAGGGGTAGTTCAGTGCACGGGCAGGCTGGGGTTAGCGGGGCAGGGTAGGGTATGAGAAAGAGAGAGAAATAGAGAGAGAGAGAAATGGAGAGAGAAAGAGAGAGAGAGAAAGAGAGAGAGAGAGAGAGAGAGAGAGAGTCAGAGTCAGATGGAAAGAACACGAATATGAATCGAGTAGCCAACTAACGCAAATGAATGCAAGACGTGTTCTTGCTCTGCACAATGGACAGAATAACATGCTCTTCTCTGTCTCTTTTCTCTCTCTCTTCTCTCTCCCTCTCTCTCTTTTCTCTCTCACTCTCCCTCCATCTCTTTTCTCTTTCACTTCTTTTCTCACTCCTTCCTCTCCATCTTTCTTTCCTTCGTTCCTTTTGAAAAGATGTACATACATACCGAATAGGCAGGCTCGGTGCAAGTTACAATTACAACGATCACACATTTCTATCACTATCTGCATCACTAATGCAAACTTATATATATTAGACTACCACGCTTAACTTATCAGTGTTCGCAGCCAATAACATTAAAATTAAAATATAAGGATGGCGACAGAGATATATAGATGGATAGAGAGATAAAGAGAAATGAGAGAGAGAGAGAGCGCGGCGAGAGACAGAGAGAAAGTGGCAAATGCGGTCGAATAGAGAGCGGCTAGCGGCTCGAATAACAGACGTTTGCAACCAACACATTCTCGAGGCAAAGACGGCTCAGCTTCCTCTCCTCTCTCTCTCTCTCTCTCTCTCTCTCTCTCTCTCTCTTTTCTTCCCATCTTTTTCTCTTTCGCTTTCTCTCTTCTCCCACCTCTTAGGAATCTCTTAAAGAGCTCAAAGACAACATCCTCTATAGACAGTCCATGATCGCCTTTGGGAAACAATAGATAACTCGAAAAGTTGGAGACTTCCTTCTTGGCTCTTTGCCAATTCTTCTTCTTTTTCTTCTGAAGTACTACTTCACCCTCTCTCTCTCTCTCTCTCTCATTCTGCAACTGGTGGGCTCTTCCCACCGCTTTCGAAACTGGGGGGGGGGCGTCCACCCCCCGCGCAACTAGTGGGCCTTCCACTCCCCTAGTAGCCAGAGCCAACTTCTCCTCCTTCTCCACCGCCCCGGAGCCACCTTGTTGACTCATTGTGCCTAATAACATGAATTGGCAGCGGCCAGGGCCGTCTTTTGCGCCAACTTGGCAAGCACACTAAAAAAGGGAAGCACACTAAAAAAGGGAAGCACACTAAACAAGGAACCACTATCCTCCACTCCTCCTCTCTAGTTCGTCTGGACTATCGAAAGCACCTATCGTAATTGTTGCTATGCCACTATTAGTCTCGTAAATAAGCGTCATAACTATAGGGACATGAAACACATGCTTTTTCCTCTTCTCTAGCTGTGTGCCTATAGATAGCATGCAGAGGAACAAAATGGAGCGAAGGAGAGACAGAGAGAGAGAGAGAGAAAGAGAGAGAGAGAGAGAAAGTTATTCGCTAAAAGCGTCACGAGAAAAAAGCGCCAAATTCAAAAGCGAATTTTAAAAAAAGAAACAAAAAAGAGAACGCGTCATACAGCCATAGACGAGACAGACGACGGTGTGTTGCAGCAGCAGCAGACCCGCAACAAACACTCATTTGTCATTGTATGCCCCCACCGCTGCCGGGAGAGAGAGAGAGATAAAGAGAGAGAGAGAGAGAGCGGCAGAGAGCAAGAGATCGTAAGAGTGATGGATGAATGGGCCCGAACTGAGGAGAGAGTGTGTGTGAGAACGAGCGTGCTTAACTTTCTCTCTCTGGGCGCTTCTGTCTAATCTCGCTTAGGGAGGGGGGGGGGTGCAAAGAGAGAGAGAGAGAGAGAGAGAGAGAGAGAGAGAGAGAGAGAGAGAAAAGAGAAGAAGAGAGAGAGAAAGAAGAGAGAGAGAGAGAAGAGAGAGAGCAGGCAGCGATGGAAAAGCAAGAGATCAAAGCAAATAACATTTTAACCGAGAGATGGTGTGTGTAATGTAATCACGCGAGGAGACAGGGGCACACATAGACAGAGAGAGAGAGAGAGAGAGAGAGAGAGAGAGAGTTTTCTCTCTATCTTTGGCTGGCGCGAGAATTCGGATGAGGAAAAGCTCCCGGGCCACGGGCACAGGAGTCAGAGTCGAATTGGCACCAAACAAGGATGAGATTGGATTCGGGAAGCGGAAGAGAGAGGGTGTCGGAGATATATAGAGCGGGAGAGAGAGAGAGAGCGAGAGCGAGAGAGACAGAGAGAAGACCGCCGTGTTCATTAGAGCATCTCCGAAGCGGATTCACACGGATATACATTCGCGTCATCAGAGAACTCGCCTTGGAAGATGTTCCGGGATAGAAGTGCGATCGTGAGTGAGAGAGGAAAGAGTAAGAGAAAGGGGGAAAGTAAGAGAGAGAGAGAGATGAAGAGAGAAAAAGAGAGAAAGGGAGAGAAAGAGAAAGAGAGAGAGAGAGAGAGAGAGAGAGAGAGAGAGCAGAGAACTAGTAACAAAACGCCATTTTAAGTGTCAAAATATAGCATAGTTCTGACGTTGAGATTAAATCCACAGTTAATGATCGCAGATCTTATCAAACGGGACCATGGAGCGTTCAGGCCAAGACCAATTGAATACTCACGGGGGGATTTATGGTGAGCACTCTAGACTCCAGTGCTTCCCTTTGGACCGCCAAAATAGAGAGAGAGAGAGGGAGAGAGCGAGGGAGAGAGAGAGAGTGAGAGAGAGAGAGAGTAGAGAGTGAAAAAGAGTGAGCGAGAGAGAGAGAGCGAGAAAGCGAGAGACATAGAAAGAACGAGAAGAGAGACTGCAAAGACCGGCCAGTGCAAGTTGCGAAGAGAGCACAAAGAATTATAGGGAAAAACATAAGCGGCTTTTTAATAGACGAGTGAGGGAGAAACTCAATTCAACTCAAAAAACCAGATCTGGTTAAGGAACATGCTCCAGCCTTCGGTACTTGATAACAACGAGTAGGTCACAGAGTTCACAGGGTGCAGGAGATGGAGTGTGTGGTATATGGGCACGTTAATAATTAATGAATGAATTGATGGAGCTCAATGAACAGGAGCACATCTAGCTGAAGCTGGCAAATTGCCAATGGTCCTCTTGCTCTCTTCTCTCTCTCTCTCTCTCTCTCTTTCTTTCTTTCTCTCTCTCTTTCTCTCTCTCTCTCTTTCACACTCTCTTTCTCTCTCTCTATCACTCTCTTTCTCTCTCTATCTCTCTGCTTCTATATTCGAAGCACTCATCAAATCGCCGCCTTTGCCTGTGGCACACACTCGCACTTGGTGTTCTAGCACTCTTCGAACGAACCCGGGACAATTCTCTCTTTTAGCCGGATGGATGGGTACGAGAGAGAGAGAGAGAGAGAGAGCGAGAAAGAGAGAGAGAGAGAGAGAGAGAGAGAGAGAGAGAGAAGCGGGACTCAAAAATGTGGCAGCAGAGTGGGAATGGGATGCAGGCCGGCTGGTTGACTGACAGGGGCTCGGTGGGCCACTCTCTCTCTCCCTCTCTCTCTCTCTCTCTCTCTCATTCTCACTGCCTCATCCACTTCGCCATATCTCCCCTCTCTCCTTGCTCATCCTCTTCATCTTGTTAATCGGGGAAATGTCTCTTTTTCTCTCTCCATCTCTCTCTTTCCACCTCTCTCTCTCTTCCACCTCTCTCTCTTTCCATCTCTCTCTCTCTCTCTTTCTCTCTCTTTCTCCCTCTCTCTCCACACACCCATCAGCAATCCGTGTCGCCCAATTGGTTCGCGATATTTTGACATGATGAGCATGTGATATTTGCTCTTGACAGATCGGACACACACTTTAGTGTAGCGAAAGTAACCGTTAGAGTTAGCGTGAGAGAGAGAGAGAGACAGAGAGAGCGAGAGAGAGAGAGATAGAGAGAGAGAGCGAGAGAGAAAAGGGAGAGAGAGAAAAAAAAGAGAGCGCGAGAAAGAAGGAGAGAAAAGAAATTTCATAAGAAGTAAAAAAAAAAAAATGTGTCTCGCTGGCTGGGTACTACAAATAAATGTAGTCAACAAATTATTAATGACCGGAAAAGACAATGAACACCACGGGTTTTTGATTTCTTACTTCAATTATACAATATAATAATAAAAAAAATTGCAAACATAAATTCATCAATCGTAACTTTTTCTCTTACTTTTTACTTTCTCGCTTGAGCGGCTTATCAATGTTGTTCAAGCGAGGGCAAAAATGTCGCTACGATGAGACATGGAGGGGAGGGAGGGGAAGAGGGAGGCAGAGAGATAGTGAGAGAGAGAGAGAATATAGAGAAAGAGAGAGACAGGCAGAGAGATTAGAACAACGCGTCTTTTCTAACAATCAGCAGCAATCCTAACGCTGTTACTTCTGATCTTTGGCTGCTATCTATCGCAGGAGCATTAAAAGATGGCAGGAGGAGATAGTGGAGGGAGTTGAGAGAAAGTGAGACAGACAGACAGAGAGAGAGAGAGGGCGAGAGAGAGAAAGAGAGCGAGTTTATTGTGCGCATTTTGTGATTAGGAAAGAGACCGCCGAGTATCTATCTGCATGGGAGTATGCGGGGTAGTACGGGGGGGAGCTAAAGGGGGGGGGGGGGGTTTCACAAAGTGCTACTTATTCATCTCCATTCATATGTAAACTAACTTTAGTTTCTAAAAAAAAACATTGAATACTTTTGGTCAACTTCACATTCACCAACAGTCAATTTTGTCACCAATTAGTAGCATTACAAAATCGCTGCTTGCCAAAAGGCCACTGATGAGTATTGGCTAAGTATTAAGGCTAAAAGATCTGGGCCCGTTCGCTCTGGGTAGTTTCACTTTTCGGCCAGACGACGGCTGGGAAGTGTGACACGTTCTAAAGAGGGATGGAGAAAGGGAGGAATAGAGAGAGAGAGAGAGAGAGAGAGAGAGAGAGAGAGAGAGATAGCGAGTAAGAGAGGAATGTGTAGAGCAATAAGTGAGACAGTCATAGAAAGAACGAAAAGGTTGTTGAATGCTCTCCGGGACTGACACGGGAAAGCAGCGCAGAGCAGAGGAATACAAAAAAGTATCGGAGGATGGGCGGGAGGGGCGGAGAAGGAGAAGAGAGAGAGAGAGAGAAAGAGAGAGGAAGACAGAGAAAGAGGGAGAGACGGAGAGATAGAGAGTGAAAGAGAGAGGCCGATAGGAAGGTTTGAAGGAGGGCTATGGAGGCGACGAGTGGTGTACCTTGCGTATGGAAAGGAAGGAAGAAGGGCAGGGGAGAGCACAGCGGAGGAGGAGGTCTTGGGGCAAAGACTGTGATACAGATCGAGAGAGAGAGAGAGAGAGATAACGAGAGAGAGATTACAAGAGAGAGTGAAAGAGGAAGAGAGAGAGACAGAAAGAAAGAGAGAAATGACGGTTCGCAATCCACATAGCAGATGTGAGCAAGAGAGCTGCAGCCAGTAGCAGTAGTCAGCATAAATCGGACGCAAGCACGCGTGAGGAGGCAGAGAACAGAATGAAGGAGGTGGTTATAGGAGTGGGAGAGAGAAAGAAAGGAAGAGAGAAAGAGAGAGAGAGAGAGGAGAGAGATAAAGGGAGAGAGAGGGAGGGAGAGAGAGAGAGAGAAAGAGGGAGAGAGAGAGAGGAGACAGAGATGGAAATCACACTATACATTAAATATATATCTACTCCGTTCAATCTTACCTTCCATGGACTGATAAGGTACATAAACAACATCTAAGTAAACAACTTTCAAAAACATGCCAGCTGATTGACGCTGTCCCGTACACACATACAGAATGGGTGCTCCCTAGGGGGGGGGCGAGGCCACTCACTAGTCACTCTCTCACTCTACGCCATACTAGATGCTCTTCCTTCAAGTGTGTTCCCTTTCATGCGCCTTATAGCCTCTTAGCTCCTTTTCTATGGCCTGTTCTCTCTCTCTCTCGCTCTCTCCCTCTCTCTCACTCATCTAATTACGCATCGTAGTCGTCACGCTCTTACTCTCTCTCTCTCTCTCTCTCTCTCTCTCTCTCTCTCTCGCTCTCTCCCTCTCTCTCACTCATCTAATTACGCATCGTAGTCGTCACGCTCTTACTCTCTCTCTCTCTCTCTCGCGCGCTCTCTTTCTATCTCTCTCTCTCTCTCTCTCTCTCTCTCTCCAACATCTCCTTCTGGCTCTCCTTTGCCTTAGCCATAATTGGAGTCGTGCATCTTTAGCATTCTACTCCGCGCCACACACGGAAATGACAGAACAGAAAAAGCGCAGCAGTGCGAAGATAATGTTGCCAATATGGCGAGATGTGAAAGAAGCATAGAAATGAGCTACACAATAATAATCATAATTAATAATAATAGTAATAACTAATAATAATTAAAACAATATTATTGTTATTAATAATAATATACCGCTTCTGTTGTATATTGCATTAACAACATATGACGGTGCGATAAAAACACTAAATTTTTTAAAAAATAAATTAAAGAGCATCAAACTAACAACTTTAAATGGGCAAAGTATGTGCTATAAATCTCGTGTGAAAATACGATGAAAACATGCTCACCAATGGGCACAAAGAACGCTTCGTTCAAATTGCATGGTATTTTCACTCCCTCACACTCCCACTCTCTCTCCCTCTCTCTCTGCCTCTCTCACTCCCACTCTCTCTCTCTCTCTCCGCTCTCACCAATTCCCTCGATTTCTCTCTCTTTCTTTCTCTTTCTCAGCACTCTCTCTTCAGCGCGCACTATTCCTCTCTTTGCGTGCCGTAATGGTTCTGACTCGCTCGTCAACATGAATGGACCATGGGTGAAAATCCGGGGTGCGATCTCGCTCTCACTCTTTCTTTATCTCTTCCACTCTCTCATTCTCTCTCCCTCCTCTTTTTTTATCTCTCCCACTCTCTCATTCTCTCTTTATCTCTCTCCTCTCTTTATCTCTCCCTCCTCTCTTTATCTCTCCCTCTCTCGTTATCTCTTCCACTCTCTCTTTCCCTGCTCTCTCTCTCTTCCTCTCTCTCCCCTCCCTTTATCGTGATGTGATGAACAAATCATCTCATGCTCCTCTTTCCTTTTGCTCACTCACTCCTCCTACCCATTCATGTATGCTCACCTAAGGCGGTCGGATTATCAGAGCACGATCCGCTTATCGGCCAGGCTCATCGCAGAGAGAGAGAGAGAGATAGACATAGATAGACGGAGAGATAGAGACAAACAGGTAGGCAGAGAGAACGTGTAGCAGCTGCTTGCTCTGTGCAGCGCTCGCAGTATTGTCTGCTCCCGGTCACCTCTCTTTCTCTTTCTCTCTCTCTCTCTCTCTCTCTCTCTCGCTCTCTCTCTCTCTTTCCCTTATGTTTGCAAAGATGGCGAGGCGACAAGCAAAGAGAGGTGAAAAAGGAACACAAGTGATGTGGTCAGCCGTGGGATGAATATAGCGCGTATTATACAATGAGCAATGAGAGGATAGAAAGAGAGAGAGAGAGAGAGAGAGTGAGAGGCAGAGAGAGGCAGAGAGAGGCAGAGAGAAAACGAGAAACAAAGATACAAGGAGAGAGAGACAAAGAAAGAGAGCAAATAAAAGTGTTTCACAGCATCAGCACCTCGATTGTAAGAGCGGCCGAATTGCACACCTCGAACATGTCTGCACACCTCCTCTAAACGGTGCCATCGAGAAAACAAGACTGTTATCTCGGCAAGAGATAAACACGATACTATTACTTCCTCTCTTTCTTACTTTCTTTCTCTGTCTCGCTCTCTCTCTCTCTTTCTGTCTCTCTCTCTCTTTCCTTCTCTCTCTCTCACTCTCTCTCGCTCCCTGTCTCTTCCTCCATCCTAAATGTTTTTGGTAAAGTTAATCTCACCCCGCATACAATTTCCGTTTCTAATATCTTAATTAATGCGATTATTGTGATACCGCATTATCATTTAATCTCTTCACAACTTTTCATCTCTCCCACCCTTTCAAGTGGCCATACACCTAATATAAGTCGGCTGAGAAGTGGGCAGCGGGGTGCAAAGAAGAAAAAAAAGAAGCAAAAAGACACGCGATTTATGAGTGGAGAAAGGCTCGTAAATATGTAGCTCCAGACGAAATGGTCGCTTTTCCTCTTCTCTTCTCTTTTTCTTCTTCTTTTCTTCCGAAGCTGTCAAGACAGCGCGAGAGATAGAGAGAGAGAGAGAGAGAGAGAGAGAGAGAGAAGAGCGGGGAGAAAAAAAAGAGAGATAGAGAGCCTGCGCTGCTGTGCCGACGATCCTCCGCGCCATTACTTATTTTATGACCCTCTCAAGTTGTCTCTCTCTTTCTTCCTCTCTCTCTCTCTCTCTTCCTAGTCGCGCCGCGCTCCGCTCCTTTCGCCTTCTCTAGCTGCAGCGGTCGCTGATTACAAAACGGCGGCATGCTGTGCCTGTTCACTCTCTCTCTCTCATTCTCTCTCTTTCTTTCTCTCTCTCTCTCACCTCCCGCGTAATCCCCCGTCTTGACGACTTCTTGACCTTCCGCATATCCCAGATATAGCGACTGCATATAATGACTGGAGCAGTAGTACTCGAACAATAATAATGCAGCCGGCAATATAAACGTCTCTTTTCTTGATGTAGTCATTCTAGAGACGAATTTAATAATAGAACGAGAGAGAGAGAGAGAGAGTGAGAGAGCAAGCTAGAGAGAGAGAGAGAGAGTAAGAGAGAGCGAGCTAGAGAGAGAGAGAGACAGAGAGAGAGAGAGAGAGAGAGCGTAAAAGAGAGAGACAGAGAGAAAGAGAACGGGAGAGAGAGAGAGAGAGAGCGAGAAAGAAATGTATTCATTCCATTTTCAGTTGTCATTCATGTATAGAAGAGAACGAAGACACACTTTCCGGTTGACTAACTCGAGCAATGAAAACATGAATACAAAGAATGCAGAAGAAGGTGGTCGAGGGGGTGGAAAAAAGTATAAATAAATAATAATAGATAATAACTGAGTCAACAATCTCTCCTCCAACATTAAAGGAGCCGTTCGGCATTATAAAGTCATGATAACTCATGTTAAATGGGAACGGGAAGCGAAAAAACTACACGGAAATCAGAACAAGGGTATTGTAAAAAAAAAAAGTCTCTTTGAAATTGCCGCGAGAGAGAGAGAGAGAGGTTAGAGAAAAAGAGAAGACAGAGAGAGAGGGTTAGACAAAAAGAGCAGAGAGAGAGAAAAAGGCTAGAGAAAAAGAGTAACCCAATCTATCCGTCAGAGGGGAAAAGAGTGGCGTTAAAATTGCAATGGTGGAAATGCGAGAAGGGACGCTTTGTGAGAGATTAGAGAAGGAAAGAGAGAAGGCAAAAAATACACACACTCTCTTTCCCTCTCTCTTTCTCTCTCACTCTCTCAGTGCCTCTCTCTCGCCCTCTCTCTCTCTTTCTCTGCCTCTCTCTCTCCGAGGAAAGGGGAGGAGGAAGCAGAGAGAGAGAATAGACTGCAAGCTAGCCACACACAAATTCTTGACAAGAATTCAGAATCATAAAACAGTACAAGGAGGCAGGCAAGCTGCCTTCGAGTGGGGTTCTATTCAGATATACAAGCATGCGTTCGCAAATATTATCTCTCTCTCTCTCTCTCTCTCTCTTCCTCATCAGTCTCTCTGTCTCTCTCTTTCTTTCTCTATCTCTCTCCTCCCTCTCTCTTTCTCCCACTCGGCGGAAACATAAGACCTTCTGTTGTCACCCAGAAGAGTCGTGCAATACGCAAGGGAGCGAGCGAGTGAGCGAGGCGGGGTGAACTGGAGGTCCAGAGTATGGCTCATTGCCTTGACAGAGGAATGAGAAAACAGAACGAGAGAGAGAGAGAAAAAGAGAGAGAGAGAGAGAGAGAGAGAGAGACGGAGAAAGGACAGAGGGAAGAAAGGCAGGAGAGAGATAGAGAGCGGAGAGAGAGAGAGAGATGTAGGTGAGGATGAGGCAATCAAGATGCAGAATACGTTTTCTATTATTCCACAGGGAAGCTAGTGACAGGAACAGCTTTTGAAGGTTGCAGATAATGATAGCAAAGAAAGAGCGAAAGACTGAGAGAGGGAGAGGGAGGGATAAAGATCAATCGAGAAAGTGAGAGAAAGACAGACAGACAGAAAGAGAGAGCACGAGAGAGAGAGAGAGAAAACAGAGAGAGAGCGAGAGAGAGAAAGAGAAGACAGAGAGAGAGAGAGAGAGAGAGAGACAGCAACCGGAACGAACAAATCAAACTGCAGCACTTAGTCTCTCTCCAAGCAGATGCCCTGAGGCTGTCTGAGAGGAAGAGGGAGGGGGGCAAAAAAAGCAAACAACTTGTTATGCATGTATGTGAAAGAAAAATGGACGCCCGGTAGAGATGGCCGCGGGGGCACTTTTAGTGTGTGAGCGAGTTAGAGGAAGAAGAAAGGAAAGAGAAGCATAGGAGATGAGGAGGTCTGGTTGGTGTAAGGAGAGAGAAAGAGAGAGAGAGAGAGAGAGAGAGAGAGAGAGAGAGAGTGAGCATGAGGGGAGAGATAGCAAGGGCCGATAGGAGGCATAGAGAGGGAGAGAGGGGGACAGAGTGTGAGGGCAGATAGAGGGAGAGAGAGAGAGAGGGCGAGAGAGAAAGAGTGGAGCAGAGCGAATTATAAAAAAAAAAGAGCACCAGGAACGCCCTGGGGGTGCAGCACGAGTACGCGAGCAAGGGGAAAGGAAGTAATTGCTGCGAAAGCGACTATCTGTAGTGTACTCTACCAAAGCAACTAGACATGCGACGTAATGAAGCGGGTGTGAGCTAAAGAGAGAAGCCAGACAGAGAAAGTGAACGCGAGAGAGAGAGAAAGTGAGTGAGAGAGATAGAAAAAGAGACAAAGAGAGAGAGAGAGCGAGAGAGAGGTAGAGAGAGAGAGAGAGAAATACCAAGAGCAGCTTCCAGACAAGAGAGGAAATACAGCGGAAGCTTTCTCTAGGAATTGGATATGGGACATTTACGCCTTTGCGCTAGAAGCACTTTTGAACGGATTATTGATGCTCTTGACGGAGAAGCGAGAAAGCAGAATGGGCGAGAGAGAGAGAGAGAGAGATAGATAGCCAACGAGAGAGAGAGAGAGAGAGAGAGAGAGAGAAGAGAGAGAGAGAGAGAGAGAGAGAGAGAGAGAGAGAGAGAGCAAGGAATAGGAGGCGCTCCTGTGTATTTTGTTCGATGTGGATCAAGAGTTCAATTTCACTATGTGTTCTGTGTGTTTGTGCTTGAGAGTTCTTGAAGGAATCTAAGCGCCTTTATCTGAGTCTCCAGCTTTGTATCCCGAATAAATATTATTCTTTCTCTAACTATTATATTATTATTATTCGTCTTACAATTAGTCAGCAGCAAAGTTCTCTCTGTTTCCATCATCTTTAGGCGATCCGGGGAGGGGATATTGGCCGGAGAGATGTAAATCTTGCGGATAAACTGCGTAAGCGAGACAAGATGGGGGAAGGGCAGTTTGAGTGCTCAGAGAGAAAGAGGGAGAGATTACGAGAGAGAGAAAGAGGAAGAGATTACGAGAGAGAGAGAGAAAGAGAGAGAGAGAGAGCGAGAGAGATGGAGGGAGAGAGAGACAGACAGACAGAGAGGGAGAAAGAGAGAGAGAGAGAGAGAGAGAGAAAGAGCCAGAGAGCGCGAGAAAAAAGAGAGAATATGTGAGCAGGTCGATGGGGTGGACCGTGCCGCCACCAGCAGCTCTCAACCCTCATTGGGCTTTGCGCTGAGCGAGGTCGAGTATGTGCAGGACAGCGGGCGGGCGGAGAGAGAGAAAGAGAGAGGCAGAGAGGAGAGAGACAGAGAGAGTGAGAGTGAGAGTGAGAGAGAGAGAGAGACAGACAGCGAAAGAAGAAGACAGTGAACGAGAGGGCAGATGAGCAAAAGGCTCTCTCTCTAGACATAAATAGGCAAACGCGGGAGGAACCAAAGGAAGGGGGGCCTTGAAGAGAGTGTTTGTGACAGCTACGAGAGAAGTGTCGAAACACAACAAAAAAGTATGTGTGTGTCTATTCAGGAAAGTGATTAGTGTAATTCCCTGTCTGCTTTTTCTTTCAAGGAAGCTGCCTTATTACGCTCGCAACATTTCTACTTACTTATTAGGAAGTAGAAATTTAATCCAACTTCCTAACACCACACTTGAGACTATGGCTCTTTACCGGACGGAAAAGGCTCAAGCGTTACTAATTATGCACCGAATATAAAGATGCGAGCTTGTGCATTTTTTGTATTCACGTAATACTAGAACAGCTCAGAACACTCCTCCTCCCGCTCTCTGGCTCTAACAATGCAAGAGAAAGATTCTCAGTCTGGCATCATCTCACGCCCACTCAACCATTCTAGGATGCAGAAAAGGCTAGAATTACAGCTCTTGCATGCTTGCCTGGTGGACTCTGATGCAGCCTTTGGGCTCTTCCACCACAACCAAAGGAATGAATCAAAAATGTAAGAGGAGAAGGCAGCGCATTTGTATATTCTTGGCACTTTGCCAAGAATACGAAATGAATTGAAAAGCAGAGCATATAAGTAAGCATGAAAAACTGAAGGATTTCCTCTATTACCACCTGGTTGCTACCATAGCCGCTTCGCAGTTATCGTTATAGCCACCCTAAGGCGAAGCCTGCTGTATTTCCCTTGGGCAACGCCTATCAAGATGCTCCTAATTTATAGCTACGAAAAGTGTTCGCATCGGTCAATATTTGTCTAACACTCAATTTACTTTTAGACGCGCACTTAGCATGCAAAAAGGGGATGCACAAATTGTTGTTTATTATTTCTCCTCTGATCTGTTTATATTCATTTTTCGTCTTTGGCTCTCTCTCCTCAACCCCCCCCCCCTCCCTATCTCTCTCTGTCTCTCTAGCTCGCTCTCTCTCTCTCTAATCAACAATCTCTCTCGCGCTCTCTCTCTACCCTCTCTCGCTCTCCGTCTCTCTCTCTCTCTCTCTCTCTCTCTCTCTCTCTCTGTTCGAGATTACGTACAATGTCTTTTGTGATTATGTGGTGCCCATACATATATATTTGATAGTGAGTCCCCTCCTGCTAGGGACGATAAAGTTGAGCTGCAAATAGGGAGAGAGACAGACAGAGATAGGGAGAGAGAGAGGGCGCGAGAGCGAGACAGAGAGAGTGAGAGAGAGTGAGAGTGAGAGAGTGAGGGGTGCAGAGCGGACAGACAAAGTGATGTGCCACGCAGCACAAACATGACAAGAAAATAGGCTCTCAGTGGAGACCGGATGAGACATCAAAAGAATAGAGAGAGAACGAGTGTGAGAGAGACAGACAGATAGAGAGAGAGAGAGAGAGCGTAAGAGAGAGAGAGCGTAAAAAAAACGGGAGAGCATAATAGAGAGAGAGCCACATGGAAAAATACTTACGCACATGAGATAAGGTGACCTAATCGTGTCAGCACAAGTGGTAGAGAGAGAGAGAGAGAGATAAAGAGAGAGTGAGAGGGATAGAGAGAGAGAGAGAGAGCGAGAGAGAGAGAGAGAGAGAGTGAGAGAGAGAGAGAAAAGCAACCGAGAGGATTAGCGAGGAGATAAGTGTGCATGGCCAAGACATATAGATATGCATGCGCAAAGGACATCAAATGCGACCTCTCTATGCTCGGAATTTTCACAAGGAAGCAGAATCTAAATCTCTTTTGCAATTCAGGTAAAAAGGCGCGAATACAAAATTGAGCTTTGTTAGTTTAGAAAATGTAAGAATACAACATGTACGCACCATCCATTCTGCGTGCTCGTGACCACGGGTGCTGCGTGGCGCGTCGCGGTTTCGACGGCAGGCGTTGCGGTCGCGGTCGCGCTCGTGACACACTCGTCAGAGCCGCCGCTAGCGCGACCGTTCACGACGCCGACGGTCGCCAGGATGACGGCGGCGGTGGTGCGCGGTGGTCTCTCTGGTACTACTGCTGCTGCTTTTCGCGGTCTCCCTGGCTTCCTCCTTGTTAGACTCTTCTCTTGCCGTTGTCCTCTTAGCTTCTCGCTTGATGGCGGGGTCAGTTGGGAAGGGCTGGTGCTAGTAGACCCCTCGGGTGGTCTTGCTAGACCTCTTGGGTGGCTTGTAGAGCCCTGGGTGGTTTCCTGGGCTCCCCCTGGACCGCAGGTGACGTCAGAGGCTTGCTGCTGGTGGTTGAGCAGAAGCCTAGCGACGGTGTAGGAAGAGAGGATGACACGGGGCACAAGGACGACGAGCCCCTGAAAAGAAGAAGAATAGAGAATAGAATTGTCAGAATAGAACTGCCTATTATGTACAGCGTGTTCTCTCATCAATTCTTGGCGAAGAAGAAGGAGAAGAGAGTGGTCCCGAGCAGAAAAATCAAATTCGAGTTGCGGAAGAAAAAAATGAGAGAGTGAAAGATAGATTTAAGAAGAAAAAAAACGGCAGCGATATTATGTCTTTCTTGTGCCCTTTTAGTAACAGTTGTTTTCCACCATTAATCAGCTTGTCAGAGATCTAGCTTTTTTCTAGTCAAATTTAGTCTTTAAAAAAACCACCCATCTTAATCTGCTTCCCACTCCTTGTCCTGCTCTCATTCATCATAATACTGATTAGGGCTTCCCGTTGGGCAGCTTCCTTCCTTCGAATTAATTTCTCTAATTCATCAATTTTTAATTACCCCAAAAAGCACTGCTTATGTTGGGTATTCTTGCACATTCTTGGGCAGCATAAAAAGGAACACGGGCCATGTTGAGTACTGGTTTGGAGTTGCCTCTGCCCCTCCCACTTCCCGGGTCTAAACTCGGACGAGAGAGGAGAGGAGAGGAGAGGAAAGGAGAGAGGGGGCTTCCGGGAAGATTATCCCATGGGCGTGAGCATACACGTACTGCAATGTTAGAGGACCAAAGGGAAATGGAGAGAGAGAGAGAGAGAGAGAGAGAGAAGGAGAGGGCCAGAATGAGAGAGACGGAGACACAGCATAAAGGGGAGGAGAACGAGGTGAAGAGAGTGTGGGAGACCGAGAAATCGTGAAGAGACAACAAGAAATGGACCCGAGAAGGTGGCATGCAGTTAGAAGAGAGAGAATGGCTGAGATAAGTAAAGAGAGTGAG
>CALZFC010000001.1:870000-892500 GCA_945643635.1 Allodiplogaster sudhausi | reverse complement strand
GCTTCCTTGCAAAGTGAGAAGGAGGGCTGGCTGCTGCTGCTAATCTTATCTAATCAGTAATCTAATCAGTAAACAAATTTCCGTCATTTATCCTTCTTTTTGCAAGCTCAAAACACTCACGAAATCATGCCTGAAATATCCGTGCAAAATGTTAATCCCGTTATAAGAGGAATTGCTTGCGCATGCGAAATGAACAACTTGTTTGTTCGTTTTCCAAACTATCATCAAAGCTGTTAACGAAGGCGCTCGCAAAGTAGAATCAAAATTTAAGGCTACAAATAGGGGAAAAAAATAAAAGAAACGTTTTTTTAGCCTTGATTAAACGTTTCGAATCCTTTAGTTTTCTTCTCATAACATGTTTTCTGAATCCGTGAATTACGTTTTCCCAAAGTAGATATAGCAGCCATGAGTGTGGCATAAAAAAAAATGCTAACACCTCTCAAACAAGCCTTGAACAACAATAACAATAACAAAAAAAACCTCTACTTTTGCTTGCTCATGTTTTACACATCATCTCAAATCTGTTTTCTGGTTTCTGGTTTCGCCAGCGTAAGCCCCGCCCCTTTTCTAATCCCCGCCCCTTCTCAATTCGCCACACACTTGTCGGCACGTTTTCGTCACAGCCGCCCACTAATTGACGAGGTGTCCAAAGATTACACATTCCTTGACGTCTCACGGCTTCGTTCATTCCATATGTTATCCGGGATCGCTTTCTCTCTCTCTCTCTCTCGTCCCTCTCTCTCTCTTTCGTTCTCTCTCTTTCCTTCTCTCTCTCTCTTCCTTTCACTCACTGTCTCTTTTCGATTGCCCGACATGCCCCGAGGGCCATTCATCTTCCATGGGTCGCTCGCGTAGATGAGGCCGGTTGGCTCTCTCTCTCTCTCCCTCTCTCTCTCTTACTGGTCGGGCTTTGGCACGCTTGACAAGGGTAAGCGGCAGCTGATGACCTTCTGCTTCTCTCTCTCTCTCTCTCTCTCTCTCTAGCTTAGCGCGTTCCCTCCTCCCACTCTTAGACCCACTAGGTACAATCCTCCTCCTCCTCCTCCTCTCTCTCTCCTCTCTTCATTGCTCCTCCTTTTGTATGCGCGCTACGGGTGGATGGACAATGTTGCCGCCATTTCCCGCTTCTTCCTCCTCCTATTCTCTTTCTCGTCAATCACGTCTTCCCTCTTACTTTTTCCCACCTCTGCTTCTGTCTCTTTCTCGAGTTCTCTCTCTCTCTCTCTCTCTCTCTCTCTCTTTCTTTCTCTCTCTCTTTTAAGCTCTCTCACTCTTCTCTCTTACTCTCTCTCCAAGGTGCCCCTCAATTTGACTGGTCATTGAGCGCACCACACAAGCACAGCAGAGCAGCGGGTGAAACAGAGCAACTATGGGAGGAGCGGAGAGAGAGAGAGAGAGAGGGAGAGAGAATACACCCTCTAGATTCATGTCTCTTTCATCTACAATCGTTCTTAGCCTCTCTCTCTTCCCCTCTCTCTCTCTCTCTTTTCCCCTCTCTCTCTCGCTCCCTTATAATTGCACCCATCGGTCTCATACCAGGATGGCTGGCCATTTGGCAATTCTAACTCCATTACCACTCTCTCTTTCTCTCTCTCTATCTCTCTCTCTCTCTCACCCTCTCATCATTCCTTCTCTCCTCCTAGACATGACAGAATGAATAATGTTCAATATCAAGGGCGCATCCTAAGAGGTGCGCACAAAATCCGTTAAATGTATCTGAAAATCCGTCAAATGAAAACCCGTCAATATAAAATTCGTCAAAAGATGAAAATGAGCTAATCCGGATTCTACTTTCCTTTTGGTAAATATCGCGTAAAGATAATACCGGCTTTGTTGAGATCTGAATTTAAAAAAAGAGAGAAAAAAAAGATAAAAGAGTCGCGCAGGAGACACAAACATGAATTACGCTCTTTCTCTTGCACGCTCTCATTTCCCCGTGTAATAACCTTTCTATTAAAAGAGAAGTCTTTTCTGCAGCCATTGATAAAGCGGAGAGAGAGAGAGAGTGAGAGGGAGTGAGAGAGAGAGCGAGAATGAAAGAAAGAGAGAAAAAGAGCGAGAGAGAGAGAGAGAGCACGAAAGAGAAAAGAGCGACCACGTTGCAATGGACAGGAGAGGAAACGAAATCTCCCTTTCAAACTACGTTTTATAGCACGTCGTTAGTAACATGATGAGAAAGGGTGAACTGACGGCAGCAACTGAGAGGGGATAGAGGGAAATAAAGAACGAGAGAGACACAGAGAGAGAGAGAGAGTGAGAGAGACAGAGAGAGGGAGAGAGAGAGTCTATAAGGTAGACAAAAGAGCAGCTTCTCATCCTCCATGTGTGCGGAATTCAAGAGTACTGAAAGAAATAAAATGACACGTAAACAGTGCTGACAGAGGAAGAGAAGAGCGAGAGAGAAGGAGAGAAAGAGGGTGAGGGAGAGAGAGTGAGAGAGAGAGAAGAGAGAGGAGAGAGCGAGAGAGAAGAAGATATGAGAATGAGAAAAGAGTGCACGTCCACTTTTTTCCTCATCAACCAAGAAGGCAACGCGATAAGGAACGCTCTCGAATAAGGACGAAGAGGAGACGACGGGGAAGAAAAAAAAAGAGAAGAGCGAGATAGAGTGTGACAGATAGAGAGAGAGCGATAGATAACGAGAGAGAAAGAGAGAGCGCGCGAGAGAGAGAGGGAGAGGGAGAAACAAAAAGTGACGAGAAGAGGACGGAAAGGCCAGCGCGCTGTCTAGGATGTATCGAGGGTTCGGCAGGGTGGGTAGGGGAACTCTTACCAAGTCCATGCACATACAACGGCAACAAAAGTAATAAAAAAAAATTCGAATCAAACTCCGAAATTAAGAAGAACAAATAGAAAATAGTTTGTACTTATCAACAAAAAATAAATAAAAATAAAATAAAAGAAATGGAAATACGGAAAATGCACTCTCAAGACCTACTAATGTAGCGTACAAATATATTTCTGCTGAAGGGTCCCATAGCGAAAGTCGCAGGAAGGTGGGGTACATAACAGCTTCTTTTTGCCTTAAAATATCGGGTTACACAATTCATCCGGAGGTCCTCCACAGTTTTAACAAAAGTCTATATTCCAGGATCGTCAAAAGTAGGGCCTATATTTAGAATTAATATCTTTATGGTTAGAAAAAAAACATAAAAAGTCTATATAGCATCATGGATTGACAAACTACATAAGCAATGAGGAAATTGCTTTTGTCTATCACTTGATTTCTCGGAATTCTTCCAGTCGTTGTTCTTTCATTCTCTGACCCTCTCTAAATCTCTCTTTCTTTGTCTCTTTCTCTCTTTCTTTCTCTCTCTCTTTCTCTGTCTCTCTCTCCCTCTCTCTCTTCCAGCTGTTCCTCCTGTCTGTGGTCTGCTTGTCATCAGGCCATGGCACACAAGCTGCTGGGGCTTTTCCGAGAGCAAACAAAACCCTATGGGAGATCATTCAAGCAGAGCGAGAGACCAAACCAAACCAGTGAGAGAGAGAAGGAGAGAGAGAGAAAGAGAGAGAGAGTGAGAAAGAGAGAGAGGAGATAGGGAGAGAGTGAGAGAGAGAATGAGAGAGAGAGAAAGATAGAGAGAGACAGAGAAATAGAGATAAAGAACCCAGAACTGAAATAGACGCAAAAAACCCCGCTTGCTTGCATGACAGCTTAGGATGTGCGCGGGAAAAAACACAGAACAGCATCCGAGGTCAGGCGGCTTTTCAAATTGGCTCGTACCCTGGAATGTCCCGATGTTGCGTGTAAGAAAGGTCTATGAGCGCGGCAGCGAGCGAGAGAGAGATGGAGAGAGAGAGAGAAAGAGATAGAGAGAGAGAGAGAAAAAAGGAGAGAAAGAGAGAGAGAAAAAAAAGAGAGAGAGGGAGAAAGAGAGAGAGAGAAAAAAGAGAGAGAGGGAGAAAGAGAGAGAGAGAGAGAGAGAGGGAGAGGGTGCTATTAGTCAAGCAAGAGACAGCCGGGGCCCCCTGCAGAAATGCCTGAACACACCGGGAGATGGACGGGGGGCTGCTGTGCAGGCTCAAATGAACTAGCCCGCTAACTGGATTCGGACCCGCGCGCGCAAAGCAGGAACGAAGCTGGGAAGTAAGAAGGGAGAGAGGATGAGGAGGTTAGGCGCGTGCAAAATGGCGAGCAAGAAACGAAAATGCGAATATAGTAACTGGGGGTTGAGGAGAGGAGTGAGAGGGTCGTTGGTTCCAAAACTGAATAGTAGTGCACTTGATAAGAGAGATAAAGAGAGAGAGAGAGAGAGAGAGAGAGAGAGAGAGAGAGAGATAAAGAGAGAGAGAGAGAGAGATAAAGAGAGAGAGAGAGATAGAGAGAGAGACAGTGAGAGAAAGGGAGAGAGACAGGGAGTGAGAGCGAGAGGTACGGAGAGTTATGGGGAGAGAGAGAGAGAAAGATGGAGTGAGAGAAGCAAATAAGTAACATCCAGTGCTTATGATTAGATGATAAAAAAACAGCAGCTTGCATTTGGAAACAAGTCTAATTAGTCTGTCGCCAACAGAAAAGAGGTTTTTGGTTGAAGGAGAGATAACAAGCTACAATAATACGGTACAAATTTGTTGGCAATTGCCCGATAATGCAATTATCCGGATTAGTAAAGATGTTTCAGTACATTGACACGTCCGCAATTTCTTCGCATAATAAGAATACAAATATTATTTTACACAAATTTTATTCTCTTTCTTCACCCACTTCTTCCTATGCAGAAAAGCATCAATTGGCTGAAGCGAAAAAAAAAATAGAATACCACAATTGTTCAGCACTCTTTCTTTCAATATTCCCGAGGCTTGACAGAAAAAAAGATCCAGGACTAGAATTCAAAATTAGCACCTTCCTTTCACTATGGCGACGTCAACAAGCGTGCGAGGCCAGCACAGCATTATACAAGGCCAGAGAGTGCAAGCTCCGTACAGGAAATGAAAAAAAAATTATGAATAGAGTGCGAAAGTTCTGTTAATTAAGTAATTAGTTAATAAAACGTGAGTAGCGAAACATTGATAGAGAAGCTATGAGGAACAGGTGTGAGTATTGAAAAGGGCATTGTTGCGTGGGAGTTTTATATAGCGTGCATTTTGTAATAGGCAGAAAATGGATTGTAGAAAAACAAATTGAACACAAAAGGAACAAGTGCGAATGAGTTGGAGAGAGAGAGAGACAGAGAGAGAGAGAGAGAGAGAGAGAGAGAGAGAGAGAGAGATACTTGTCAGAGTCTTTCACACTCAACATGGAAGTGGAAGTCTAGAAAAGGATACATGGTGGGCCTCTGACCTCTTCTCTCTTCAATAGGCTTTTGAGATGACGGCCAAAGTCGCTATGGGTAGTGGTGTATAGGCTTTGGAGAGAGTGCGAGACAGGACGAGAGAGAGAGACAGAGAGAGAGTGAGAGAGAGATGCAGAGAAAGAGAGACTCGCATGAATAGCAGCTCTCTTCGAGTGGTTCGGCGACCAGTGAGAGAGAGATTAAATGTGAGGGGGCAGCACAGGGAGATGCGGGATCAAAGGCGAGAGTGGTGCAGCAGGGGCAGAGAGAGATAGGCGGACACGACCGGGAGAGGAAATAATAGGAGAGAAGAGTGAGTGAGTGAGTGAGAGAGAGAGAGGAGTTCAAAGATTGCGCATAAAGTGATTAAACTAAAGTACATGTGTGAGAGGAAAGAGAGAGAAGGAGGGAGAGAGAAGGAGAGATAGAGGGAGGTAGATAGAGAAAGAGAGAGAGAAGGAGAGAGAGAGAGAGAGACAGACTGATAAAGTTCACTCGTTCTTCAGAAACTAATATGCTTATTCGTTATACGTATAATGTCTCCGACGACAAATGAGGCTTCAAAATGTGACTACTTGTTGAAAGTCACATAAGCTGCGTCCAATGTTGCAAGTGTTCCTGCTGAATGGGAAATAGAAAGGAAGCGAGAGAGAAGAGAGTGAGAGAGAGAAAGAGAAGAAAAATGTCGAGAGAGACTCAATGGGACAGCTTGCTAACGGAACTATGACATAAATACATTGAAAGGGTGAACGATGACGGGGCAGAGAATGGAGAGAGAGAGAGAGAGAGAGAGAGAGAGAGAGAGACAAACAGACAGACAGAGATAGGATGAGAAAGGTGAAACCAGGGCCTTCTCGCCTAACCCGCGTGCCATCTCATATGTCAACACACCGCAAGGAGAGCAGGGAGTGGCTGCTGGGAGAGGAAGAGAGATAGAGATAGAGAGAGAGAGATAGATAGATAGAGATAGAGAGAGAGAGAGAGACAGATAGCCCAGTCAGGGGGCCAGCGGGAAGAAGGAAGGAGAAGGAAGTGGTGAGAGGGTAGCGCGGTCAAGCGGCATAGAATGAAATCGCTGTGTGAGAGAGTGTGGCGAGCAGAGAGAGTCTACCAGAGACGAGAGGGATGATGCGAACTGACCGTGGAGATCAATGGAGAAATCGAGGAGGTCAGGCAGGCTAGAGATAGTGAGAGCTGAAGAGAGTATGAGAGAGAGAGAGAGTGAGAGAAAGGGAGAGAGACCGATAAGCTCTCTTCCACTTTCATCGCGTGCTTTGAAAACGTGATTGTGAATGGGTGAAGATATAAAGGAAACAAGAAGGATGGCGTTGCAAGCTATTTACACACACTCTCACACTCACACACAATGAGTGGTGCACTTTGAAAGCAGGCAGACAAAAAGCTAAAAAGGCGTTTATTTTCAAGCATATCAGTTCATATCCCATATCCTCTCAAGCGTCACTGAGCCTTCCTGAATAAGATACAGACAGGGAAGCATGATGCAAGGTGTGAAACCCCAATTGTAAAAAGTCGTCGCCGTCTGAATAGCGATTATTAATGGTTTTATACAGGTTCAGAGTGCGCCTTTAACAAGTACAATTTATTCGAAAGATGCAAAAAAAAACCAAGAAAATAATTAAAAGAATTATGACCGAGCGCAATCTTTGGAACCTTTCCAGCCCTGGCAACTGATAGCACTGATACGATAAGCCCGCCTAAGCGTCCAGGAATCCTATGTGCAACCTTGTCAATTGGCCCTCTTCTCTCTCTCTCTCTCTCTTTTTCTCTCTTTCTCTCTCTCCTTTCTTCTCTGTCTCTGTCTCTCTCTCTGTCTCTCTCTCTCTTTCTCCCTCTCTCTCCCTCTCTTCGGACCCTGACGACATCGTGTAGTGTATCAGGTAGCCATGTGAATAACATCTGCAGCGTGCGATTAAAGGAGACAAAAGAAAGTTCTTTTCTCTTTTACTGCTGGCCAGCTTTTAGTAATCACACGAAGATAACAAGTAGAGTGGTATGCATAAGTCATGATGCCCTAAAGCAAAGTACATCTTCCTAGTACTTTATAACCTCTACTTAGACTCGTCTCGTGACGTACCTTCTCCTAGCGTTAACAAAGTAGATAACATGTAGCGCGCCAGTTTACTTCCGAGTTATAGTTATGATGCGCTTATAGCTTATACTCAGGGATATGCTGTGCATATTTGCCGGATCTGGTGGTATGAAATACGACATTTTCTGCTTCTTTTGCATAAGCCCTGCCTGCTGCACATTATAAGCTATATTCCTGCATAATCGCCTTTTCCCTTTATAAAAGTGACCTGTAACTCTCCGCTTTTTCGACGCGAGACATAATTTCCCAGATTTTCCCAACATATCTTCCCTCCCCTAGAATATAACATCACAACTCGCATACAATTACAATTACAATAACATCCCAGAGTACAAACCTATATAACAAAGTATAGCATCTACCTAGAATTACTAGTAACCTCTCCGAACCAAGGAATGTCGTTGAGTCCAGCCAACCACATATACTCGCGTTTTCACCTCTAATTCAGATTATGACTTCCGACACCTAGACTAAAATCATGAATAAAAAAACCACGTTGTCCAAGCTTGAGAAAAAAACATATGCGACACATTCTCATGTTTGCCATGATGCGGGTGTGGAAATGGCTAGATATCCGGCTACCTTTTCTCATGCTGCCACGAGTAACTTGGGACCTTCTATATTTAGTTAGTTATTTATTTTCACCTCCTTCTTTCATATTTAGTTATTCTCACCACTTGGCTTCAATTACTCCTTTTCACCACAGTCTCATCAAGAGGGGGGGGGAATGTATGCCCCTCCCTTCTATCAGGGTGTTCTTTCTTCCTTTCACTACATATACACAAACACGGCAAAAGGAAACGAGTTCCCGCACGACAAACAAGTCGCAATGTTTAAAGAATGAAGAGCGTCTCTTCTATCTCTCTTTCTCTCTCTCTCTCTTCCTCTCTCCCTCTCTCTCTCTCTCTCTCTCTATCTCTGTCTGTCTCTCTCGTTCAATCAATACAATTCATTTTTTCTCGTTATCTCTTCGATCTCTCTCTCCTTCCAACTCTCTCTTCCTCCGACTCTCTCTCTCTCTCTCTCTATCTTCTATCCTCTCAATTCTCAGTGCACACGTGCAAACAAGTGCGAGCCGAGACCAAGAGCGGGATGAGGGATGAGGGAGAAAAAAGGAAAAAAGAAGAAAGGGGTTAGTCCAGGCTGTCTCGGGTGGTCCATGCACCTGTTGTTGAGGGGGTCGGTACCGGGGGTGGTACCGGAGGTCTAACTGTCCATGCCAAAGGTCCACCCGGGACGGGACCCTGGCTGTCGGGAGCCTGTTATTCAGGCTACCACAGTGATGGGCGCAAAAAGGGGATGTCAACTGTTATAACATTCCCAGATGAAAATAAACGGATTGCGATATCGAACGACTTCGTTCGTGGCAGGGTGGACATAGAGATAGTCAGAGGGAAAGAGAGAGTGAGAGAGAGAGAGAGCGCGCGCGAGAGAGAGAGAGTGAGAGAGAGAGAGCGACAGACAGACAAACAGAGAAGAATTCTGCAAAAAATAAAACTAATAAAAGTGCTCTTCCTTCATCATCACTGCCCCAGATGGCCCTAATTCTAACATTCCTTTACGTCAGCAGAGCTTCATCTGCATCATTTCGTGTGAAATCCACATATATCCTGGATAATCTCCTGGCCAGCACCTCTCTCTCTCTCTCTCTCTCTCTCTCTCTCTCTCTCTCTCTAATCTGAATCCTAATACGAACGAAAAAGCTAGTACGTAAATGACATCGAGTAAATGAAATGAATTGCTTTTAATTGTTGTGGGATTGCACCCCACTCTCTATGATGGACCGTATTTTAGCATGATCTCATCTCTCTCACTTCATACCATAACCCACACTATTATATTTGAATGATGACAGACGCTCATATTGTAGTGTGTCGCCTCTTTTCCCGCCCAATTGGCGGGCAGTATATAAGGAGCGAGCAGCTATCCCCGCCGGTTGCTCCCCGGTTACTCTTCTTTCTCCCGCCCTGCTTTTCTTTCCCGGAGCCTTAAGCTCCGGCTGCCTTTCCTCATTGCTGTTGGAGCCTTGAACTCCCTTGTTGATTGCTGCTGATAAAGAAGTCGCTCCTCGTCGTTGTCCTCGTCAGTCTCCACTCGGCGTACGAACCGCTGGGACCTAAACGGTTCCTTATCTGAAGAGCGAGCCGCTCTTCAGTTGTTTCCTGTTGTTTATTGTGGGGCGCGGGTGCGCATAAGACTCCGGCCTGGGGCGAGTGCCTGGCCGGAGTAGCCGCGTGAGCGAAGACCTCCCTCAATCTCCGGAGGTACCCTTAATTCCTGGCGCGAGTGCGCGGGTTTAAGGGTGGCGATACCCTTTTCTAAAGGGGAGGTTATCGCCGATTTTTAATTTGCTAACGACAGCTCGTCGTTACATGGGGGCCGAACCGGGATATCAGCAGCGGAGTAGAAGCTCTACGGAAGCAGCAGGCTCGTCGTTACATGGGGGCCGAACCTTGCCGAAGAGACAGCGAGCGACACAGCGAGTGCAAGATGGTCTTTGACGACGAAGACCCACCCGCCGAATTCATCCGAGAAGAGGAAGAGAGATGGAAGGAGCAATACAAGGCAGACATGGAGGCGAAAGAGAGGGAGATCGCCAGCTTACGAGCAGAGTTGGAGAGAATGCAGACAGTGCAGAACGCGGAGCGTACTCTTCTTCCCCCTCCTCCTCCGGGACTCTCACCGACGGATCGCTTCATGCCGCCCCGTCCTCTGCACCGGCCACAGCACGAGACTCGTGATGATGTCACGGCGGCAAGCACTGCGGCAGGATGGCATCACGATGGAGAGTGGCAAGGGGCAGACGAGCGGAGGAGAGGAGAAGAGCCCAGCGGACACGAGCAGAGGGAGAACGCGTATGGAGAGCACCAGTACTCGCATCACTCGGCCTCGCCGCAGCCAACAAGCATGGAGTTGCTGCTGCAGTTTATGAAGGAGGACAGAGAGAGGAGCAGAGTGCTCATGCGAGAGATGCTAGCAGGGCTAGCAATGGACCCTCTCCCGCCTTTCACTGGTCAAGGAGACTTCCGCTGCTTTGTCGAGAAGTTCAAGGTGAAGTACGGTCGCAAGCGCTGACCGTTGATCAGTGCTTGCAGCAGCTGGTGATTCTCCTGGAAGGTGATGCAAGGAAGGCGTATGAAGTTCTTCCCGAAGATGTGAAGCGCGCTGGATTTGATGAGGTGGTGAGCGCATTGGAGAGGCGTTTTTCATGGCGATCCCGCCCTGTCCGCCTTTGAAGCTGACCAGAAGCTGAGGGACCTGAAGAAGAGAAGCGACCAGTCGGTGGCAGATTTTTGCCTCGAGTTGGAGTCGCTGAGCAAGAAGGCTTTCCCTGGCGCGACGGAAGATGTTCTTGCAATGCTGCGCAGGTCCGGTCTGTTGAATGGCATCGAGAGCAGCCATTATCGGCGTGCTATGATGATCAAGATGGATGAAGACCTGGCGATGGACTACGACGGTCTCAAGCGAGAAGCATTGCGATTGGAGAATCTGGAGCAGAGAGAAGCTGCTCTGAACAGCGAGAGCAATTGGGCAAGCTCCCCCGAGGAGCATGGAGTGAACAGTGGCGCTATGAACGCGAATGCGCGCCCCTTCATCCCTGCTTTTCGCCCTTCCTTCTCGAATAACTCGCTCCCTCCTTGGCAGTCAAATCATGGCAATTATCAACCTCAGAATCAGCAGGGAAGATACGGTTCTTCTCAAGATGAAAGGAGGTCAGCGCAGAATGACCTGCCTCAGCAGCCACAAGGACAGCCACAGCAGTTGGGTGTTGCCCAGCCCAACCCCATG
Organism: Allodiplogaster sudhausi; assembly: GCA_945643635.1. NCBI lineage: Eukaryota > Metazoa > Nematoda > Chromadorea > Rhabditida > Diplogasteridae > Allodiplogaster > Allodiplogaster sudhausi. The sequence continues at coordinate 881,331 of CALZFC010000001.1, read as the reverse complement.
GCAAGGAAGGTTGCAGTGTCCTGGTGGAAGCGAAGTGGAGAAGGGAAGAAGCGAAGTGGAGCTGGAAAGCAGCAAGCGAAGAAGGAGGAGACAAGGAATGGTGCTGTAGAGAGCACAAGCGATAAGAAGCAGAAGGATCTCGAGTTGTTGCCACTCTTCAGAGGACAGTCGTGGCGTGGTTGTGCGACACTGAATGGAGTGGATTTAGTGGCCAATATTGACAGCGGCTCAGAAGTCACCATTGTGACTGAGAAGGAACTGCAGCGCATCGAGAAGCTGAATGGCATAGTTGTTGAGCGCTGGAAGCCGCAAGCGATCATCAAGGACGCGGCCAACAACAGTATGGAATTGGAGTCAGCAGCGGTGCTGACCTTGAAGATGCCATTCGCGGATGCAATGGAGATTGGTGTCTATGTGACCAAGAGCGAGAGAGCAGACAAGTTGCTGCTTGGTCGGAATGCGCGCGCAGTTTGGGAGAACTGGTGGCTGCAGACGGCAGACCACTCTAGCGCAGACAAGCTGGCGAGAGTGCAGACGCGGAGATTGATCGTCTCCGATCACAGGAAGCCACATGCAGATCCGCGACGTCTGCAGTATTCTCCCAAGAAGATTCCTACTGCTGGAGCAGTGGAGAAGAAGTGTCTCGAGGACACGTGTGTCAACAAGCACACAGAGGAGAATGACGCAGACCCGGAGAGGAAGTCGCGTCCGCCTCAGGCGGACTTGTGGAAGTGGCCGAGACGAGCGAAGGGAACGCCGCCAGAGGAAGAGAAGACCGCCGCAGATGAGCAACGACGAGTTCAAATCGATTGGAGCCCGCAGATGTCGCAGAAGACGAGAGCTGGCCGAGAAGCAGAAGCAGCAGCAGCAGAAGAGGAGCCGTTCACCCAGCCCGAACCCGAGCCAAGCCGAGATGCGAGCACGCAGCCCGAGTCAAGCAGAGACACCCACACGCAGCCCGCAGACGAGCCACTCAGCGTTCCGGACCCGCAAAGACGAGCCCATCCTCTGCTACCGCTGCGGCCGACGCGGACACATCGCCATCAACTGCTTTTCTCACTTCCCCCACAAGTGAAGCCTCGTCCATATCCCATTCCTTCTTCCCCCAATCATTCCTGTGACAGAAGTCACCCCCTCTTCTTTCCCCTATTCGTTAAGCATGATGTTCTATTCTTCTATTTCTTTTATTCTCATTCTTCTATTTCTTTTATTCTCATTATTCCATTCCCCTATTTTTTTTCTCTCTGAGCCATGCAATTGTCATGCCTATCATTTTATGTCCATCATTCCTTCTTCTTTTTCTGGCTGTCGAGACGCTCATATTGTAGTTTGTCGCCTCTTTTCCCGCCCAATTGGCGGGCAGTATATAAGGAGCGAGCAGCTATCCCCGCCGGTTGCTCCCGGTTACTCTTCTTTCTCCCGCCCTGCTTTTCTTTCCCGGAGCCTTAAGCTCCGGCTGCCTTTCCTCATTGCTGTTGGAGCCTTGAACTCCCTTGTTGATTGCTGCTGATAAAGAAGTCGCTCCTCGTCGTTGTCCTCGTCAGTCTCCACTCGGCGTACGAACCGCTGGGACCTAGACGGTTCCTTATCTGAAGAGCGAGCCGCTCTTCAGTTGTTTCCTGTTGTTTATTGTGGGGCGCGGGTGCGCAAAAGATTCCGGCCTGGGGCGAGTGCCTGGCCGGAGTAGCCGCGTGAGCGAAGACCTCCCTCAATCTCCGGAGGTACCCTTAATTCCTGGCGCGAGTGCGCGGGTTTAAGGGTGGCGATACCCTTTTCTAAAGGGGAGGTTATCGCCGATTTTTAATTTGCTAACGACCGCTCGTCGTTACATAATTTAAATATGCGTGAGAGAGAGAGCGCGAGAAAGAGATCGAGAGAGAGAGCGAGAGCGAAAACTAGAGAGAGAGATAGAGAGAGAGAGACAAGCAGACAGCTAGAGAACTCTGATAACATGTGCTTACTGACACCTACTGCTAGCCCAGTATTTACAACCATGAACCTGGGCTAACACCCCCTTGTCAAAGCTAGCTGGATATCATGGTGTACGGGTTGTGGAGCTGGCGCGGATTATCATAATCCTTCCCGCTACTTGTTCTCAATGAGCTGTGGGAGTGTGTCTGGAGGAGAGAGAGAGAGAGTGAGCGAGAGAGAGTGAGCGAGAGAGAGAGAGAGACAGAGAGAGAGAGCGAAAAACAGAGAGAGAAGAGAGAGTGAGCGAGAGAGAGAGAGTGAAAAACAGCAAGAGAAGAGAGAGTGCATGCAGAGAAGGCAGAGAAAAGTCTGGGTGGCACAGAATGAGTGATGGGGATTGTGAGGCGCAATAAGTCATCATCGGGGCAAATAGTCCTTGTCGGACTCACACACTGCCGAGTAAACATTACATTTCTTTGAGAGGGCTGTTTGGGTGGGGGGGGGGCGCACTCTCCGTTCTCGCCTTCTTCTCTCTCTCTCTCTCCACAATCTGTATTGCTACCTATTTGGGGGAGTCTATGGTCCTCGCCCCCTGCTGGAGGCGTATGAAAGTGGGGGTGGGGGGGGGGAGCGAAGTTAGTCTGTTATTTGACTAGTAACACATACGTACACTCATACACGTGTGTACATTACGGGGGGTAGGTATTATGCGGGCCAGGGGGGCCGGGCCGCATATGCACCGTCAATCAACCGGGCAAGGAGCGGGGAGCAAGTGTGCTGTAGGGAAACCGAGAGATAGAGAGAGACCGAGAGGGCAGAGAGATGGAGAGAGAGAGAGAAACCGAGAGCGAGAGAGAGAGATGGAGAGAGAGAGAGAGAGAGAGAGAGAGAGAGAGAGACGAAGAAGACACATCAAAGATAAAGCGGGCGAAAGGAGAAGGGAATGTGTCGCCATCATTCTCTTTCTCTCTGGATGAACACGCTTGACGTTGAAAGCATAGAAGATGAGAGAGATCTCCGGGTCTAGATAAGACAGAGAGAGAGAGAGAGAGAGAGAGAGAGAGAGAGGCAGAAGAGCAAAAGAGAGAGAGAGAGAGAGAGAGAGAGAGAGAGAGAGAAAGAGAAGCAGACAAAAAAAGAGTAAGGGAAGCAAAGTGGGAAAGGAAAATGAAAACAAATTTGATTAAAAAACACTTTATCTAAACAGAAAATCGAGTGAATCCTATAGATAAAAAGTAAACGAAGGCAAAAATCACGTTTGTCAGAGGAATTAAGAAATATTGAATAAGCATTATTCAAAGGAAATGTGAGTACTATAAAAAAATAAGTGGAGAGAAGGCGGGAAGACAAGTGATAACTAATGTTCTTCCTGCTTCTGATTTCATATCTCTCTCTCTCTCTCTCTCTCTCTCTTCCTGCTCTCTCTCTCTCTCTCTTCCCTTCTCTCTCTCTCTCTCTCTCTCTCTCTCTCTCTCTCTCTCTCTCTCTCTCTCTCTCTCCTCTGCTCTCTGTCTCTCTCTCCTTTTCTCTTTCTCCTTCTCTCTCTCTCTCTCTTTTATAGTATACTAGTACTATTACGCGTTACATCTGAAAGTATTGGCGCGAACGACTATCTACGACTGGCGCCATATTACACTCTCTACACACACAAAGTGGGACGCGCTCGCTCAGAGAGGAAACTAGGAAGGGGATCATCGAGAGGGGGAACAAAAGACCAAGAAGAAAAACGTGTTCTGCCAAAAAAAAAACTAGGAAACAATAGATAAGACTAAAAGAGAGAACATAAATATAATTTCTTTCCATCATAAAGGAAAAAAATTTTGAAAATAACACGAGATAAAAAAAAGAAATTTAAACATATTTTTCTAACAAGAATGCAACTTATTATTAAACAGTAATATACTTCTAAAAGACTAGGAACTCTTGTAGCTTGGAGATCAATTGAAGGAGAACGACAAAAGACAAAAGAATGAAAACATTCAGTTAAAGGAAGAAGAATAAAAATGGGAAAACTACTATAAAAGGAGCTATTGTTAATCATTTCTTTTGTCTTTATCGTCTTCTTTATCATACATTGTACACCCATTGAATAGGAAGTAGGTGAAACCTATTAATTACTAAATATTATTTGCGAAAAAAAAATCTTATGCAACTAATACGCGCTCAATTCGCTACTTTCTAGGATTTCAGCCATTTTTTGCACAAGTTGACGCTACGAATCAGTAATAGAAGAAGACTAGTATCAAGTTACAGAAAGAGTAACTGGATCTCTCTCCTTCTCTCACGTTCTCGCTCTCTCTCTATCTTCCTCTCTCTCTCTCTCCTCTCTCTCTCTCTCAGCCTCCCTCTCCTCTTTCCGCACTTCCCACTCCACCCATTAACCTGGTAGCTCTCCTATGCTTACACTTATGAAAGCCTGTAGTAAAAGCAAGAACATAATCATAATAATAACTCGTGATTATATTTACCGTGGATGGCTTTCAAGAAGCACAAAACTTAACAGTAATCTTTTTAGTTTCTATTTACTGGTTCGCTTTAAAGGAGCACAAAACAAAACTCATCCGTTAAAGAAAGTTCTTTTCTCTTTTACTGCTGGCCAGCTTTTAGTAATCACACAAAGATAACAAGTAACGTGGTATGCATAAGGTTTGATGCTCAAAAGCAAAGTACATCTGCCTCTACGTTATAACCTCTACTTAGACTCGTCTCGTGACGTCGCGAGAGTTCAAGGGTGAGTTTATGTGTCCTTTAATGAAATTAATATAAATTATAATATCATAATAATAATAATAATAAGCTCAAAAATCATCATCCTTTTACGAAGTATAATTAATGAAGTAATTAGCACTTCTCTCCTCTGCTAATGGTTATCCTATTAGAGAGAGATGGCTAAGCTATTTCCTTTGAAGGAGAGCTCCTTCCTTCCTTAATTTTTTCTTCTTCTTCTTCTTCTCCTCATCCCCGCTCAGCTCGGTTCGGTACACGCGTGCAAACACAATTTGCAACAATCATCGGCTTGGGCAGAGAGAGAGAGAGAGAGAGGGAGAGAGAGAGAGAAGAGAGAGAGAGAAAGAGAGAGAGAAAGAGAGAGAGAAATAGAGACAGAGAGAGAGGGAGGAGAGGAAAGAAAGAGAACGAGAGAGAAAAGAGGATATATGTTCACTAGAGCGGAAGGAAAGCGGTGAAATGAGTGGACGGATGGATTGAGTAAGATGAGATAGGCAGAAAGAAGAAGCGAAGACAGAGAGAGAGAGAGAGAGAGAGAGAGGAGAGAGAGGGTAAGGAAGGAGACCATGGAACAATTGGGAAGGAGCACGAAAGAGCGGCTAAGGGCATGAGATATGCTGAAAGAGAGAGAGAGAGAGTCAGAGAGAGTGAGAAAGAGAGAAAGAGAGAGAGACAGCGAGAGAGTAAGAGAGAGAGAGAGAGAGAGAGAGAGAGAGAGCGAGAGAGAACATAGCACAGCCAGCAGACTTGGCCGTTCAACACTGCTCGACGACTGCACAAACAAGGAGGATTTCCTGCTCTACCTCTGTCTCACTCTCTCTTTTTCTCTCTCTCTCTCTCTTAAAATCTCTAAATCTCTGCCTCGGATAAAAGAAGCTGGAGAAAAAGCGGGGACCGTTGGCACAGGTGGCCGGGGGAGCGCGTAAGCGTAACAACAGCTGAGAACATTCACATTATGCAATGGGGGGGGGGATAAAGCGATGCTTTTGTGACAAAACGAAATGCTCATGCTCATTGTCAGTGAAATATGCAGAAGCGGAAGCTAGGAAGAGAGAGAGAGAGAAAGAGAGAGAGAGAGAGAGAGAGAGAGAGAGAGAGAAGGAAGAGAGTGAGAGATAAAGAGACGGAGAAAGAGAGGGGCAAAGAGGAATACAGATGCGTTTAGCATTCCAGTATGCATTTTGTGCTTCGGATAAGCGGATTTGATATTGGTCCGGATCTCTCTCTCTCTCCCTCTCTCTCTCTCTCCCTCTCTCTCTCTCCCTCTCTCTCTCTCTCTCCCCCTCTCTCTCTCTCTCCCGCTCTCTCTCTCTCCCTCTCTCTCTCCCTCTCTCTCTCTCTCTCTCTCTCTCTCTCTCTCTCTCCCTCTCTCTCTCATCTATCTGCGTGAATGCTTCCATGGCAAGACATAAGTACATGACTCGCTTAGACCACATCGTCAATTGGTCTAAAATTATAAATATAATCCGCATGAAGAGAAAGAAGGAGAAACATCAAGCACAAAAAAAAGTTAAATAGTGCACGATTTCGATTTCTTTTATCCTTTTCTCCTTTGATGCTCATTTTGTAAGTATATTGATGAACTCATTTTTGTCAGATCAAAACAATCTATTCTATTTCTATTTCTATTCTATTCACAAGAGGAATGATGATAGAACCACCTTCCTTTTCTTTCTTTCGCGACATTATTGTTAGGGAAGCTAGGAGAGAAAAAAAAAACAAAGAAGTTAGTTCTCAAAGAAACTCAAAAGACTCACATGAGTGAAAAAAATGAATATCACTTCTCTCTCTGTCTCAACCACTCTTTCTCTCTCTCTCTCTCTCTCTCTCTCTCTCTCTCTCTCTTGCTAGCTATCTCAACTTCTATATACTTTCATTCTCTAGACTTGAATGAAGGTTACTCTGCAGAAATTATTAGTGAAGATTGATAGACCAGCGAGAGAGAGAGAGAGAGTGAGAGAGAGAAAGAAAGAGAGAGAGAGAGAGAGAGAGAGAGAGGTAGAACAAGATTGTTATTATATGCTGCATGTCCGAATATGGAAGAGAAGAACGGCCACTGACATGAGGGGAACATGAAGAATTGAGTACGTTGGGGAGAAGTTGGCGTGTTTGGATAGAGCGAGAAGGAGAGAGAGAGAGAGAGACAGAGAACGAGAGAGGGGAAGGGAGGGAGTGAGTGAGAGAGAGAGAGAGCGAGAGAGAGGAAGGGAGGGAGTCAGAGAGAGAGAGAGAGGAGAGCGGGAGGAAGAGAGAGAGAATAAGAGCTCCAAAGTAGCAGTGCAAAAGATCGGCGAGACCCATTAAAATAACGCTAGAACGCCTTATAAATAATTTATGCTCAAATTTCTATTCTTGTTGCTTTTTTCCTACACGGGGAAAACACATATTATTTATAACTAATACATTGGTACGAATAATTTTAAATTGCTCAAAAATTAACTTACAATTAAGAATCTCGCTAAAGCTAGAGAAATTTCCTATTCAATCTACGCAGATAAAAGCTGCTAATTTGTTATTCTGTAAAGTATATAGCAGCTTGAAATAGAATTTTTTTTTAAATAGATGAACAGAATAAAGACATATTCATTCATTCTCTCTCTCCCTCCATCTCTCTCTCTCTCTCCCCCGCTCTCTTACTCTCTCTCTCTCTCATTTTTTTTTCTCTCTCTCTCTTACTCTCTCTCTCTTGTATCTCTCTCTCTCTCTTACTCTCTCTCCCTTCTCTCTCTCTCTCTCTCTCTCTCTCTTACTCTCGGCCCATTCCTTCCTTCCCTTTCATGCCTCCCATCATGCTACTTACACGCGGCGACACGCGAGCATGCTTGCTCTTACATTTTGAATTAGTTGGCCCCTGCAACTTCCATTCTCTCTCTCTCTCTCCTCTCTCTCTCTCTCTCTCTCCTCCTCTCTCTTTATTTCGAGTTGGTATGCAAAACATTAATCTGCACAGTGATATAATACTTGTATAATCCTTATCTCTATCTCTTTATGTTATTTACTATGCAAAGGGTGATCTATGGTGTGTCGTTGGGAGAGAGAGAACGAGAGAGAGAGAGAGAGAGAGAGAGAGAGAGAGAGAGAGAGGAGAGGGACAGAGAGAACGAGACAGAGAAAAAGAGAACGAGAGAGAGAGAGAAAGAGACAGAGAGAGAGAAAGCCTGGTGAGAGAACGAGGAAGACATTGAAAGAGAGAGATACAAAGGGGCAAGAAAGAAAAAAAAAAGCTAAAGGAAGTGTAGGAGGGTGGGGTGCTAGCCATACAAAAAGGGGCGGATAAACTGGATTAAGCACCAGGGCATGCAAATACTATTTATAAGTCATTTACGAAATCTCCACGATGCTCACTTCTCGCCACTTATGTCTGCTAAAAAATGAGTGAAAATTTTGTAATGTATTGAGATATTAATTAATCGAGCCAAACTATGACAAAAAACAACTTAAGCAAGAACCAAGATTGTACCAGAAATTCGATAAAGACGAAACGCGTACTAGAGATCTATTCTCTTGGGGCATCAATCTTATTATGAATTCTTCATTAAATAAATAATATATATAATTAATTAATTAATTCACTAATTTAAAAAATTTAATTTAATAATAAAATAAAATAAAATAAAGACGCACGTTATAGATTCCTCCTCCTTATCATCTCTGCTGCACTCATCATCTCGTATCTCGCCCTCCTCTCTTCCGTCCCTCGGACAGATCATAAGTACGCTCGGCTATAAAATCTGGCTTTTTTTTAAATATTTTTGTTTGCGCAGATAAACTTTCATTATTTAAAGCCAAAAAAACCCACCATTCGAACAGCTATCTAATAACTAGGATAAAAGAAGAAAAAAAAAAAACCACATTAGCGTTAAGTAATTAGGATGCAATCAGCGAAGAAAAAAAGCCCCAGCACCAACAGATTAAGAAAATAGACTTGAACTCTTTCAAGTACATCTAATATTTTTTACTAACCTACAAAATAAATAAATTAATTAATTAAATAATTAAAACCACCTCCGTTCCCGTCTCTCCCGTGGTCGATTCTGCCGGAAGTACAATAAGCCTTCGCTCCATAGCGACGGCTGGTGGAAAATTGGATCGTGTCGATTAGTCAATGGAGCTTCATATCTTTATCTCTTACTTAGGATTTTCAGTTTCCCGCCAAATTTGCAAATTCAAATTCAAGCGTTCAAATGTTTACGCCTTTACCCTTCTGCCCATCAATGGCTGTACATTCCTTGTAGAATCACATATATCTATCAGTTTTTAGAGACACACGGAGTCCATGACTGGCACAATATATTATCAGCATAAAATGTTTGTTTAGCGATTTCTGAGCCTAGATAAATAGAAGAAACAAGTGTTCACTATTCAGTTTAATCATGCGTAGAAGTCGATAGTGCTAAGAGAGTGGAGAGAGAGAGAGGGAGAGAGAGAGAGAGAGAGATAGTGCGTAGAGTAAGAAAGGGAGAAGGGAGAGAAAGAGAGGAAAAAGAGTGAGTAAGAGATAGAAAGCGAGGGAGAGCACGAAATAGAGATGGAGAAAGAGAGAGATAGAGAGAGATAAGCCCTTGCAGATATCGAAATACAATTTCCTTTGCAGCAGCAATAAGCAGTGCTGAAAAAGTGCCAGCTTCTGAGCTTCGGCTGAGAGGTAACATTGTGAAAATTGCCAACCCTACGGCTGGGGGGGGGGGGTTACCACCCTTGTTGGGTCAGGGTCAGACATATTTCAGCTCTGGCTAGAAGCCCCTTGGGGTATCATATAAGCTTCCAGGCTGGGTTCAAGCATCCCTGATAGTGCAATTGAGTATGCATTCACTTCAACTCAACTTCTACACGAAGAGGAAATGAGAGAAACACCGAAAAATTAGCGACAGCTAGGATGAGGATTAACGGAGAGGTGAGAATGCGAGAGGAGAGAAAGACGGAGAGAGAGAGACACAGAGAGAGAAAAAGAGAAAAAAATAAATCAACCAAAGTCATGCGGTTCTACTTTGGAATGCGCAGGAAATAGATAGCATCAAGCGTCTCGTGCAACATTTTCTCTCTCACTCTCTTGCACTCCCTCTCTATCTTTGTACTCTCTATCTCGCCCGCTTTCTTTTCCTAACTTGAGATCCCCCTTCATATTCACCCTTCTCCCGTCTTCTTCACATTAATCTCTTCTGATATCGAATGTGTTCGCGTTATCTATAAAACAGTATATTTCCATTGATTCGGGAAAAGACATAAACTTTTTGGCTTTGGCCACCCATTCTAAATATAAAAAAATAAACCCATATTCGAGTTTAAAAAAATTCATTTTTTTTCATTGAATTCCATCAAAATAAAAGAAATGTCGCCAATATTTGAAGAAAATATTTGTAAAAATGTAATGAAAACCAATTTCAAGAAAAAAAATTGGTGTCATTTGCTCAAAAAACCTCTGAAAATGGCCTAATTATACTTGCAAGGCTGCGCTGTCTATACAAATCGTCATTATACAGTAAATACCAAATGTATAACAATTACAATTTTTTTACAACAACTACTTTTTTTTACAATAGTTACCATGTTTTCAAACAATAACTACCGTATTTACAATAATTACCGTACTTATTACAACTACGGTATCAACAGTAATATACCGAAGTCTGGAGCCGTCTTCTCTTCGTTCTCCTCCTCCTCATCAATGACGAGCCGGCCTTCATCCTCCTCGAACATTCGGAGAAGAAGCCGTCCTGATCGTGAGGTCTGAAGATGGCACTTCGAGAGGTTGGCGTGGCCTTGAATATGGATAGTATTTTATTATTCTAATCTATTACATTATTTATTATATTATATTATATTATTTATTTATTTGCGTATCAGAATAGCATAATAAGGATTGTTAAAAAAACATGATATTAAAATTACAGAGTACTCAAGAAAGATACTACGCACACGACATGCATGCACACTGTTGCGTGGAGGCTCAAGATAAAAAAGGACAGCCGATAAGGTGTGTCTGCTGGGTTTGGGAGCACAACGCGAGAGAGAGAGTGAGAGAGAGAGAGAGAGAGAGAGAGAGAGAGAGAATGAGAGAGAGGAGAGAGAGAGAATGAGAGAGAGTGAGAGAGAGAGGGAGAGAGAGAAGCAAAACTAGCTGTCTATGCTGTTTACAGATAATTCATCTAGGAAATTTTCGTTGATAGATGACCCAGAGTTCACTTCGTAGTATTCGTATAATAAACTTGACGAACGACAACTTGGTAAGACTGGAATCGTTGACTAAATAAGTGATTTGAAATAATATTTATGCTATCAATTAGTCATACCAATTAACCACATACCCATACCCACACACACCAGCGGTGCTAGTCAGTAAAGCCACATAATCGAGGGCCCTATTTGAACCTGTCATAAAAGCAGCCCCCCCCCCTTTCACTTATCAATGTGACAACATCAATGACAAGAGTAAAGTTCTCGATGAGTTATTTTATGGCTTGGGAGTTAGAGCAGCTTCTTATGGAATACAGCAGCTTTTGTTTTAAAACAATATTCTAGATTTGTAAAAAAAGAAATAACGGCAATAGTCAATAATTCACTATGTGGCAATGGTAATTGTAAGTGTGCAGCTCTGCAAAATCAATAAGAAGTAAATCAACAACATGGCAATGATTTCTGAGCAACTAGTGCCGAACGAGTAAAGCAGAACACATTAATCTTGTGTTGTAATAA
>CALZFC010000001.1:850000-865000 GCA_945643635.1 Allodiplogaster sudhausi | reverse complement strand
TATTTGCGATGTTTCTTTATATTCATTACTGTTTAGTGCATTTGTGTTCCTCTGACAGTTCAAATGCAGCCGCATTGAAGATTTGCTGTTTTATGGCGGTAAAATTGAGCTTGTTCTTTGCGCGTGATAAGTGGCTATTTTACGAGAGATGCTTGCTTGAGGTTGTCCGGTCAATGGTAGGCCTCCAAAGGCGACGCAAGTCGACACCCATTTGCAAAGGACAAAGAGAAGGAAGAAACCAGCAGCAGCATCAAAACAGAAGAAGGTTTCTCGTTGATGTTATTTGTTTACTTTTTTTTGTATGGACTGCAAGAACGAAAGGATAAACAACGCTGGTGGTGTTTAGATGGGATGACTGTAAAGCTAATGAATTGGTACTTTACTCTGATTAATCACAAGATCATTATTTTCTTAGTTTCTGTTATATGGCACCTGCTATAAAAGCTATTCCCGTTTGGAAAGCCATTTCGCGAATTTACAAAAAAACTTGTTCTCGCTATTTCTCTCTTTTCTTCAATATTCATTTGCATTTGTCATTTGCTAGTAGTCAAAATTAGCAAAATTAAAAATTTTTTTTCATTGTTCCTTGGCAAATTCCTTGACTATGGCTGTTAATATCTGTTCTATGGCTTCTTTAATTAACATTTTGCAAATTATTCGTCATTATCTTATAACTAAATTCAAATTTCGTTTCGTTTATTTTCCTCTTTTTTATTTTTTTTTCTCTAGTCTCCGCCGCTCGTTTGTCGGTGTCCGTGTCCAAGCTGGCGCTCGGGCCGTCTTCCGACTCCACCACCAGCAAGAGCAGCAGCCCTCTCACAGCTACCAGCAGACGTTCGCGGCGACGCCGTCACAGCACGTCCACTCTGCACGAGAACGAGTGGTAAGCGGGAGCCAGAAGAGGTCCAAGAGTGGTAAGCGCGAGCCAGGAGAGGTCCACGGAAGGGTCCACACTTTTCGTAACTCGGAAGGGTACCCACACTTGTCGAACCACAATGTTCATAACACGGAAAGAATGGCCGCTTTTCGAAACAAACCTCATTTAGTTATGCGCTGATCAGATCGAGTAAAAGTATCCAGTACACTCTCCAATATTTGGCTATGAAAGGAGAGTAAATTAAATTAAATCGGCTTCGTATGATTGAATCTGCGTAATTGTTCTAGCAATGAAAGCTTTTTTTTTCGCATTATTTTCAGGATTGAAAGCCGACTTTCTCATTATTTTTCCTGTACGTGAGCTCTTTTTAGGCATATCGTTTTGTGTTGTTCATTCTAACATACGCCTCAGAATCAGAACTCCCTTAGACTACTAGACTTTACCCACCTTCCCTCCCTCTGTCTCATATAAGAAAGTCACCTTTTTCATTTATGGGCAAGGGAATTCTCGCAATATTGGGTGCTGGCACTTATTTGTAATGATTTATTCTAACTCTGCGCATATTTTTTGATTTTCATTTGAATGTCACTAACAAAAATAATATTGAAACCAAATGCAGCAACCAGTTTTAAAGCTAATTTCTCATTGTCAGTGACTTTCCACCATTAGCGCATCAGCCCCAAATGAGTACATTTGCAATTTTTCTCTCTCAATTAACCCCTGAGGGCAAGAGCTCGCGCTGGCTACGCACCATCACGTGGCTTGCTTCTGTCTTTATTTCTCTCTGCCTCTCAATCTTCTCTCTGTTTCTTTCTCTCTCTCTCTCTCTCTCCCTCTTTCTCTCTTTTCCTCTCGCTCTCTCAACATCCCTCACTGACGCACTGTCTCCAACTATCTCGTAGTCATTCTGTGCAGTCAGTACCCATGTTGTCGGTCAACGGGTTTAGTCATTCCGCCCTTCCCTAATTGTAAGCTATTATCCTTCTCACCTTCCTATAGTCGTACTAGTGCATCCCTTTTATTATGTTTTCTCGTGTCTATTAATTAACGACTATTAGTTACCGATTCTTGGGAACATATGGTCGTATGTGTGTGTGTGTTCTTTTTTTCTTCTTTTGTTGGTGTTTTTTTTCTTTCCTGTCACTTATCGGGCTAGGCAAGGTGTACTACACCAGAAGCGAGCAGTAGTCATCGATCACTAGCGCACCTTTTACTGCTGAGAGAGAGAGAGAGAGAGGGAAGAGATCGAGAGAGAGAAGAAGAAGCAAGGAGAGGCAGAGGGGAAGAGAGAGGAAGGAGGCAGAGAGAGAAAGAGAGGAGGAGACAGATGAAAGAGAGAGAGAGAGAGAGACAGCAGAGAAAGAGAGTGCTGGCATCAGGTCCTTTTGGCAATATCCGCCATACCCCCTCTCGCCCTAATCCCTATGTTCCTCCGCAGTCCGCCATATGGTTCTTGCGCAAGAAAAAAGAAAAGATGCCCTAAAAAGGACTGAGGCTAATGTTTTGTGTAAAGTTCTGTTAGCAAAAAAATATACTTGTTACTGTAGGAAACATATCCAAGTTTTATGCTGTATTTTCTTTATCAATATGGAATATTAAGGCACTCATTAGGTTGGGCGAGTTTTAACAATTTGCTAAACATTTCACTTCCACTTCCAGGCTTTCTTCTGCTTCACTGGCGCTGATTGAAGAGAAGGACAACGAAGAAGACGGACAGGGACTGCTCAACTCGCTAAAAGTAATAATGTACTTTTATTATTTATTTATTTTTTATATTTATTAAATTCATTTAACAAAAAAACATTGGGTATAACCTGCGTATCCGTGGTATTAGTGGATATAGGGACTGCTCAACTCGCTAAAAACTATATTATTCAATTACTTATATTTTTAAATTAGTTTGCTTTTATAGTTTTTTCTTTAAATATTCAAACAGGTTTGCAGAACATAGTTAATTATGATTAAAATACAATTTTCATTGCTTTGAATAGGAGTACCCGTGGTTTGCATGTAGAATGAAAATACTTATTGTATGACCCCCGAAAAAGAAATGATAGTTAGTACTGTCTTTACGAGTGGAAAAAAAATAATAAATCACTGTGACCTTACTTGATTTCGGTGGGAGCATATAAAGATCAGTGAAACCAGAAGCCCTCACTCTATGATAGTTTTGTTGTTTGTGCGGAGATTGTGCGGAGACAGAGAGATACTGCGGTAAGCCAAGGAGGAAGACACGAAAAGCACCAGGGTGGCGCATTTACGGCTGGTTTCGCCTTTCACACTGACATGGGGAAATAGTCAGTGTAGGAGCAGAGAGAGAGAGAGAGAGAGAGTGCTAGAGAGGAGAGAGAGAGAGAGAGAGAGAGGTGGGAGAGAGAGAGATAGGTGCTTATTCTTCCTCTACTCTTCTGCCACAACTTGGTGTCTCCGATGTTGATAAGTTGCTCTGTTACCTGAGCCGGATCAGCTTCCTGATACTCCTGATCCCTGCAATATCCTCCCTCCCCCACTTGCCTGTCCCCAGACCCACACAGATATGCCCAGATATCCCTCCGTGTACCTCCCTAGCCCCCCCCCCCCCCCCACCTTTCCAGATATATCACTCCCCCCCCCTCCCTTTCCCATAACTCCTGGCTCGATCTGCGTCCTCACTCGTGTGACTGATTGCACCAGGCCTCCGTTCCTGGCCACGTGATTCTGCCCTTCTCCCTTCTCCCCTACCAGGGCCGGAAAGTGCGCGGGAAAGTAGAGAGAGAGAGAGAGAGAGATTCAAGTGGATTTAGAGAGTTTGGTTGTGGAAAGAAGAGCGGCAGTGGCGCAGAGAGAAAGAATTCAGAGAGAGAGAGAGAGAGAGGGGGGGAGAAATCAGGACAAGAGAGAGAGAATGAGAGAGATGGAAACCGAGAGAGAGAGCAGAGAAAAAAACGCTCAGATGGTAGCTGCCGTGTCAGTAGTAGCACCATCAGCAACAGCAGCTGCATCCCATATCGTACTGGGACGGTCGGCGCCCGCACTGTTCAGAGGAGAGCCATCAGCCGCCCTCTCGTTATCCTCTTTATATCTCTGATCTCTCTATGTCTCACTCACGCTCTCTCTCACTCTCACTCTCTCTCTCTCTCTCAAATCTCTCTCACCTCAATCTCAAGCCTTGTGATTCCCGCCCGACCTCCCGTGGTGCGGGGAAGAGAGAGAGAGAGAGAGAGAGAGAAAGCACCGGAAAAAGTCGAGGATTAATGATTACATCCCCGGCCGTGAACGTGAGTGGAGTGAGAGAGATGGAGAGAGAGGGAAAGGAGAGAGATGGAGAGAGAGAGGAAAAGAGAGAGATAAAGAGAAAGAGAGAGTGTGTGATAGAGATTTAGAGAAAGAAAGAGAGAATCAGGATCCGGAAACCAGTCGCTTCGCTTTTAGCAATTCAATCAACGAAACCTGGCGCGACTATTCTCGTTTCCCACATTTCTCTCTCGAAGAAGCAAGATTGCTCATTTCCGTGTACAGAAGAGAGAAGAGCCACAAGAAGGCGAGACATCATGCTGATGGTATGCAAACGATGGAGGGGGTTAATGAGCACCCCTGAGGCTTAATCCCTCGTTCTTGACCCATCTATCCCCCCCCCCCCCCCTTAGACCTCCCCCCAAATGGATAAAGGAAGAGGAGGAGGATGCAGCAATTGGCTGTCTTTCTTTCTGATCAACAGGTCTCGTGCAAGTGGTGGTGACAAGGAGGATCACGCGACCCGAGTGCCTTAGCCCCAGGCCCAAGAGCATGCTCAGCTTCTTTGTGTGTGTCTCTCTTTCTCTACCGCCCTCTCTCTCGTTCTCTCTCTCACTCTCTCTCTCTCTGTCTCTATGTTTCAACATGTCATCACTCCTCACATCCTCTCTCCCCTCTTACTCTTTTCATCCCATTCTTGGCAGAGGCCATGGCACCAGCAGCAGCTGCAACAGCTTGCATACGTGTCTCTCTCTCTCTCTCTCTCTCTCTCTCTCTCTCTCTCTTTCTCTCTCTCTCTCTCTCTGCTGATCTCTCCACCTGTCACACTCTCTCACTCTCTCGCTTCTCGCGCCAATTCTGAGGTCAGCCAATGCATTGGCCCGAGACAGTGCACTGACCATCATTCAGCTTCCAGATCCTCTCTTTCTTTCTCTCTCTCCCTTTCTCCTGCTCTGTTCTCTGTCTCTTTCCTCTCTCTCCCTCTCTCTCTCTCTTTCTGTCTCGCTTTCTCTCTCTCTCTCCCTCTCTATCTCTATCTCTCCCTCTCCCTCTGCGCATCTCTTGGGCTTTCTTCTGTCTGCTCTGTACGACAATTTGAATGGTCATTAGCTGATGAGAGAGAGATTGTCTATAAGAAATAGCGGAAATGGCAGCAAGCGTCCTCGCTGAGAGCGAGAGGGGGGGAGAGAGTGCGTATGAATGAGCAGAGAAAGAGAGCACCGGAATCTGACAGCCTTTCTTAATTTGTCAAAAGAAAGGTGTGTGTCTGTGTGGATGAGGAAGGCTGGTATGTGCGTTCGTTCAAATGTTGGCGCCTCGGCCACGCTATCAGGAGAGAATAGGCGTAGAAGGGCTGTTCGGAAAAGGGCATGGATATGATGGATAGGAGGGGGAGAGAAAGAAGAGAGAGAGAGGGGAGATAGAGAGAGAGAGAGAGAAAGGGGAGATAAAGAGAGAGGGAGAGAGAGAAAGAAAGAGGGAGAAAAGAGATAGAAAGAAAGAGGGAGAAAGAGAGAGAGAGAGAGAAAGGTATGATGGCGATTAAGAAAGAAAGAGGGAGAAAGAGAGAGAGAGAGAGAAAGGTATGATGGCGATTATTGCGCCCCCAGGGGTAATGGCCCGCAAAAAGGGAGGCACACAGAGCCATAAATGGATCGTCCGTGATAGCGGTGCCCCCCCCCCCCCCGGCCCCTTTCTGGAGCCGACCCGGAACAGAGGAGCACAAGTGCAGTGGGCCGTTCCACTTAACGAGTTATAGGTTTAGAGAGCGACGAGTTAGTTTGCATAACCTGTTGCGAGTTGGAGGGAACTGTCTGCTTCTCTCTCTCTTCTCTCTCTCTCTCTCTCTCTCTCTCTCTCTCTCTCTCTCCCGCCCTGGCAACATCGGAATTCAACTTTGTAAATGAGTACAGTACCCCCGGCCGGCATACCGTAACACCAAGAAATTATAGCCTTAGATTTTGATGGCAAAGTTGAAAAGTGGGGAGATGATGGCCATTGTTTTGAGCTCGTACCCCCCCCTCCACCCATACCAAGGTCAGCTGGCGGAATTATGACGGGGAAAGAAGTGGGAAAGGCGCGATCATTGAGAGGGAGAGGTATGAATGGGTGGATGAACTAGAGAGAGAGAGAGAGAGAAAACAAGAGAACAGAGAAACCAGAGAGTGACGAGATAGCATGGGATATTGGAGCCGGAAGGAGAGAGGGAGAGAGACGCAGATTGCGTCGGAACGGTAGGACGAGGGCGACAATTGCGCAAGGCGAAGAATGCCGCAGCCAGCTAAGGTCAGGGAGAGAGGGGTAGAGAGAGAGAGAGAGAGTTGGACGAGAGAGGCTGGAGAAAAGAGAGAGTTAGGTGCAATGATAGAGAAAGAGGAAAGAGAGGGATATGATAGAGAGAGAGAAAGAGAGAGAGACAATGAAGTGCTAGAGAGAGAGCTTTATGACACTACCCATGATGTGTTTGCTCAGAGTCCTTACGAATCTTGGGAAGCTAAATCTGCCCAGCTTCTCGAGAATTATTGCGTATGTCCCCACTTTCGGCTTCTGTCTGTACTTGTGTTGTTTGGCATATATTTTGCAGTTTGAGCAGAGATAGAGATTGATACGGTATTTACCAAGACTACACAATTTATTCAGTTTCCTTTTAGGAATCTTTTTCGCCTCCTCTCACCTTGTTCTTCCTATTACGAAAATGTCTGAAACAATTTTTTTATCACATTTTCCGGCAAGAAAAGCTCACTTTTGGCTCCCTCATCATGTGTTTCATCGCCGATATCGAGTA
This sequence comes from Allodiplogaster sudhausi, assembly GCA_945643635.1. NCBI lineage: Eukaryota > Metazoa > Nematoda > Chromadorea > Rhabditida > Diplogasteridae > Allodiplogaster > Allodiplogaster sudhausi. The sequence goes on along the minus strand of CALZFC010000001.1, from coordinate 858,125 downwards.
GTATTCCCTCATCATGTGTTTCATCGCCGATATCGACTTCCATCTTTATCTTCATTCAACAAGTCCTGCATCGAGTCGTTTACTCACTGATTTTGATTGAAGTTGAAGCTGGACCAAGCTTGAGCCATAAGACCAATCTTCAATTATTTTCGCCCTCTTCTAGTCCTTGTGGTCAAGGAGAAATGTTGCGCTAGGCTGTTGCCGCATTGAATAGAAATAATTTGAGAGAAGGAGAGAGAAGGAAAAAAAAGACTGGAATACTGCGTTCCCATAGCCCGGACTTTTTTGAGGTTATGAAGAAGAGATTGGTTGTGCGTGGTGTTTTTTTTTAATGCGTGGTAGTATGGCGTAGTGCGCGAAAAGTTCGCAAGGTTGCAATGGCTGGCTCTTGGCCTGAACCCTCTCACCAACCAGAGAGACAACCTCCACCACTAACCAGACTAACTAAACTGAAGGTTACCGAACGGACCAAGCCAAAAGATAGATTACTCATAGATTCGCTCTTTCCATATGCAGAGAGTGCGCGAAAAATTGAGCATGAATGATATGAATGGGAAGGCCATAGATGGACATTTTCTATTGAAGAGGCTGGGGTAGGGATGGAGGAAGATGGAAGAAGAATAGAGAAGATGTCTCAATGCCTTGGCTCTTTTGAGGAAGAGAGAGAGAGGTAGAGAGAAGCACAAAAAACATCTGGATGGTCATGACATTACCTGTTGCCTTTCCTTTCCTCATTCATGTATTCTATCTCTCTCACTCTCTGTCTTTTCTCGCTCTCTATCTCTCTCTATTTCTCTCTCTTTTTTTCTCTCTCTCTTCTCTCTCTCTCTCTCTCTCTCTCTCTCTCTCTCTTTTTCCTCTGGTAAGAGTTAATAGCTCTTCCCCCAAATCATGTTGATTCATCCCATCATCTCCCAGAGCAGAACAGAACAAGGGCCATCAACTCTGCTCTCTTCGCTCGAGCAATCAAGGTGAATAATCACTGGAGTGAAGCCATTAAGCTATTATCTTGCTCTTCCAGCAGCAGCCCTTGTTTCTTTTTTTGTTGCAACCCCCCCCCCCCCTTACCGAGTTGCCCTTCCCCTCTTCTATATTCTACTATATCTCTGTAGTTTTTATTCATGCCGTAAATAAAGTTTAGTTAGTTATATATCCTGATTCTAAGAAGGGTACTCAATCTTATTAACCAGCCTTTTTTGGTGAGCAATAAGAAGAGGGAAAAAAAGCTATGATATAATCTACAATACAGAGCTTCATGCGCGGTAGAACACGTTTTATTCTCGAGCCGCCCGCCGGAAGGGAATAGAAATAAATATGCAACATTGTGGCCTCCACCGCGCGTCGGCTCGCCCTCTGTTCCTGTGTAGGATTACTCATGAAAGTGAGAGGAGAAGCGATGATTGTTGATTGTTGTTGTCAAAGGCTCTATCTCTCTCTCTCTCTCTCTCTCTCCATTGTCTCGCCATCTTCTCGTGCAGAGGTGGATTAGTCATCGTGGCCGTCTAGGCAAGGATGATAGGATGATAGGATTTGCCGCATGTTCCTTGTACACCTACAAGACAATGTCATCGTTCGGTGTCAATAAGGCAAGAAAGATCAAGAATACAATAATATGAACAATGCGGAAGAAGGAAAGTGTAAAAGCTAACCCTCTCTCTCTCTTTTCGCTCTTTCTCTGTCTCTCCTTCTCGCTGCCTCTGCCTCTTTCTCTCTCTCTCTCTCTTCTCTCTCTCTCTCTCTCTCTCTTCTCTCTTTCTCTCTTTCTCTCTCTTTCTCGAAGCATTTACCATTCTCAAAACCGAAATAATGATTGCTCCGATAAGAGACTACACTAATTAGAGAGAGTGAAGGAGTAGGAGAGGCGGAGGAGCAAGTTGGACACGAAGACTGACTGATACCTTGTAGGAGAGGCATGGTCACTCTAATGCTCTCTCTCTCTTTCTCTAACTCTCTCTCTCTCTCTTTCTTTTTCTCTCACTCTCTATATTTGTCTTCTAATCTCGCTAATTCATCTCGCCTTCTTCTCTGCATCTCTCCATCTCTCACCCTCGCACACTCCCTCACCACTCCTTTGCATCTCTTTTACACACTGCCTCGCCGCACTAGCCATCGGTCAGCGTGCTGTCTTTCGCGCGCGTTCGCAGCTCTCCATTCTTATTCTCTTGCTCTCTCTCTCTTCCTCTATCTCTCTATCTCTCTCTTTCTTTCTCTCTCTCTCCACTCGCTCTCTCGCTCTCTCTCACCCTCTCACGATCACATACTCTCTCGCCCGCCCGCCTCCCTCCTCTCCAACACAGTGACAGCAGCAGCAGCAGCCCTCCCTCCTCCCGCCTTCCCTCCTTGAGCGCGACCAGAGGAGGCAGCAGCGAGAAGGACAGCACAGTCTTCTCTTCCATCTCAAGACGACGAGTGGATACTAGGACCCAGACTAGAGCCAAGGAGTGATACTAGGACCCATACTAGACCCCCAGGAGTACCCCTTGCACCCAACTGAAGAAGACCCCCCACACCAGATCGTCCCCCGACAACGATATGATCCTCTCCCGCTTCAAGAGGAAGGTACGAAAGAAGTTTGATCAGCTCTGATCTTGCGTGGGGACTCTCTAACTAATATGAATTAGGGGAAGGTGACTAATTTGTAGACCTATATTTTAGAGGCGCTTTAAATGATGTGCCTCCCCCGGCCCTGTTTTTTTTATGAGCCTAATTTTGAGATTTGAGAAAAGGAGCTGATATCAAGGCGCCAAAAGTGTAGAAGATAGCGCTGCTGATGATAATATGTTCCAAGGTTCTATCTCTCTCTCTCTCTCTCTCTCTCTCTCTCTATCTATCTATCTCTCTCTCTTTCTCTCCAGAACTCTTGTGTTCTGTTGGCGTGATCAAAGAAAGAGAGATAAGAAATGGCTCTGTGCACTCTTTCGGGTGTTTGTGTAAGATGAGGAAGTGAGAGAGAGGACGAGATAGAGATAAAGAAATAGAGGAGAGAGAGAGACAGTTGCTCGCATTATGAGGTTATTAGCGGCGCTAACGCGCTCCCTAGGGTTGCCGCGCGTGAAATGGGCGCGAATGTTTAAAGTTCAAAAAATTAACTCCGAGACATTTGGGTGCACTCATTGCGTTTCAAGAGTTGTGAAGTAGTCTATCTTTTTTATGATATACTTTTGATTGTTCAACGAAAAACTTGCAATTACCCTGATAGGACGCAAAATATTTGCTTAAAATTATATGTAGTTGTAGTTTGAACTCGTGTGCTTTGTTGATGCTTATTATTATCCTCTCCCTCATTCTCACTCGCAGTCTCTCTTCTCTCTCTCTCTCTCTCTCTCTCTCTCTCTCTCTCTCTCTCTCTCTCTTTCTCTTTCTCTCTGTCTCGCACTCGCACTCTCTCTCTCTCTCTCTCTCTCTCTCTCTTGTCTTTCAGTCATCTTCTCGCCCGTCATCCGTGAAGAGGATGCGACTCGATCAGAACAGAGCGTCAGGACAACGCGTGGCAGACGTGGAGATCGAGGAAGCGAGAGGCGACTTCGACCAGGAGATGGAGGAGAGCATCGAGAATCAAGGTAGAAGCCCTCTCTCTCTCCTCTCTCTCTCTCCTCTCTCTCTCTCACTCTCCCTCTTTCTCTCTCCCTCCTCCCTCCCGCTCTTTCTCTATTTCTGCCTCACACTCCCTTCTCTTCGCTTGCCCTCTGCATCTTTCTATCATTTTAATTCGTTCACTTTTACCTTTTTTCGCTCCCCCTCTCTCTACTTTCTTTATCTCTCTTTCTTTCTATCTGTCTCTCTCTCTCTCTCTCTCTGTCTCTCTGTCTCTATCTCTCTCTTTCACTTTCTCTCTCTCTCTCTCTCTCTCTCTCTCTCTCTCTCTTTCCAGCAGACGCCTCCTTCACGATGACCCCAGCCACAGCTCCGCGCGCCACCGCCGTCCGCCGTTTCCGCGGCTCCTCCAAGCAGATCGGCATGCCAGCGAAGAAGGAAGAAGAGGAGCAGAGAGTTGTGCTGAAGATGGACGAGGAAGAGGAGGAGAGAACGGAAGAAGAGATTGAAGAGGACGAGGAGGAGGAGGAAGAGAGACATGATCAGGTCAGGAGAGAGAGAGAGAGAGAGAGAGGAAAAAGAGAGAAGGAGCAAAATAATGAAAATTGAAAGTGAATGTGAAAGAGAAAAAACAATCTCGATGCCCATATAGGATCTCCGTATTCTTCCTTGTTTCTCATGCCCTCTAAAGCAGAGGCCACTTCCTATTGTAGCCATTAAATATTGTGCTTGAGGGCCTTGCTAGGCACGCAGGAAGAAAAGCAGTTGAATACAGACGAACTAAGAAAGTATTATCTATGGAGAGAGAGACAGAGAGAGAGCGAAAGATTGGAACCCTCATGTAATCATTCCGTTCAACTGATCATGCCATATTTATCACTTCAATTCTATTTGTATCTCTCTCTCTCACTCTCTCACTCTCTCACTCTCTCTCTCTCTCTCTCTCTCTCTCTCTGATGGCTCCTTTCTCTCTGCCTCTCTGTCTATCTCTATCTCTCTCTCTTCTCTCTCTCTCTCTCTCTCTGTCTTGTTCTCGGTCTCCCTCGCCTCCCTCCCCCCGCCTTCAGATGATAAAATTAAAGTGCACGTCAAGCCATCACAGTTGAGAGCTAGCCACGACGAGTTTAATATCGAGAACGGGGCGATTTAATTGTTTCCTTTTTATTACAGACGTTCGCGACCGACGGAACGAGAGAGGACGCCGGAGACGGAGACGCAGACGACGAAGAGGAAGAAGAGAAGCAGAAGAAGAGAGGAGAAAGAGACACAGAAGACGATGACAGTCGGAGCAGCGCAGCCAACAGTGGACAAGAAGAAGAGACGACGAGTCTAGGGTGCCAGAAGATGGAGAACGATGGGGAGGAGGAGGACGAGCAGGAGAAATGGAACGGGAAAGTGATGGAGAATCGGTTGGCAGTGGAGAAAGAGAGCGGAGAGAATGAGAGAGAGAGGAGAGAGAGAGAGGGCGAGAGAGAGAGAGAAGAGAATGAGGAGAGAAGAGAGAGAGAGAAGCCAATTAAAAGTAAGCATGTTCGTGACCCAGACAGACTTGTACTATCACAAGGCAAACATGTTTTTCTCGACAGTTCACTTGGTTCGCTTATCTACCATCTGGCTGCACATCTCTCCCTCGATCGCTTTCTCTCTCTCGCTCTCTCTATCTCTCCCTCTCGATCTCTCTATTTCTCTCTCTCTCTCTCTCTCTCCCTCTCTCTCTCTCTCTCTTTCGCCGACTCACTCTCTCTCTCTCTATATCATTTTCTCTTTCTGACACCCATCTCGTATGATCATAAGGTCACAAACGCCTAGTGCGCAAACACGCTAAATGATATACGATTACGGTTGTAAGTCTGCCTCTCTCTCTCTCTCTCCCTCTGTCTCAGTCTCTCTCTCTCTCTCTTTCTCTCCCTCTCTTTCTCTGCTTTGTATTTCTTTCTTCGTCGAGAAAGAGAGATGGGAAGAGATTTGGAGAGTAGGAGAGGGAGAGAGAGAGAGAGCGCTAGAAAGAAAGAGCGAGAGAAAAGATTAAAGGGATAAAAAAGAATAACAATAACTTCAGCCACAAGAATTTCTCGAAACGGATGATATCGATGAAGAGGAGGAGGAGGAAGAAGATGTTGAAAAGTGCGGGGAGATGAAGAGGCGTCCGAGTTCGTAGTCCGCATTGACGAGGATTTTGAAGGAGGTCAGAAAGAGGAGTTTATCCTGATTGGTATTGTGGTGCACGATGTATAGTGCAGACATTCTTGTTGCGTAGTCCGTCTCTAGCTGTCTGACTCTCTCTCCCTTTCTCCTCTCTCACTCTCTCCTCTCTCACTCTCTCCTCTCTTTCACTCCCTCTCCTCTCTCCCTCCTTCTCACTCTCTCTCACTATATGTGCAATACCTATTCTCTCGCTATCCCTGATTGGCTCATGTTCTTTCACTCATATCCACTTCATTTACATGTGATCTTCAGTATGTGTTTCTGTGTATGTTTTTTTTGTAAAACTTATTATTTTAAATACATTTTTATTTTTTGAAAAGCAACATTCAAAATTCAGAAGAGAACCAGCCAACTCCGTCCACTTTCGAAGATCTTCGGAAGCTCAGAATTGAGGGCGGCTCGTACGACCCCATTAAGAGTGAGTATACTACATTTTCATCTGTCTCTTTCTCTCTCTCTCTCTCTCTGTCTCTCTTCTTTCTCTCTTTTTCTCTCCCTGTGTCCGTCTCTCTTCTCTCCTCTCTCTGTCTCTGTCTCAGTATCTTTCTATCTTTGTTTGTCGTACTTCAAAGTGGTCATCTAAAGTCTAGATGGTATTGTCAACATGATTCATTGTAAAGTTATGAGAAATGACTTATTGTGCCAGTGGATCACTAAGTATACAAATAGTTCTCTTGTAAACACAAACAGCCCTCTACTAATTACGAATTGTTCTCGTGTAAGTACAAATTGTCCTCCCTTAATTTACAAATTGTCCTTCCTTAATTAATATGATTCTTCTTGTATAGGAATGGAGAGCTTCCGTGGCATGGCACAGCGCCTGGAGAACTGTGTCGAACTCGGGTCACAGGAGCCGTCGCAACTCACGAATCGATGCGAAGGACTTGGCAAAGCACATGAGGTGAGGAGAGAGAGAGAGAGAGAGAGTGAGCAGAGAATGAGAGAGATGGCAGAGAAGAGAGATAGAGAGAGAGTTGAGAAGAGAGAGCAGAGAAGTTAGAGGAAGAGAAAGTTTATTAGATAGGGATCTGTGAAAGGTAGGACCAAGGGAAGAAATGAGAAGCTAGAAGAGAAGAAAATACATTATGATTAGAGCGAATTCTAATTGTAAGCAGTTATGTCTCGCGGTAACACAGTTTAATTAGGAGAACTTGGATTTTTTTTTCCTGACTCGGTGGTTTTCAGATCCCTCTCTCTGACTGTTATATGTGAAGAGACGCTTCATTGTTAATCGTGTCCTGTATCTCTACCACTTGATATGTTCGCAAAAGATCAATGGATTTTTTCTAATTGTGATTGGTGGCGGGAAAATTTAAATTTTAAAAAGCAAAACTAGAAATCCGGAAAACTCTTCCGGAAAGTTGTCTGTCTCCTCTTATGTGAAGTCGGCGTACGGTGCATAGTAGAGTTCGTTTTCAAAACGGTGCCCCCACACATCCTGGGCGAGGTTGAACGACTTTGCGCGTCCCATTGCCTTTCTTTCTTGCTTTTTTTTCTTGTATGCCTGTCTGTCTGTCTCTCTGTATCCCTCTCTTTATCTCTGTATATCTCTCTCTCTTTCTCTTTCTCTCTCTCTCTCTCTCTCTCTCTCTCTCCTTTGTCTTCGTGTAGCTCTGCCTATATGCGCCCCCGTTTCTCATCGCGTCACCGTGTAGTCAGAAGATGAATGGATGAGCTACAGAAGGAGAAGAACACGTGTGCTCTCTCTCTCTCTATGTCTCTCTTTCTCTCTCTGTCTCTCTCTATCTCTATCTCTCTCTCCCCTCTCTCTCTCTCCTCTCTCTCTCTCTCTCTCTCCGTTTCTCTCTCTTTCTGTCTTCTTTCCCCAGCATTTTCATATTTCCGTGCCCGCGCTTCTTGTTCGTATTCCTCGTGAATATATCATCCTCTTCATAGTCCTGCCGCTCAATGCTTGTGACATCTCTCTCTGTGTCTACTATCATCTTCAGACGATCTAACAGAAAGGGATCATGAATCGGTTAATGAAAAGGGAATGAGTTGCATTTCTTAGCCATTAGGTCTCAGGATTATCCTCGTTGCTTCTCTCTCTCTCTCTCTATCTGTCTCTCTCTGTCTCTCTCACTTTCTCTCTCTCTCTATCTCTATCTCTCTCTCTCTCTGTCTCTCTCTCCTTCTCCCTTGTACTTCTGGTATCTGTCAACCTTCGCCTTCTCTCCACACTTTTTTATGGCACACGGGGCACGTCTCGGTCCCGGCTTTTGACTGCCAATCACACGGAGCGACGATGTGGTAGAGGAGGAGGAGATCTTCTCCATTTCAACGTCAGACTCTCTCTCTCTCTCTACCTCTCTCTCTCTCTCTCCTCTCTCTCTCTCTCTCTCTCTCTCTCTCTCTGAGGCGCCGAGATTCTTTATTTCGCTTATTT
>CALZFC010000001.1:415000-845000 GCA_945643635.1 Allodiplogaster sudhausi | reverse complement strand
GAAAAAATAATTCTTTCAGGAGATTTATCCGCCTAAACTCGATGAGATTGTTACATACACGGACGGAGCTTGCACCGAAGAGCAAGTCAGTGTTTTATTTTATTTTTCTAAAATAATAAAACTCTCTTGTGAAATAAAATAAAATATATTATTTTGATTGATGGTTAACATTTTAAATTGTCATTAATATATTTTTATATTTTTATTTTAGAATAATAAATAAGTTTGATCAAATGCATTTATCATTAATACATTAAAAAATTATAATAATAATAATCGAGTTCAATCAAAAGCATTTTGCAGGTGAGACGCCTTGAACTCGTGCTGCTGAAGGTTCTCGAGTGGGAGTTGAACGTGGTGACATCGCTGCACTGGCTGCACATCTTCCTGCAGCTGCTGGGAGGCACCACGGACGGGGTCAATAATAGGGATTTATTATGGGGGGACATATATATATATATTTATTTATTTATGTATTTGTTTAAATAATGTAAAAAAAATTTTACTTCAGAATTAAGGTGAATACAGTGGAAATTTATTTTGGATATAATATTGTTAAATAATAATATTAAGGAAAAAGTGCTTAAAAAATAAGTTAATAATTTTTTTTCCAGAATTCCGAACTCCTCGTCTCGGAGGACGGCGATCAGTCGGGCCACTTCACGGAGGGAACCATGCCGGTTACGGTACCCGCGTGCCTGCGATCCGAGTTTGTGCACATGGCACAGGTGAGAAGATGGGAGAGAAAGCGAGAGAGAGATGGGAGAGAGAGAGAGAGATGGGAGAGAAAGAGAGAGAGAGAGAGAGAGATGGGAGAGAAAGAGAGAGAGAGAGGAGGGAGAGACAGAGAGAGAGAGTGAGAGAGAGATGGGAAAGACAGAGAGAGAGATATGGGAGATACAGAGAGAGACAGAGATGGGAGATACAGAGAGAGACAGAGATGGGAGAGAGAGAGAGATAAAGATGGGAGAGAGATTTGGTATTTGCTAAGAACTCCAGCTGGCAAACATTGCGCCATTCCCACCTGAGCCAAGAGCCCTTGAGTGGTGAACAGGAAAATGGGTACACAGTTAATGTTTGAAAATAATAGTCGAGAGAAGAGAGAGCGAAAATTGTATTAGAAACATCTTAATAAGCCAGAAGTAAAGTGCATAAATATTTAAACTCTTTGTCGTTTTCCCTCGCTCCCTGTCTCTCTCTCTGTCTCTCTCGCTCTCACTGTGTCTCGATCTCTCTCTCTCTCTCTCTCTCTCTCTCTCTCGCTCTCTCTCTCTTGAATCACCTCTCTCTCATTGTCAGGTGCTGGATATCTGCTTGATGTTCGGAGAGTGCCGCGCCTTCTCGAATCGCCAACTCGCCGCTGCTATCCTCTTCCTCTGCGTTGAGCCCGCCAGCCTTGTCGAGCACATCACAGGTATCACCTTTTTTGGGATTCACGGTAAAAGGGCGGGAATTTGAATGAGGATTTTAATTTGATCTTGTTCCTTCCTACTTCTGTAATGCTCTCTGACTATCTCTCTTCCCTCACTCTGTCTCTCTTTCTCACTCTCTCTCTCTTTCTCACTCTCTCTCTCTTTCTCTCTCTTTCTCTCTCTTTTTTTCTCTCTCTCTTTCTCTCTCTCTCTCTATCCATCTCTCTTTCTCTTTCTCTCTCTCTCTCTCTTTCTCTCTCTCTCTCTCTCTTTCTATCTCTCTCTCTTTCTCTCTCTGTCTCTCTTTCTCTCTCTCCCTCTTTCTCTCTCTCCCTCCCCATCTCTCTCTCTCCCTCCTTTTCTCTCTCTTTCTATCTCTCTCTCTCTCTCTCTCTCTCTCTCTCTCTCTCTCTCTCCTTTTCTCTCTCTTCTCTCTCTCTTTCTCTCTCTCTCTCTCCTTTTCTCTCTCTTTTTCTCTCTCTCTTTCTCTCTCTCTTTCTCTCTCTCTCTCTCTCCAGGCATCACCCTGCACGAAGCCGGCCCAGCCATGGAGTTTGCTCGCGAGATTGAAGAGTGGTGCACGGAGCGCCGGCCCGCCGGCGACCCCCTGCCATACATTGAAGGCGTCCGCCCAGACGACGTCCACAACATTCAGCGATATCACTCGGCAGAGATTGAAGAGCTCAAGGTGGGTACATGGAATCAGGCCCTTAAAAGGGGGCTAGTGTGAGACCCTTAAATGGTTTTTGTACTTGGGAAGAACTGAGTTTGCAAGTATTCGTATATTGTCTCGATGATAATTTTTTTTTTGTCATATTTCACTGCGTGTAGTTTAAACAAAAAGGAAGAAAAATTGCAGTAGACTCTACATTTTTGTCATACTTTCCGGGGAGAAAATTAAAAAAATATATATATTTTTTTATTTATTTATAATTTAAAATTGCAGAAATCTCTTGCACAGCGCCGCCATGCGCGCGCAGTGAAGCGAGAGCAACGAAGGCAGGCAGTGGGTACAACGAAGCAGGTGACGACGGCGGCACCGGTCTCCGGCCGACCCAAATCACGGCCGCCCATACGAGAGATTCGGCTGCAGGCAACGAGTGATTGATTGATTAGAGCGTTGATTTTTAGTGCGGCCGATACCGTACCCCGGAGAGATATATACGAATTTTCCAAGCTCTCCACCGTATACTATTATTTCCCTCTAAATCAAGTTATTTAGTATTTATTTTATTGCATAGAATAGCCTAGTAGACCCCCTGCGGCCAAGTAGACAAGTAGACCCACTCGTGTTGCAAGTGCGTGTCTCTCTTTCTCTCCTGATTTCCTCTCTCTCTATCTCTCTCTCTTCTCTTTCCTCTCTCTCTCTCTGTCTGTCTCTCTCTCTCCCTGTCTCTCTCTCTCTCTCTATCGTACTCTGCTGCTCTCCTCTATGCCTCAATGCTGCTGCTCTGATTGTTTGTGTGACCTCACGATTGTGCGACCTCCTCTAGTATTAATGCATCATTACCCTGGGCCCTTACAAGTTAGTCGTCCCTCCAGCACATGTGACCCCTCCCCCTCCCTGGATCACTTGAAAGTACGACTTGTAAGATGTTAAGTTATTTTGGTTGTAGAATTACTCTTACTCTCTTACTGCTTACATGAGAGACCTTTTTAAGTCTGCTTCTAGACCTTTTTTCTGTGCTTCCCAAATGCTCCTCAATCTTTCTCTTTTCCCACTGCAATTAATTATACTCTTGATGAATCCCGGCAATTTGTTGTATCTCGCAGATCTTTCGATTTTAGCATAGACTGCCTTTCTTATTTATCTCCTTTGTCCGCCTTTCTCTCTTTCGCTCAGTCGCCTTCCTTTCGCTCTATTGCGCTTCATTCCTTATACCTAAAATTATCTTTTGACTCTCTTCCCAATCTCTCTCACTCTCTACCTGTCTCTCTCTCCTTCTCCCTGGCTCTCTCTTTCTCTCTCTCTCACTCTCTCCCTGTCCCTCTCTCATTCTTTCTCTCTCTCCCGCTTTCTCTGTCTCTGTGCCTCTCCCTCTCTCTATTGTTTGTTTCGGATTGTTAGCTCAAGTGAAATGACACGTTCCGCAAACGGGTTCCCACTGGCACTACACGGCTCTCTTTGCTCTCTCACCCTTACTCTCTCTCTCTCTTTCTCCCTCTCTGTGCCTGCCCTCTCCGAGCCCTGGTTCTCGTGAATATGCGCTTCTTTATTATTGTGATCGTGTTCTAAGCAGTAGCTTTAGCCGCCCTATTCCCTCATGACGTATGCACAGTTGTCCACACTTTCCAGCCAGGACCGAGTACCTTTTAAGTTTCAAGTACTGTAGACGAGACTTTCTGGACACGTCTTTCTTATTTGTGCTATATAAATTGCAACGTTCGATAGGATCTTTACTGAAAAAGAGACTAGAACACCTCGAATATTGCCTGACCTCCAGTGTAGACATAGCTGTACGGTATAGCACTACAATTAGTACTAGGCTCAATCTATCAACGTTCTATACAACAATACATTCGGTGTCCCCCAGCCAACTTTCAGTGTTTTGATGTTGAGTTGTTTGTCTCATGAAAGGATTACACTGTAGATGTGTTACAAATGCAAAATACAATTAATTTTTTTTTCAAGGATTTTTGAACAATTGAATGGAATGGCGATTCGATAATGGTAGTTAACGGGTAAATGACAAGTGAGAGGGTGGGGCTATAGCTTGCAGAAAGGTAAAAATGAGCCGTATTAAAGGTAGGTTATGTTAATCAATAACAGAAGAATTTAAAATAAGCTGATGAGAAAAATAAATCGATATCTTTGGGTAACAAATGGGATAGGAGGGTGTATATTTTATTATCTCGAGGAATAAATAGACATTTCACACTGTTCTCCGATGAGAGGAAAAGAGGATCTGTTGTGGCTTCTTTCATATTTTCAAGAGAAGCGAAATGTGAGATTGGGGGCAGAAATAATTTCACTCACAATCAGATAACGAGATAAGCGATTTGATTAACATAGAGCAGATGAAGGAGACATCTCGTGCTTCTTTCAATTCTTCATCTCACTTTACATTTTCTCCCTTCCGTAATTTTTTTTCTCGATCTCCCTCTCTCTCTCTCTCTCTCTCTCTCACTACCTCCTTCTCTCTCGCCTCTCTGTCTCTCAATCTCTCGCCTTCATCATTTTTCACTCTTTCTCTCTCTAACCCTCTCTCCCTCTCTTCCCTCCCTCCCTCCCTCTCCTTCCCTCTGTCTCCCTCTCCCTCACTCTCTCCATCTTTCTCTCTCTCTCTCTTTTTCTCTCATTCTCTGTCTCTCTGTCTGTCTGTCTCTTTCTCTCTCTCCCTCTCTCTCTCCCTCCAAATCAGCAGCAGAGTCTGCATCCCATGATGTCGTCCACGACGCCGACCACGCAGCCCATGACGGCGAGGAAGGGCGCGAAGATGCAAAGGAAGCGACGCGTTCGCTGCCGCGCGGCCGCCGCGTCGAATGCGGAACGGCGAGCGGCTTGGAGACTGGAAAGAGAGAGAAAGAGAGAGAGAGAGAGAAGGTAGTGAGAGTGAAGGGAGAGAGAGAGAAGAGAGAAAGAAGAGAGAGATGGAAGAGAAAGAGACAGAAAAGAGAGAGAGAGAGAGAGAGAGAGAGAGAGGAAAGAGAGAGAGAGAGAGAGGGAAGAGAGAGATAGAGAGTAAGAGAGGGCGAGAGAGGTGCTTAAAGAGACGGAGCTATTAATGGAGAGACTTATCGAGTTGTAGATTACTCGCCCTTTCGATGAAAACGAGAATCACTGGATTTGGCAAATTTTAATTTTTCTTATATTTATTATACGGAAAAGGTTATTTTCAAAGTTCTTTGGAATTCAAGAATTTTTCACGAACATTCACAGCAATAATAGCAAAAAAAATCGAGGAGTATGAAATAAAACAGGTAAGAACGAGTAGTTATTAAGAGAAGAGAAAAAAAAGAGATAGAAAGGCCAAAAAGACAAAGAGAGAAGGAAATGAGCGGAAATGTGAGAGAGAGAGAGAAAAAGAAAGAGAGAGAGAGAGAAAGTGAGAGAGAAAGAGACAGAAATGATCTGAAAAAAAAATGTATACATTTAAAAGGAAAAATAAATGGTAAACATACTCGGTTTTGCTTCTCCCTTCCTTTCCACGAGCACGTCGGCGTTTAGAAGAGCCCATGTGAAGAGTAGACTACTCGATTCGCTCTCACTCTCTCACTTCTTCTTCCTCCTTTATACTGTAATTCAAAAACAGATACTGAAATTTAAAAAAAAGCTGTAATTAAAAAAAGATGATCAACTTCAAATACTGCATATATGTACATATGTATTTTTTTTTAACAATGACAAAGTATTGAAAATTAATATTGAAGAAAATGGATTGAAAAGAAAGCGGATTTTCGAATAAATACCGTTCTTTCACAAAATTTTATGTGACCATATGCTAAAGGATTTCGTAGGAAGAGAATTGGATATTATTGCCAATGAAACGATATTGAAAAGGAAGTGTGGCGGTGGACAGGAAACCTAAGTGTGTGAAGCTTTTTGGGCTACTCACTACTCTGTTTGGCATTGGACATATCGCTGTGTGTCTCTCTCTCCTTCTCTCTCTCTCTCTCTCTCTCTCTATCTCTCTCTCTCTCTTCTGTCTCTCTATATCTCGGTATCAGTCTCGGTCTCAGTCTCAGTGTCAGTCTCTCTCTCTCTCTCTCTCTCTCTCTCTCTCTCTCTCTCCCTCTCTGCCTCTAGCTGCGAACCGCCGGATATGTTTGGTAAAGCTTCTATTGCCTTCCGGCCGGGTCCTTCTAATGGAGCCGTATCAGGGATTACTGTTGATCTAGTTAGGATTATAGTTGTGAATGATGCGAGAGAGAGCGCGCGAGAGAGAGAGCGAGAGAGAGAACGAGAGAGAGAGAGCGAGAGAGAGAAAGAGAGCTAGAACGAGAGAGAGAGAGAGAGCGAGAGAGAGAGAAAGAGAGCGAGAGAGAGAGAAATAGAGAGAGCAAGAGAAATAGAGAGAGAAAGAGAGGAAAAGAGAGAAAGAGAAAAAATATAGAGAGAAAAGTATAAATAAGTATGACTAAAAAAACAATTCGTTACGAAAAAAGCAAGAAATGTTCCAAGAAATGATTTATTCGACTATACATATAATACTTTCGCCAGCAGACCACTTCTATTCATACTTATGTTTGAATGTTTGCAATGTTGCAGACTGGCAGAATCGTGTTTATTTATTAAAACCAAGAAGAAGAAAAAATAAGATTTAATTTTTTTTATAGACACATTTAATTTCAACGAATCGAACAGCGAAAATGCGAGCTAAAAAAATAATAAAGCCTTTTGTTGAATTACATAGTTCGAAGCAGTAAGCAATATCTCTCTCTTTCCTTATCAACCTCTCTGTTGGTTTATCGCATATCAGACTTCACAGAAGTACGTAGCTTTTCGTTTCATACTTTCTCTCGCTCTCTCTCTCACTCATTCTCTCACTCACTCTGTCAATCCTTCTCTTGCTCTCCTCCGTTCTCCCTTTCTCTCTCTCTTGTGTCTCTCTCCACTCTCTCTCGCTCTCTTTCTCGTTCTCAAACTCTTTCTTCTCTCCCGTCCCCCCTACCTCTCTCTCCCTTTCTCTCGTTCCCCTCTCTCTCCTCACTTCTCTCCCTTGTCCCTTGTTCCCTCTCTCTCCCTCTCCTTCTCTCTCTCTCTCTCTCTCTCTCTCTCTCTCTCTCTCTCTCACCAGCACAATTTACACGAGAGTACATCATCGACCACATAGACGACACAGCTGATGACGGCGGCGAGAGGCGCGAGCAAGCATCGAAACACCCGCATGCATCCTCGCGTCCTCTGCCGCGACTGGGCCGCCTCGATCGCCGCACGCCGCGCAGCCTCTTGACGCGCGCTGTATTAGAAAAGAAAAATCCACATTTGAATTCCCGCCCTTTTGCCTGAACAACGGGCGCTACAGCGTATGTAATTTACCGAATATTGTCATAAAATATTCAGTAAAAAATTTGAAGACGAAAAAAGAAAATACTAATTGCGCGTTCTTTGTAGCCTTTCAGCTCGGATTGTTTGGAATAAAATATATTGCTAATCTTTCGAATAAAAAAAAATTCGTTTCCTGATACTAGTCGCTTGTCAAAAAGCTCTGCAAACAAGAGCAATTTGAGCGAGTACAACAACAAAAAATTTCAAAAATGAATTGGCGGGACATTAAAAAATTTGACCAACTCTGCCTGCTCGCGTCGCGTCGTGCGACGAGCACGCTGCTCGCGCGCCTTCTGCCGCAGACGGTAGCCGGAGATCTCTTCTTGCTGTGTAAGAATACAATGGGTACTAAAGGTGCCAAAACTCACTTTTGAATTCGCCCCATTTTCCTTGACAATGAGACACAAGTACGAGAGAGCACATGTGATTTATATGTTAGAGGAATTGTCAGAAAAATGCAAAGATATTACACGTTGAATTTCTTCAGTGTTCATTTGCGAAAGAAAAAGAACGAATATCTTCTTCTTTTTTTCTCAAGCAGACGCAACCTGCGCGACGTAGCCCGGCAGGGTCGGCTCCTCTTCAATGGTCGTCGAGTCTGTTGCAGCCATGCTTCAACGACGACTAGTTTCCCTGCGTCGGAAAAGGCAGCGAATGTAGGTTGCTGCTTACAATGAAACAAAGAAAATGTATTTACTATATTTATAATTTAGCAATAAGTATATAATATTAAAAAAAAATACTGCAAAACTTTATAAGAGCCCAATGCATTTTGCCATTGAGAGTGGTGGGAGCGAGAGAACGAATAAGTGAGCTCGAGCGGGAGATATTGTCGATCTTTTGGTCATATCTACAGTACCCGCGAGGGGATATCACGGCCGTGGCGAAATGGTGCCAGGTGGCATGTCAGATATCAATGTACGAAATCCTGACCACTTTTCCGTCTTCTCCTCTCCGTTGCCTCCTCGAAAGGGCATTCGTGCGGTTCTTTTTCTCTCTGGATCAAATGTGACGACCGCCCTTTTATTTTTATCTCATCTTGTCGTCCAAATTAGAAAAGATGTTGGACGACTTCAGACGCTCTTCAATTCTCTAGCTTCCTCTCATCGCCATCGCTCTATCTTACCATTCGCTCTCTGTCTCTCTTTTCTCTGTATCTCTCTCTATGTGTCTCTCCTCTCTCTTTCTCTTCAGTATTTCTTTCTCTCTGTCTCTCTCTCTCTCTCTCCTCGCTCTCCTCTCTCTCTCTCTCTCTCTCTCTCTCTCTCTCTCTTGCCATTCATCTCTTCAAGCAACTCCCCTGCCATGACCCGACTCCATCACTCCCTAATGCATCTTCGTATGAAAATTTATCTCACAATCGACATTTCCGGAGTTTATGAACATGGAAGGATTTCGCTGATCGATAAAATACATTGGAAACAGGGCGAGAACGAGACAGCCAGATGGATAAGGATGAAAAATAGAGATTAAGTTAGAGAGAAATTTTATTCACTTTATAGAATTGTTTTATGACTCTCTGTCTCTGTCTCCTTCTCTTCCTCCACTTCTCGCTCTTGCCTATTAGTTCGTGTTCAGAGTTAAACAAATTACTACTTTAAAACAAAAAAGAGATACAATGATATGCAAGAAGATCTAGTAGATAAATAATAAAAGAGTCCTATCATGCAGTGAGACTTCATAAGACTTCATTTAAAAAAAACATGTAAATTCGTAAAATAACAAACATCTTGAACATTAGATTAAAGAAGAACAAAAGATTTCTTGATCATTGATATAAAACGTATTCTATATTAATAAATCGTTTATTGTTTCCAGATTATAACAGAATTCCAGAGAGCCCGTTCGGAGGCACATAGTAATAATTAATAGATTTATTAATTGAATTAAATCATCAATTTCAATAATTTCTAGCAGCACATGAAGATCGTGTCGAGAACGTAGACGAAGCAACCTTAAGAAAACAATTGTTATATCATTTTATTATTGTTATTATTTATTATTATTATTATGATGTTGTTTCGTCCCCTCCCCCCTCCCATCTCTCACTATCCCACTATCTCTCCTCACAAATTTTTTTCTCTTTCTTTATCTCGCTATCCCTTTGTTGCTTCCTATCTCATTCTCTCACTTCTTTTTATCTTTCTCTCCTTCTTACTCTCTCTTTATCACTCTCTCTCTCTCTCTGTCTCTCTCTCTCTTCTCTTTATCTCTGTCTCTCTCTCTCTCCCCCTCTCTCTTCTCCACTGACTAGCAATGTCATTCATGGCACCGCCGATGCATGAGCCGCACTTGGCTCGCCGCTCCTCTGCCGCGTCAGCTGCCGCCTGTCTCGCGGCCGCACGCTTACGAGCTCTGCACAGATGAATTTGTATTTAGAGGAGAGAGAGAGAGAGAGAGAGAGAGAGAGAGAGAAAAAGAGACAGGGGAGAGAGGAAGAGAAAGAAAAAGAGGTAAAGAAAGAATGTGAGTGGGAGAGCGAGAGAGTAGAGACAGAGAAAGAGAGAGAGAAAGAAAGGGAGAGCGGCAGAGTTTTCCTTCAAATTTGCTGCCAATTAAAAGCTACTAACTCAGCTCAATTTCCTCTGCTGTATACAAGAATAAAGTTTAGTCGATTGTCGGTCGAAAAGATCAATAATCGATATTAAAAGGAATCAATAAATTGATAAAAGTGGTTAAGACAATTAAATCAATAAATTTACCAGCTGTATCGACAGATATATCTCTCTCACTGTCTCTTCTCTCAAGCTCCGCCCTTTTGGTGAAGAGGTTGTCCCTGGTTAGATTGTAGTATTGCTTGGTTCTAGAGTTCGGTTGGTAGTCGCTCCAATAAAGCAGTTGTCCGTTTGGTGGACGTGTAAGGGAACAGGATAGGAAAGGGATCCGGAAAGGAAAGGAATCGGCTCTGGAAGGTAAAGGTACTGGAAGGTAAAGGTAAGGAACGGTCAA
The DNA here is from genome assembly GCA_945643635.1 of Allodiplogaster sudhausi. Taxonomy (NCBI): domain Eukaryota; kingdom Metazoa; phylum Nematoda; class Chromadorea; order Rhabditida; family Diplogasteridae; genus Allodiplogaster; species Allodiplogaster sudhausi. Next base: position 834,650 of record CALZFC010000001.1, on the reverse strand, counting down.
GGAAGGGAAGGGAACGAAGTCATCTAACGAGCATTCTACCACATCGGTCGGTTTGTAGGGTTTGTGGCAGCCCCTACACCAGCTTAAATGAATACACACACGAAATAACCTTTCCAAATGGCGCATTCCCTGAGGCATCACGCGATTCTTGTGCGGCCTAACAGTAAAGTCGGAGACGGGTTGCTGTGAAAATTGTGTGATAATCTATTCATTTATTTTTCTCTAAATTATCTAGAAACAAACATTAAAAATTAGCCATTTTTTGTGAAAATGTACGGCGTAACTTTTTCGGCATGACCAAATCATGTTGGCGCAATGAAATTGAAAAATATAATTAAATTTGCTGAAATAAAAAAAAATTAATTAAAATGCTAATTAGCTAATTAATTAAAATCTCTACCTGCTTGACATAGCCTGCGACCGTAACAGCGGCCGACTGGATGGTGAAGACGGGCGGGTCGGCCGGCTCGGGCACCACGGCGTGCCGCAGCGAGTCCCATCTCTTGACGGGAGCCGCGATGCCTCCTCCCGGAACCGCGACGCGTCCCGCAGCTACGACGCTTCCGCCGACAGCCACGGCACTCTTCGCCATGTTCTCTGCCATTCAGCACTCTGGAGATCAAAACTGATGGTTTTTTTGGCAGAGTGCCAAAAAGGATTGGGAACAAATTGTTTTCAGAGCGCACGTAGCCTTAAGAAATAAAGTATGTGCAACTCTTCGGGGCGAGGTCCAAGAGATGTGTTTCCAGAGAGATGTTGTGAGGGAGAGAGAGAGAGAAAAAAAGACGAAAACTCGAATGAGGAAGCACTCAGAATCAGTCATCTTCACTACTACTCATTTTATTTCCCGTTTTTTTTTCTCTCTCTCTCTCTCTCTCTCTCTCTCTGTCAGCCTCACTATCTACCTCGCCTTTCTCCCTCTCTCTCTTTCTCTTTCTCTCTCTCTCCCTATTCCTCACTCTTTCTCTCTTTAGCGGATGTCGCCAATCATCTCTGAAACCAGAGACATTACTTTGTCTCCGTTCCTTCCATGATAGACATTTCCGGTCGAAGAGGAAATGCACGTAGTGAGATGATGTGTTCTTTCAGAAGTCTGTAGAGAAGAAGACGACCAACCGGCTAAAAGATCACTTTGTAGAGTGCTTGAACTCCGAATCCATCTTTCTTTCTCTCTCTTTCTCTCTCTCTCTCTCTTTCTCTCTTTCGCTCTATCTCTCTTTCTCTCTCTCTCTTTCTCTCTCTTTCTCTGTCTCTCACTGTCAACCTCTCTCTCTCTCTCTCTCTCTCTCTCTCTCTCTCTCTCTTTTAACCCCGATCTTTCACAATCTCTTTTTGTGACTAACATTCATAAGTTCAAACTCACACTTGACGTCACTTCCTCATGCCCTAATTAGATCAAGAAACAATTTCTCAACTGATTCCAGATAGTGATGTCATCTAGATATCTATTTCCCTTTAGGAATCCCAAGTCCTTCTGTGACTCCTTTCTTCTTCTTCTCTTTACTTTAATTTTCCAAAAATAGATTGACATTAGCTTCCACACAAAGACGCAAGATATGTACAAAAGGTTACGAAAAACGAAAAATAAAGAAAATGAAAAAAAAAACAAATTCTACGAAACAGATTAAACGAACATATAGAATGTACAAGCTATGTATACTTCGGGACTCACCGTTCTTCAGAAAATGCACTGAATACGAAGGCGATTCGACCGATTTTGCAGCACAGTTTCGAAGAAAGAAAATAAAAAAGAAAAAGAAAACTTGAAGCAGCATCATTTGGCTCGGCCGAGGCCAAGGCTGAATGTAATTCAAGTGGTATGCGATAACGCAAACTCTCTGAATCATTCTCTCTTTCTCTGATTCGTTCGTGCTCTCTGATCTCTCACACTCGCTCTCTCTCTCTCTCTCCATCTCTCTCTCTCTCTCTCACCCTCTCTCTGTCACCCTCTCTCTTTACTCTCTCTCTCTCTCTCTTTCTCTTTCTCTCTCACCCTCTCTCTCTCTCTCTCTCCCTCCCTCTCTATCTCGTGCAACAGCAGCAGATCGCATCGACAAAAGCCACGAAGCATCTTCCGAATGTGTCCATCGCCGTGCGACACGCTCCACAGCAGCCGCCATGCCTCCTGGCGGCGTCGAGTGCTGCCTGCCGTGCGGCAGCTTGGCGAGCACTGAGAAATGACAGAAAAATGAAGGATTACGGTAGCACTAAAAATAAGATTACGTTATTTTGACAGTATTTTACAAAAATTATTCATTCAATTACTTTCAACGATTTAGCTATTTCTTTTTTAAAAAGTTTTTATTCAATAATCACACAAGTGGTGTATAGATACAACGTATATTGTGAAACCACGGTTGACAATGAGAAACGATGGAAAAAGAAGAAAAGAATTATCCCCGAATGTCCTTGTCACAATCATGTAAAGTGGGGAGTAAATATTTCGCCATCTATGTTTTTTTAAAAATTATTTCGTCTATTCCTCCAAACCGACGCTATTTGCAATTTAACTAACCAATGTAGTATGTAGCTCTCTCTTTCTCTCCTTCTCTCCTTCTCTCCTTCTCTCTTTCTCTCCTTCTCTCTTTCTCTCCTCTCTTTCCCTCTCTCTTTCTCTCCTCTCTCATCCTCTCCATCTCTCTCTCTCTCTCATCCTCTCCTCTGTCACTCGCTCTTATGTTTCACAATCAGGCCAAAAGGCGCTCGAATTCAAAAGTGGCGTTTTGGCGCAGAACCACAGAACGTACTCGATGCGTGCCTGCCCGCTAAAGGCGCCCGGTTCTGGCGAGACGCGCTTCGTCGAGCCCAAGACGGGCAGTGGCTGCTGCAAATCGTAGCACAATTATATTTACAATTTTACTTATACTTAGTATTATATTTATTGTTTTACTAATACTTATATTTACTTGTACATATACTTGTAAGTATACTTATGCTTTATTTTTGAGTAATTAACATCGAAAATTGTTAGTGTCTCATTTCGTGAAATATCACGAATATTTTTTCTGTGTGCGTAATCTACATACATATTTGAATTTTTCTGACTATACGTCTCTTCTCACAAGCAGGCAAGAAGACGAAAAAAAATTAAAGCATGAGTTTTTGGCTACTATAAGAATCAGAGAATACAAGATACTTTCATTCCAATTGGTCTTCTAACATTTTGGTATACATGCAATTGAAGGAAACGAATGTTCGCGAAGACGGAGACTTGAAGAAGATGCATATTCACTCTGATTCTCTCTTGTTCTCGCACTCTCTCTCTCTTCCTCTCACTCTCTCGCACTCTCCATCTCCTCTGCTCTCTCTTAGGTATGAACGTGTAGTCTTTATGGTGTTCTTAATCTTTAGGATAATGGTCACACCCGCGTACTGCGAGTACGAGTCCTTAGATGAAAATAGAGGACATTTTAAGATACATGAAATATACGACATATAAACATTCTTAAACTCCGCGCAGTCATAGTTCGCGAAGGGTGCATGTAAAAGAGAGCAGCAGAAAATAGAATTTTGAATTCGCGTCTTTTTGCTTGAGACAAGGTAGAGAGAGAGTGTGTGATTTAGAGAGACGAGAGATACAACCTTCAAGAAAAAAGATTACGATTACGAAAGAGTAGCCAAATTCCCAATTACAACAAGATAACCGAACGACGAACATGCCAGACAATGCCACTTGTTGACACTGTCGTCGTGCTCTGAGTCTTGTCGGATACCGTACTCATTATTTCTGCTCGGGACCTAAAATAATTTGAAAAGATAAATTCAAGCTGATCCTTTTAAACATGCCAATTAATCGTGCAATTAGCGGCACAATATATGCTTTAGTTTACGGGTTCTACCTAAATCGGTGCATAAATATTTAAAAGAATTTTTTAAAAAAGAGGACGAAGAAGAAGCTCATTCTGTCAGCCCTTTCAACTCTCCAAGTATCGAATCCAGGTTGGATTGAGGCCCGCAAATATATAGCTCAATGGCTCTATGACAGAAAGGGTCAGAATATGGCTCCGTCCTGACGCACTGGCTTCGTTGGCCCTAGCTTCCATCTTTTATCCTCCTCTTCCTTCCTCCTCGATGATGTCTTCATTCAAATTCAACCCTTCCGCTTGTGCCCAACGCTGTTAGACATATACATGCTTACGTAGGCAGGCAACGCCGTTTTTAGCCCACTTTTCGCGCACTTTAGCAACCACTAACGATCTCGAAGGCTCTTCATTTTTTCTCTCTCTCAATCTTGTCTCTCTTTCTTTCACTGTCTCGCCCTTGTCTCTCTATTTTCTCTTCTACTTTTTCACCCTCTCTCGGTCCCTCTCTCGCTGTCCAATTCTCTTTTTCACACCTCTCTCTCTCTCTCTTTTCACTCTCTTCATTTCTCTCTCTCTTTCTTTCTCTATCTCTATCTCTTCAATTTGAAAATTTGGACGAATCTTCTAGCAAAGATTTGATGGCAGCTGATGAATGACGACGTGCAAACTTCTCTTGTGACGACAGCAAGTGGTCACAGTCAAAATCGCACTAAAAAAGAAAGGGGGGAAAGAGAGAGAGGGAAAGAGAGATAAAGAAAATGAGAGAGGGAGAGGCAGAGAGAGAGGAGGAGAAAGAGAGAGAGAGCAAGAAAGAGAGAGAGATGGAGAGAGAAAGAGAGCGAGAGAGAGAGAGAGAGAGAGGGAGAGAGGAGAGATGGATGCATATCGTATCACAGTGCCCCAGTTTACTCAATCAACAACTCTAAGAAGCCGTGTGTTTCTCTTTCTTAGGAAATGAAAATATCGTTTCCACGTGATATCGTATACCAGGCGCCCGCCCCTCTTTCATCATTTACAAATTTTGATCTATTAACTTTTTTTGTCATTCATATGTATATTTATTGTGAGATGACTGGAAATGAGACAGTTTCTTACAAAATTTAGACAATAAATTATCCCTCTCTCTCTCTCGCTCTCTCCCTCTCTCGCTCTTTCTCTCTCTCTCTCTCTCGCTCACTCTCTCTCTCTCTCTCTCGCACTTTCGAGTGCTATGTATCAGAACATATTTATACTGTATTTCCGGACAGACATGGTTTACATCTCATACAAAGCAAGGCAAATAACTCCTATTATATCAACAAAACATTGGCGACCGCTATGTATGTACATACCGATGTAATATTTACACTCGTTCTTCAACTGTGAATGTTTAGGTAACACTTTGTGTTAAGCCCGTTCTCTCTCTCTTTCTCTCTCTCTCTCTCTCTCTCTCTCTCTTTTACCCTTCCTCTCTCTGTCCATCCTTCGCCATTCCACTCTATTTCTCTTTCTTTCTTTTATCTCTCTCTCTCTCTCTCTCTCTCTCTCTCTCTCTCTTTCCATCCTTCTTTATCTCTCGTCCTCTCTCTCTCAATCACGCTCTCTCTCTCTCTCTCATCCACACTTTCTCTCCAGCTCCTCAACAACCTCATGTATCTCTCTGCCCGCCGTCTCAGGCATCGACAGGAAGAGAAAGATCAGCGCGACGAGTGCGGGGAGAACAAAGAGCGGAATGAAGACGAGTACGCCGGCCCATCTGTAGAGAGGAAGGGTGACAAAGGACAGGACGGCAGTCAGCGCCGTGTTCGTGGCCATCACCTAAGATTACTGGATTTAACATAATTTATGTGTTTTATTTATATATTTTATTTATTTATTTATTTGCTTTAAAAACACATCTTTATTCAGTCTAGTTTGCATATGCTTGAGCATAGCGCGTGTAAAAAAGAAAAATCAAAAGAAAAAAACATATTCAGAAGTAACATATGACGCGATTTGCGAGAGAATCGTAGGGAAGCCAAAGTGCCGGGGACCCGGCAAAATTAGATTTCGCTCAAAAGCTCTTTATAGGTACTTTTGAACACGCTGAAACGATTGGAATGGGTCCGGGAGTCTAAAATCGTCATTTTGGCGAGCTATGCGAGGTTTTAAATTCGAGAGCCCGATGAAACTTGCAGAGATGGTCGCACATTCGCGTTCGCTGTTTCGCACACAATATAGCAATATCCGTGAAAATTTGGTAATAAATAGACAAGATATTGTTTTATAAAGCAGCTAAAGTAGAATTTAAAAATATTCAGTTTTACGGTCTCAGCGACCTCTAGACTTTGGAGAGTCGTCATTCTCTTATATGGAAAATAATCATGGGTTTTCTATCCTACGTTGTAGAGCAAAAAATTGTCTTTCCTATGAGCTATAGTATGCCAGATATCGACGAGGTCTTTTATGTTTCCCAGTCATAAAACTGTTGAAATAGGCGATATCAGCGTTTCTTTCTCATATTCACAGGGCAAGGTAAGAAGTAAGGCATTATCTGACCTTCGGCGACTAGCTTAGCGTAATGGTAACGAGTTGGAATCGGAACTCAAGGGACTAAGGTTCGGTGCCTCAGGCGAGCAAAACGTTTTGCCCGACAATTAACAAATTTGTTTTGAATTAAAATTTTATTTAAACAATTACATAAAAACCTACATAAATTCCTTAGACTACCTTCATGCGGTATGTCGCTTGTGTGACGATTTCGGTGTGGGTAGCGTCCAAACAAAGAGCATACCGATGCATAGGCACTGAACCATGCGTATTTCTACAGTTTTATGACTGAGAAACATAAAATACCTCGTCGGAATCTGGCGTGCTATACCTCATTGGAAAGATAATTTTTTTCTCTACACCTTAAGATAGACAACCCATGATTATTTTCCATATAAGAGAATGACGCCTCTCCAAAATCTAGAGGCCGCTGAGACCGTAAAAGTGAATATTTTCAAATTCTGCTTCAGCAACTTTATAAAGCACTATCTTGTCCACTTATGATAAAATTTTCATTGATATTGCTTTATTGTGAGCGAATCAGCGAGCGCGAACGTGCGGCCATCTCGGCAAGTCTCACCGAGCACTCGTATTTTGAACCGCGCACAACTCGCCAAAATGACGCTTTCAGACTCCCGGACAAATTCCAATCGTTTCGCCGTGTTAAAGAGTACCTATAAAGAACTTTTGAGCGAAATCTATTTTTGCCGGGTCCCCGGCCATTTTGATACTCTCGCAAATCGCGTCATATGACCTGCTTATATGATTTCCAGGGTTTCTAACAATTCGTTGGTCAGCAGTGTTCGCTAACTTTTATCGCTGCCTCTTCCGTTTTATCACTCAATTCATAGCTGTAAATCTCTCTCTTTCTTTCTCTCTCTCTCTCTCTTTCACTCTCTATCTCGCTCTCTTCCTCTCTCTTGCTCTTTCTCTCCTTCTCTCTCTCTCTTTCTCTTTCTCTCTCTTACCATCGACTGGACAACCGCTCGTGATAGTTGTGGAACGAGCTCGGACGTGATGAAGAGTGACACGGGACCGAGACCCAGGCTAAAATTAAATTTGTTTATTAGAAGAAAACCATTAATAGTTAATGGATACTTCCCGGTATTCTTTCAAGAACCGTGAAAAATGTGAGCGATTTGAACGCGTTTCTTTATTAGGGCTTCAGCTAATTTTAATGCTTTTGCAAAGGAAAGTTCACTTTTTGGATCTATATAGTTTTATTAATGATGTTTGTCTATTGACGGTTCGGTCGCACTTGGTTCGAGAGAGAACGGTGAATAAGGAGGACGGCTCATGATGACCGTAGTAAAACACATCTTATAAGTTTATAACAAAAATCGCTCAAAATTCCGATTCGACCAAATCGGCCTCAATCATGAAGAGAAAGCTCATGTAACTACAAGTAATTCCTGATATAATAGCTCCTTTGAGGATTCAGGCTTTCTCAAGGAATTGCTTGTTCTGCGCATTAGAAGAAACGGTAGAAGCTATGATTGGTGGACGAGGGGGCGGAGCCTCTCTCACTCTCTTTCTCGCTCTCTCTCTTTCTCAATCTCTCTTCGTTTCACTCGCACCCTTTCTGAATCTCTCTCTCTCTTCCCTCGCTCGCACCTCTCTCTCTCTCTTTTTCTCTTTCTCTCTTTCTTTTTTTTCTCTCTCTCTCTTTCTTTTTCTCTCTCTCTTCTGCTATCTCTCTCTCGCTCGCGCTCTCTCTTTCTCTCTTTTTCTCTCTCTCTCTTTCTTTTTCTCTCCCTCTGTCTCTCCTGCTCTCTCTCTCTCTATCTCTCCCTCTCACTTGCACACTTTCTCTCTCTCTCTCTCTCTCGCTCTCTCTCTCTCTCTCTCTCTCTCTCTCTCTCTCTCTTACCCATACGCGATGCCCATGGCGGCGAGACTAGCCAGCTGCAGAAAGCGTGCCGCCGGCCATGCCGGTATCGCCAGCTCGAAGGCGATGTAGCCGGTGAGGCCGAGCGTCTGCACGCCGCCCAGCCAGAGCATCATCGAGCGTCGACCGATTCTGAAGGGATTTCAGCTTGGGAGCGCTGGATTTATAGGGGGAAAGCTTCCCAAGGCAAGACGTGGCACCCATGGCGCAGTCGGTAGTATGGCCGATCCCAATGCGGAAGGACCACAGTTCGACTCACACGGGTGCCCGGAACTTTTGCTATTTTTTTACTTAATATTTTACGGGCCAGTTCGAATACCTGTTGGGGCAAACCCAGTTTTGGAGCAGGGCAATCTGCAAATGGATGAATGGGTCAACAAAAACATTGGTGAGGTTTGGTAGACAGGTAGATCGAAATTGTTCATGAATCGATCGATAATTGGCAGAGTCAATATTGATCGATAGTTAAATAAGTAAATAAGTAAATTAATAACTAATTTACTTATTTAATAATTAGTAATTAATTAATTAATAATTACTTAATCAATAATTAATCAATCGAAAAGTAATTTGATGAACACCTTTCTATGAGGAACGCGCCAACGATCGACGCCACACAACTGACGACGACGAAGCCGAGCGACGCGAGCTGCGCGACTTCGAGTGAGAAGCGCTCACTCAGCAGATCCGTCGACAGATAGATGAGCGGCCACATGCACATGACAACCTGACGAAGAGAGCAAAAAAACTCGTCAAAAATGGGAAATAGAGGAAACGCACCACCGAAAATATAAGAAACGCACCGAAAATGTTTTTTTTACGACCGCCACACTGGTGGCGTTGTCGGCATAGCAAAAAAATAGAAACATAGTATTAAAAATGAATTGTACCTGCTGGCAGGCGACGCCGAGCAGAAAGGCGCGACGCAAGTGAGGCGTGCCAAACGCCACGATGGCGACACTTAGAAGCGACTGCCTCTGCGACGCGTCACTACTTGACCGCGACGCGTCATCACTTGACCGCGACGCGTCATCACTTGACCGCGACGCGTCACTCGACTGCTCCGCCTCAAGCAGCATCTCATCAAGCGTTGCCTCGTCGTCAGCATGCACGCCTACCGTGTCAAAAGTCTTCTTTTTTTCGTTTTCAAAATGATAGTTGATTGCGACAACTGAAGATGCTCATATAGATCTAGACGAACCAATTCAGGAAAAATACGTCAAAATGAAACTGTATAAATACCTTGATAATAATGTAACGAGCGCAGTGCGGCTGCGCGCTTTCCTCGTGTGATGAGGAGATGCTTGGGCGTCTCGTGCAGTGGAAGCGTCAGCAGAATGGCCAAGGCACACGGAATAATCGCTACCTAAATCGGGCAAAACGTCGATAACATCCACAGGGAATCGAACTAGCGCCCGCTGCGTACAAGATTTAATCGCGCTACCAATGAGCTACCCCCACTAACACCAGTTAGAAGCGGAAGATGACGCCCGAAGATTGCATCCATTCCAAAAGCCATCCCTATCGCTGCCATGTAAAGAAATGTCGATTCGCTGAGGAAGGAGGTGACGCCGCGCAGAGAAGTTGGCGCTGTCTCCTATACGGAATTTGGTGAAGGCTTACGGTATTTCATGAACGGAATTTGATGAAGGATCACGGTATTGTTCAAAATTAGTTTTAAAAAAAACATTTACTTGTGTAAAAAGGACGAGCACTCCGAAAGAAATTCCGGCGGATGTCGACGCGACGACTCGAGAGAAGATGAACAACTCGGGAAGCGCGGTCAGCACCGAGACGAGCGAGAGCAGGGCGCCCAGAAGGCCGACACTGTTCGAGATGAGCAGAGCTGCTAAAGGAGCACGGCGGCTATTTATAAGTCTCTTTATTTTCAAGTGATGCTGGAAATCGTTAAGTTTTAAATAAAGAAGATGTCAATGGACGCCTAAATTTTGTCGTACTTCTTCGTATTCCATGCTCTTGAGGATTACATACGTATGTAATATTTTAAGGTCTTGTTGGATAATCGCTTTTTGATTTTAAGGTCCCTGGACAGCCCTTTTAACGATTTTAAGGCCACCGGACAGTCCCTTACCTATTTTAAGGTCCCCGGATAGCCACTTAACTATTTTAAGGTCCATGGACAGCCCCTTTGACGATGTTAAGGCCACCGGACAGTCCCTTACCTATTTTAAGGTCCTCGGATAGCCACTTAACTATTTTAAGGTCCATGGACAGCCCCTTTAACGATTTTAAGGCCACCGGACAGTCCCTTACCTATTTTAAGGTCCCCGGACAGCCACCTAACTATCTTAAGGTCCATGGACAGCCCCTTTAACGATTTTAAGGCCACCGGACAGTCCCTTACCTATTTTAAGGTCCCCGGATAACCACTTAACTATTTTAAGGTCCATGGACAGCCCCTCTACTATTTTAAGGTCCCTGAAAAGCCCTTTAACGATTTTAAGGTCCTTGGACGGTCCCTTTAGGCTGGCTTACTCCTCCGGCCGAGTTTGTCCGCGAGCAGCGGCGTGAGCAGTGAGCCGAACGCGGCGCCAAAGAACCAAATGTTGAGCGTCGCCGACCACAGCCAAGTCAGCAAAGACTCTGATAGGCCGTCCTCAAAGGAGCCATAAACCGAGTTTTGAATTCGCGCCTTTTTGCCTGATACATACATAGACGAGAGATCATGCAATTTAGAGATAGTAGAGTGACCAGGAAAATACAAATAGGCTTCGGTCGAGTTTCTCTCAATTCAAAATGAAGATAATGAGAGGAGTTTAAGAAAAACATTAGAATATTAATTTTGCTAATTGTTTAGTCCTCTCTCTTTATCTCTCTCTCTCTCTCTAATTCACTATCTCACCTCTCTCTCACGATCAATGTCTTCAGTTTGTTTTTGTTTCTTGACTGATCGAACAAATTTCTGGCATCAATTTTTCAAAATCTCTGATGTAGAATACGTTTGCTACACACCTGTTATTCTTTGTTTCTTCGTTTCTACATCACTCACCACCGCACTTCCTCTCTGCACATAGCTGGTATTGATAAAGTCGTAGAAGGAGTTGACAGCAGTGTTCGGGTACGTGTTACTGTAGCCCTCCTGTAATAAAAAAAAGAAAATGTTTTAATACATTTGATATTCCCTGATTCGTGTTTAGAAAATAATATTTTAATTATTTAAGAAAAAAAAATCTGAGTTAAACGGACGGTGAAGTTGCTTGCCGTGCAGAGTACAGTGATCAGAGCAACCAATCGAAGAGGGCGACCGCGAGGTGCGAGGAAGTCGCTGATGCGGTGCGAGTCTAAAACGTCTAGACTACAAGACTAGTGTACTTTTTAAATTCATTTTTCTTTCCCTTGACTGCTGCATTTTTCAATTTGTCACTATTTACTCTTCTCCTTTAAACAAGCATCAACTTGCCAGTACATCGTTGTTCATCTAATGGAGCTTCCGAACGACAACTCGACGAGGAAAACTTCTTCAACTTCATCTTCTTATTATAATTGATGATGAAATCGGGAGGCGACAACTGTTTCAATCTCGTCATTGCTCAAGAAAATGAAAGAAAAATATACACTTTGGTATGTCTTACGGTTATCATATCCTTTCAACACGCGTACTTACCTTATTTACACTGTAATAAATAAATTAATAAATTAATAAAGTCGTAATAACATTTTGTTACACCATTGAATATATCTATGATGTGGCCACAACATAAATCAGCGAAACCATGAAAAAAGTTCTTGCAATTGACTCTTCCTCATAGACAGCTCGAACTAGGTGCTCTGCCAAAAAGGAGACTGACAAGGAAGTACATAGCGATATGTGCATATATACATGCATATGTGTGTGCATAACCAGGACACAGAGAATACGGTAGCTAGAACGAACAATTTTGGCTACATTTGATCATGACACAGACATAAACACACATAAACGAACAAGAACTTTTCAACGGTCCAGAACGTTCTATCTTAGATTAAACACTTGGGCCAGCGTAGAAAAACCCATAGTTCTGTCTGATGTGAGGTGAAGAAAAAAAAATCAACATATTGCAAACATATCGCGCACTTCCTTGTGCGGAAAGTCTAGTCTCGCTTGGCATTTGCCCTTTGAAATTCTCAGTAGGAATTGAGAAATTGAGACATTTCATGCTACGCTGTCTAATCTCGAGATCGAACGAGGAGGGGACAATATTTGGAAGGATTATAAAAAAAAAATATATATATATATGTATATAATGGTCTTAGAGGAGAAGAACCCGGCCAATATTTGTTGCATGCCCCATATGTATGCTTTTTAGGAGTAGGAGTCGAATGCCCCGTCGGCCACGGTGTTGTTCTGTCAATTTTTTTAATGGCGGGAAAATAAAGAGTATTTGAGAATTCAAAGTCAAGAATACATGTTAATTTCCTCATGGCAGGGGGATTTTTGTGACTTACGAAATAAGGCGGAAAAAACAAGACACTATTTATTCGCTTTAGATCTCCTTTAAAACGAAATAGGAGCGGTGCTGTTGCTGGGAAAAGGAAGCTGTCCGGTAAAGTTTGAGAATTCGAGCTTCATCACATATCTTCCTGAGACGTCTGGACCCTCTCGGATTACACACTCTCTCACTCGCACGTCAAGGAAGCTTAGACACAGAAAATGAGAACGATCTAGGCTACATTTGAGCATGGCACAGACATTACTACTCACTGAAAGATCGGCAACTTCGAGAACGGTCTTACCGACTACACCTACGCCAAGAATCGAGATCAAAAAGCGTAAAAACTCATAGTTCTGTCTGAAATGAAGAGAAAGAACAACATAGCGCAGATATAACGCGCAGTTCCTTGTGCGGAAAGTCTAGTCTCTCGCTTGGCGTTCCCCTTTGAAATGCTCTAAATGAATTGAGAAATGCAGACATGTCATGTTTCGCTCTCTGATCTCGAGATCGAATGAGGAGAGGAGAATATTTAGAAGGATTATTAAAAAAATATATTTATATATGTATATTTGCCTTAAACGAACACATCTTTTGCCTTTTTATGTCTAACATAAGGTGCGCGTGATTTAGAAGGAACATTGAAATAGAGATTACAGTTGAGTTTCCTTCTCCTTTAAGAAGGTTTCGTTCTTTCTACCGTTTCCAGATTTTCATGTGTCTTGCCCGGTACGAGTAGAGCACAATCAGTTCACAACTTTCGCTTTTCATTGCCGTTCTCTTATGCAGCACATAACCCGTACCGGATGTCAATAGAGATTGTTTACATTGTTTACATTACAGATTGGAACTGTCGGGGCCGTTCTCTCTCTCAACCGCTCTTTCTTTCTCTCACTCTCTTACTCGCATCCTCTTTCTGTTCGCCTCTCCATCCCTCTCTCTATCTCGCTCTCATTCCTTCTCTCTCTCTCTCTCTCTCTCTCTCTCTCTCTCTCTTTCTATCACGCTCTGACAACACCTGGCCTAAAACGTTAGAAAAAGAAAACGATAAAGAGAATAGATGGCAGAGAACAATTCCACTAAGATCGCAGAGATAATCGTCTTACATTTGAACTCATACTATGTTGAAATTGTGTGACATTGTGACTCTTGGTTGATGCAGATGAATGAATGATGTCGACAAAACACGCACAAATCAAGTGATCCGGCTCAATTCTTGTTGTGGAATGAAAAAAAAACCGTTGACGCAACACAGTTCTATTATATTTGTTCATATGTACATGGTACCCATGTACCAGTTACGAAAAATTGCGAACCTCAATGGACTCAAGATGTACCATTTTGCCACGTTGACTATACAATACTAGCAGACCAGTCAACGATATAGTAGTATCTGCATACAATACTTAAAATATGTGCCAATGCTGGATGTGAAATGTGCACAACCAAAGAACGATCATCACTTTCTTCTGTTCGAGTACGGAATGAAGTCGAATTGTACGCGCACCTGGTACATGCATTCGCAAAAGTGTGGCAGAACAATACTAGCCAGCGCTTTTCAATTGGTGGAAAGGGAACAATTTTTTATGCTTGCTTCGAGGGAGCCTCAATCAGGAAGGGGCTCTAACGTGATCGTACAAGTAGAGAAAAAACAAACCGGGATGCGTTCAGAGAGGTCGTTCAGATGAGTGACGCACCCAAGATTACGCGGGTCCTTGGGCCGGGCCTGCGTAATCACTGTAATAGGCATGTTTCGACCCCATTGCTCGGGAAATTGGTGAAGGGTCAACTGATTTTATAAAAAAAGGAGAGAGAGAAAGAAAAAGCAAGAGAGAGAGAATACAGATTCTGTTTAGAGGTCTCTAAATTTCCATCTAGAAACGACTGGACCTCATGCTTTTTCAAACACGGTACGAAATCATAGTGAGATCTTGGCAAAAAATTTGCAGCCTGTGCTGGAAGTGTATTTTTGACCTATCAGGATGCAAATTTCAATCCATTTTTTTCGTTTTGCATAAGCCCCGCGAAAAATTTTTTCTTGTGCATACACATTCTCGGACCTTTGTATTCTAGAAAACTCCTTGTAATCCGTCACCTTACAGACAGACCATTCCATTGTTAGATTGCTTTTCATGTGTAAGTACCTACATATATGTACATATGTATGTGCATACATATTTCACACTTAGTTACTCTTTTTTTCCAATGTCGAAATTACATACTTATGTATGTACATAGTTCGCTGCTATCGCGCATCCAAACTGTTGCTTTGGTACATACATATGTATGTAAGTACATATGTTCATGTTCATAGTATATGTTCAATTTCGATATCTTTTCCTGATATCATTGTTTCTCCTTCATGAACCATGTCTTTATTATTTTTTGGCTTTAGAAAGTGATAATTTAAACAACAGCGACACGAACACGGCCACCAGAAGAGTAAAACCGACCAAAAACCGACTCACACAGAAACTGGTCGGTCACATCGGAAGAAATATAGCCGTAGTCGTTTCTAACAATAATATTGCTCCCCTTCTCATAAAGTCAATATTTAATACTTTATAACTAACTTTACAATAAATGTATTTAGGTAATTAGCAAAAAAATATTCCTTAAAAAAAGTAAAATAAAGCATCGGATTTGTGTGATTCGCTGCTCGAAGCGATTAAAGTCATTGTCCTAAAAGATTTGTTTAAAAAGTATTTTTAAAGCTTTACTCAAGTATTAAATGTCAGCCAAATGCAGGAAGTGGCTCTATGGATTTCCAGCGCAAACTTTTTTTTACAAAAATAGATATTAAAAATCGTTGGAAAGGATAGCAAAAAGACTACCGGATGGGATAGTTCATGCAGCAAGTTTGGAATAATTGCATGCCTTGATATATCTTGTTCTAGATGTCATTTTCGTTCGTGTCAAAGCGGGCACGCTTCTCGCCTTGCTTAGAGATGATGTTCTCCTAGTTCCACTGATCCACTGCACCTTCTCAACCGGCACTCTCAACTCATCTGCGAGATGACCACTCGAAGCCAACCGCTCAGACGCAAATCAGTCTCCTGAAATGAACTATTTCTCACTGTCAAAATGGGGTATTGATTTCATTGCAAACTTGATGAATGCGGCAAACGTGCAATGGACTGTGCCAGATGCTGTGGATCTTCGTCATATTTGCCTTGAAAGCGTCACGATTCGAATTATTATTCGAGATAGCCGCGCTGAAAATGAATCGAATTTAGCTCAAACTTTTTTTTGCTCTAGCTCATAGCAAAGTTTCGGGGAAATGCTGTATTCTCATTTAATACTGCCCAAAAGACTGGAAGATTTGGACACAATAAAAGATGACTTCACGGAAAGATAAGCCCTCCGGGCAGCAAAAAAGACTTGTCACTGGTAGATTTGCATCAACAGAAAGCACGAGAATTAGAAGAGTACGAGCGCGAGAAGAAGAGAGCTTTTGCGAAAGTCGACCATTCGCGAGCATTGCATCATTTGCGCAGTGATGGGCAAAGAGGCATTATCGGCTCTTTTACATCACTCCTAGCATTGTACTTGAAATCTCCAAACTCCACAGAAGGAGTTCTTATGTGCTTCAGCATATTACTAAGTGCAAAGATTCATTTAAAAGTACAGATTTTCTGAGTTCAGTTATAAGTACATATCTGTGAAAGAACAATGCATAATATATGCATATATGTATGTACATATACATATATGACGGTGCCAACTAAAAAAACGGTCTTTTTGCATTTTCGACTCGTCATTCACACTTTTTTGGAATATTCCACATAAATATGCCAAATTTGCTAAAAAATACGCGTACTTTTTGGCAAATTTGGCATATTTATGTGGAATATTCCAAAAAAGTGTGAATGACGAGTCGAAAATGCAAAAAGACCGTTTTTTTAGTTGGCACCGTCATATATGTACATACGTTAAAATGCACATATATGAAATATATCCTCAGCATGTTAAATTCCGTTGAGGTCTCACTATATTAGGGTGAACCATTTCAACGGTGTTCGCACTATATCAGCACCCGTTCTGCTTCTCGCTCTCTCTCTCTCTCTACTCATCGTGCACTCTCTCGCTCCCTCAATCCATCTCTCCGTCTTTTCTGCTCTCCTTATGACAGGCGACTCCATCGCTTCAGCTCGCGATTGCTCCAAAATCCTACGCAATGAAGACACTTTCAATTCGTCCTTGATTGCTACGGTTTAATTTTTGATGTTTTTTTTTTGTTTCCATGTTTGAGCAACGTCGTCTATTCAATTGAGATTTCTCCTCAACATCCCTTCTTTTTATTTGTCCTTTATGTAGCACTAAATACTACGTGCCTGCTAATAATGATAGATATGTAAACTATTATGAAATATCATGTCTTTCCCGCCAAATTTACATTTGAATTGTGGCAGGTCCTGTCACGAATGTCACGGTCGATCGTCTATTCGGAGCCATCGCTGTTGTTGGTTGCCTTTACGAAGGCAGAAGGAGAAGAAGTCATCGCTCGCCATGTCATCGCCGCGGATGAGAGAAGAGTGGTTATCGCAGAGGAAACGACCGCCGCCCTTCTGCGACTTCGTTTCATCGACAAGGAAACACCGCAAGGTATGCAATTGAATCAGAGAGATAGAGAAAGCGAGAGACGATTGAGAGAGAGAGAGAGGGAGAGAGTGAGGGAGACCGAGAGACAGTAGGAGATGTTAGAGGCGTGGATAAAAAAAGAATAGAACCACGGAACAGAGAAAAAGAGAAAATACAGCGGAGATTTAGAGAAGGACAACAAAGTCTTTTCTAACTCGACATCAATGAAAAAAACTTCGTTAAAATTAATTCCTTCTCTATTACTTTTTCCAGCATCTTCTCCACTCTTCCTCCTTCCCGCCGCGAGCTTCTCTTCGCTAGCGTCGCAGGGCTGCTCACTCCGCACGGCGTCTTCTTTCTCCTTGAAACGAACGGCAGCCGCGTCTTCCGCACCGATTCGTCGACCTCCGCCAACGTGGACTCGTTCGATGTCGAAGAAGCGATGCCTGGTCAGCGGCTCCTTTTTAAATGTAATTATATTTATTAGTATTGCAATTTTATCTTAGTAACAAACGGTTTGGCGGCAGCGCGCGCAGCGCGCTGACGCTATTTGGGTTTCGGCTTGGGCACTTAGTGCAGGATTTTCCTCGTTTACATATAAGTCAACCCCCGGAGTTCCGTATCCTTTTGCTCCGTGGGCCCTAACTTGTAATCTTGTGGTCTATGTTCATGGCGCGTCGAGCTGATTCCAAAATGGTAAAGTAGGGGTCTGTACGACCCCTGTGGGCCGAGATACAGACCCCCTGAAACGTCAAGTTTTCGTGAAACGCCTAAATTGCTCCAAGTCCGGCATCATGCAAGAGAGAAGTGCCCTCTAGGGCCCTCCTTGCCCCTAAGGCCCTTAGATCAAAGTTGTTCCTCACCCCTTGGGTAACCTAATTACCCACCTAATTTGCATAAATTTGCATATTTGATAGACTTACTCAGGAGAGACTTACTCAGCAAATCAAAAGTTAGTATTAGGGACCTCTATATCCCCAGAGTTAAAGTCAAAAATTTAGAATTAGGTTTTTTTTACAAATCTCATAAAAACCTATTTATTGCGCAAGCCTAACTTAAAGAAATAAAGTGTAGCACCGTGTAATGTATAACGCAATTGTAGTCGTAGAAAATTTTTAATGACTTTTTCAAAGTCTAATAAAACTCATGAAACCCTCGTTTCCCCCATGCTTCCGGTGGTATAGTAATGATCTTTTCTTCACGCTTTGAGGCGTTAATGAAAATAAAGTTCTATTTGGCTTCGGTCTCGGACAACAGATGTTAGTACTAAATTTCAAGTAGAAAACACGACCTTCTTACAGTCAAGGAGAAAAACACTACCCTTAAGAGGCAGAAGTCCAATAAAATCTTCGAAATTCCCATAGTACTAAGAAATTGGAATAATCCAAATAGGGTTGTGTGAGAAGACCTAACAATAAGCTAGGCGTGTATAACCCTAGCTTAACCCAAGTGACCCCTACTAGACGTGCTTACCATTAGGTGTAGGGACCACTACTATTCTTACTTAGTATATTGACAACTATTCTTAGTACTAAAACCCCCGCTCGAACACAACCCTTTTTGGATTATTCAAATTTCTTAGTACTATGGGAATTTTGAAGATTTTATTGGACTTCTGCCTCTTAAGGGTAGCGTTTTTCTTCTTGAAATTTAGTACTGAGATCTGGTGTCCGAGACGGAAGCCAAATAGAACTTTATTTTCAATCACGCCTCAAAGCGTGAAGAAAAGATCATTACTAAACCACCGGAAGCATGGGAAAACGAGGGTGAAAGCTTAGTTTCCGACTTCTCGTAGAATAGGGTCAAGACGAAGATTTACATATTCTTCTTCTTGAATAGTGCCAAGAAGAAGATTCTTTCGCATATGCGAATCGAATAAATTGTGTATATTCAAGTCCTTTCTATAATATGCTCACGTTTAAAAAAAGACGCGAAACTATTGAGTAGTTCAGAGTCACTAAAAACTTCTTTTTTTTCTAAGTTAAGCAATAATGCACTAATTTATGGAATATAAACAACAAAGCTTGATAAAACTCTCAGGCAACTCTCAAATACAAACGGAGCGGCGCGTGTGCATTCTATCAGAGCGTCACGGCGCTGACGATGTTCTTCTCTACGCGCGCCTCATCTACAACATCAGAGGTGGCAACTAAATGTGTAACGGTATAGAAGAGTGACATAGTAGTTTGAGAACGAACTTCTACACGAACATTCATGTACTTGTTCGGAATTAGAAAAAAAGAGTGAACAGTCTAATTGCAGCTCGCCACGATAAGATCAGGTACTTCCTGTCCATCTTCACATTGCATCTTCGTCCTTCAGCGGCAGGCGTTCAGTCGCCGAAGAAAGCGGTAAACAAAAGAAGCTAAATATCATGATAAACTATAACGAGATATTTAAACAACTGATAGTTAATTTTTATGTAAAATATCATTATTCTTCTCTCAAACTATTGGATGTCAACAAGAAGAATATTTTCAACTTTCAAAATGTATAGACCGTATTTTCTCTATTAGTACCCCCCATTTATTAGAACCCCCCCTCTCTAAATGGCAAATTCATTCAAAATATGTGGTAAAATGGATATTCCAGTGATGACTATAATGAATTCGAGCTATGATTCTTCTTTTTTTGAGAAGAAAATGTTGTTATCAAACTTTTAGTGTCTCACTTTGAAAAATAGTACCCCTCCCTCTAATAGAACCCCTCCCTCTAATAGTGCCCCCCCTCTCGCAAGGGTATTGAAAAATGGAACCCCCGGGGGTACTAATAGAGAAAATACGGTATATATATATATATATATATATATATATATATACGTATAAATATATATTTATTTTCACTTTATTTTATTTTTTATTAAACTTGAGCCTTCGCTCCACTCCTTCTGGGCCTCCTCGTACTACGTGACGAACGTTGCTGATTTGCATCTCGCGACAAATGGCCGTGACCTAATCGCGGTCGCTGCCAACAACTTCGTCGACATCTTCAGAGGAGGCCGCTTCACGAAGCGCGTCGACTTCCAAAAATGGGAATCCTACGTGCGCGTACATTCATAATTGACTTCCACATTCACATCATTTGAACTGATTGAATTGAACATCCTGAGTTTATTAGTAAAAAAGTTGTTTTTTTTTTAAACTGTATCTTAAAATAATTTTGATAATTGAACAATCAATTTATTCGTGCTTGGTCACACATGCTTGAAGCTGCAGGCTATTTATTTGATAATTAGTTTTACACAATTTTTTTCCAGATGAACAACTGGCTCGAGACGACGTGCTTCATGAGCAGTTCGTCAATGTTCTTCAGCCAGCAAATGCTGCGCGGTAGTCGCGTTCATTTGGCGTACGAAATCAATGGCGGCGCGGGAATTTGGCGCCAAGTCAACTCAGAGAAAGCATTCCATTTCTTTCAAGTACATAGATAATCCATATGTATTTTTGCAACAATTTCTTAATTCAATTTTTTTTAAAGATAAAATTTACCGCTGAACGAAACGGCGGTTAATTATCACCAAAATATTAAAAGAACTTCATTGTTACAACACTACAGTACTACTTTGTTACAATACTCGAACAATACTACGTTGTCACAGATTCTAAAAAGCACAGTCTCGCGTCATCGCTCAACGCAACGCTGCAGATGACGAATGTCCATGCCGGTGGCATGACTCTCTACTTTGTCTCGAAAGAAGCCATTTTCATGGTACGCGTTTGTCCAATCTTTCACCTCTTTCTAGATCAATCGGTATGTTTTACCGTAATCAGTTTGCTGTTTTGTTGTTTACGCTTAAATAAAAATATCATACAGCTTCGCCGGTTCGTGCCCAAGCTTGTGTCGCTCGCGAGCTCACTGGCCGTTCGAATGGCGAACGCCGCGACTAGGGAAGCACACCAGAATCTGCTAAGGTACAAGACGTGGCTTATTGGTAGTTGTGTTAATTCTAACGCTTACTGCGTCAGTTCGAATCCCGTGACTGCGTTGCCCTTTTGCGCGATGTTCCCTTTAAAGTTTCCCTTTACAGGTATGAGCCACGAGAACTCGCAGTCGCGCTTTCAAGTGATGAACCAATCGAGGAAGATGAAAATGAAGACTGGTGATAAAATGAAGAGCTTGCGTCCATTACTGACGGTGATTTTAACATGCAAGTATTGTTTTAGTTGTATATTTATTCTTGCTACTATAAAACTAGCGCTAAGTAGTCGCGCTTATGTTCGGTCGTCCGAAAATGTTGCACACTGTCTATGAAAGGCTAGAGACATAGCCTAGAGGCCGTATGAAGTGTGATGCTTTAGTTACGCAACAATTAGAGCCATTGCGAGCTCTAATTGTTGCGTAACTTTGCCAAAGAAAATGAATTATATCGAGCAATTAAAGGTGAGGTGGTGCCTAATGCCGAGCGAACATAAGTGCAGATGATCACGAAGTATGTAGCTTTGTAAATCCGTATTTGCCAAAAACAATCATCGTTAAATATCCATGTTATCATTTTACCTTTTTTATTTACAACTTAGAACAATTGCAAGGATATCTCGACGAGTAATATCAGTAGACTGATCGTGCAGAGAACCGCATATGCCTGCAAGGGTATATATGTACATATGAGCCTTTTTTAATTTAACAAACATAAGCTTAAAAGAAAGATATCCTTATCAGCTCTATCTCTCCTTCTCTAACACGCTAAGTGCGGCGCATTCGCCATGCGAGTGCGGAAGCGATAGAGCAGATCATTCAGTGAGAGTTCAGAGAAAACATAGCGCGCTCATTTTCAGTTTCTTATTACTTTTTTATTAGGGCCATCGAAATTGTCCAGACATCCAAATTGCCGCGCGGCCTTAGTGAAGAAAAAAACACGCGAGAATGAGAAAGTGGCCTACCACCTATGTAAGTGAACGAGCGGGAATTTGAAGCTGCACAAATTTCTTCTTTTCTTTTTTTGGTGATTTAACATGCGCTTTCTTTTTTCCACTTACGAGTATGACAGAGAGGAATTGCGCGATACGGAGCGGATCCGTCGATCGTGCACGCGGTGGCCGGTACGGATGGAAGGTCTTCTTTGAACGCGATTGCATAGTAGGAATGCCTTAAAGGAGGACGATCACCGAAAAGTTATGTGATAATTCAAATTGCCGCGGCCCTTCTCACTCTCATTCGCGCAGTGGGTTTGTGCGACCTGCGAAATAGTCGAAGAAAAAAAATGAGAGTGAGGAATCACAGGGCAGACGCGGCAATTCGAACCTGAATTACATATTTTTCAGTGATCGCCCTCCTTTAGAAGCCAGGCGGTTAATTCACACTCCTTGTTCAGCCTGCTCGTGTCTAATGATAACCAACAAGTGTTGAGCGCATCAATCGATATTATGTTCACTGGGTCAACCTGAGTAACGTGGGACAATCTCGGTACGCTGGGTCAAACTGGGTACGCTAGGTCAACCTGGGTACGCTAGGTCAACCTGGATTCTCTCGGTCAACCTGGGTACGCGAGGGCGATGGCGCGATTGAGCCGCTCGAGCAGACCACGCCGCCGCGTGTTCACCATGAACGAGGTCGCAATATACGGTAGCTGAGTGTCACTCGCGAAGAGAAGGCGAGAGGTCTCATTGAAGAGGACAACATCGGATCTTCAAAGCAGCACGGAATTCAATCGTAATATATTTAAGACTATTGAAATCTCGTCTCTCTCTAAAGTTCTCTCGTGCATACCAGTGCCAGGCAAAAAAAGCCGCGAATTCAAGAGTGGGTTTTTGTATTCTTTAAGTTAGCAGTGAAGGTTGCTCAAACTTAGCATAGAGATTTTTTCATAGTAATAGCCAAAAGATGTGCTCTGAAATTGCCGTCAACTTCATCTCGCCAATTGGAGCGTTGAAGATGGAGAAGCGCAACGGCTTCGCGGCCTCAGCGAACATTTCGCGAAAATTGTTGACGTCATAAAACCTTCAAGGATACAGTCCCGCTGCTCAACATTGTTGGGTCCGGTATTAATAGTATTAATAGTATTAATATAAATAATACAAACTGGAATAGCGCGCTGAATACGCATTTTCGTGCCATTTCGCGTAGGAGTTTACCTATGTCGACCATGGAGATTACGACTGTGAAGACCGTTTTCAAAAATATGCTGAAATGGCTGGGATCTCATAATATTGCATTTAAGTTGGCCGTGTTTGGGTTCCAAACGGGCTGGCTTCAACTCCTGGACTACAAAATGCAAAATAAAGTGAAATTTTCAGAGCACTTCTTACCTTTTTTGAGTTTCTTGTTTTATTTCTTTTGAGTTTCTCATTTTGTTTATGTATAAACGACGAAAAAAAAGCAAAAAAAAATTTTTCGTGCTTGCAAAAATCTGTTCTCAAAAGGTTATCGAACCGAGACCTTGAGATTGCAGGTCAAAGACTTACCAATACTCTACAGACAATACAAACAGATCTGATGATACCTTTCTTTGGATAGCGTCGATTGCTCATAAAGGAAACGTCGATTCTGAACACTCTCTGTTTCCTACTTCAGTGGGAAACAGAGAGAGAGAGAGAGAGAGAGAGAGAGAGAGAGGCGAAAGAAGGTGAAGCGTCGACTACATCTACTCTGCGTCACCGTTTCAAGGCTGAAGCTGCGGTATGTCGTTAGACCTACGATTTTTTCTCATTGTCAGCTGTTGCACCTGCACCTTCTTTCACCTCGCTCTCTCGCCCTCTCTCTATCTCTTTCTCTCTCTCCCGCTCTCTATTTCTCGCTCCACCGGTCTCTCTTTCACTTTCTCCCTCTCTCCTTCTTTCTCGTTCTCTCGCATTCATTATATCTCTCTCTCTCTCTCTCTTTCTCTCTCTCTGTCTCCCACTAAAGTATGAGCGAACGTGTTCAGAATCGACGTTTCCTTTGTGAGGCAATCGACGCTGTCCAAAGAAAGGTATCATCAGATCTGATTGTACCGTCTGTAGAGTTGTAGTTTTACCGTCTGTAGTTTTACCTGTAGTCTGTAGAGTTGTAGTTTTACCGTCTGTAGTTTTACCGGCAATAACGAGGTCTCGGTGCGAAACCCTTTTAAGAACAGATTTTTGCAAGCACGAAAATTTTTTTTTTCGTCGTTTATATATAAACATAATGAGAAACTCAAAAGAAATGAAACAAGAAACTCAAAAAAGGTAAGAAGTGCTCTGAAAATTTCACTTTATTTTGAACTTTGTAGTCCAGGAGTTGAAGCCAGCCCGTTTGGAACCCAAACGCGGCCAACTTAAATGCAATATTATGAGATCCCAGCCATTTCAGCATATTTTTGAAAACGGTCTTCACAGTCGTAATCTCCATGGTCGAAATAGGTAAACTCCTACGCAAAATGGCACGAACATGCGTATTCAGCGCGCTATTCCAGTTTGTATTATTTATATTAATACTATTAATACTATTAATACTGGACCCAACAATGTTGAGCGGGACTGTATATTATTAAATTCAGAAGAGTTATCGATTGAAGGAAAGAAAAAAAAGAAATCATAGAAAATATTCTCTGGCTACTACTCGGCCTACTACAACTAGTAGTAGCAGAAGAAGAAGAAGACCTGTCCTCGTAGCGCCCGAAACTGCTCGCATTCATCGGCCAGACATTCGTAGGAAAAGTTTTGCTTAATCATATTATTGGAGGAAAATCAATATACATACCAAAAAGAACCTTTCCAGGAAAGACCACGGGCGATCGATAATCGAGCTCAGAGAGGGCGCGAATTGCCTGAAAGAGAAAAGCATTTTACGGCACAAAAACATTTGAGTCAACCCTTGTTTACCCTAATTTTTCGCTACTAATTTCATTCGAAAATACTGATTGCAAAGGTTTAGTGAAGGATATTTGTTTGAAAAATAAAGTATTACCTCCTGAACCGTCTGAACGGGATAGCCCCTCGAAGTGTTGATGGTGAGAACGACAATAAATGACGATGCAAAGATCGTTGCCAGGATGGCCGTGCACAGCATCCACGGCGCAAGCAGAACAGTCATACTTAACGGCATCTGACAATGAAGGAGAATATTCTTACAATTAGACGTTGAAAATGTCAATTCTAAAATGTAATCTCTCAAATGCCCATTCTAAAATGTCGACTCTGAAATGTCAAATTTATGATGTCAATTTTCAAATGTCAACTATTTGTAATGTCAGCATGATAATGTCAATTTTAAAACTTTAAAATGTTAATACCTCCGCCAGGTATAGCTGCTACAAAAGATTTAGCAAGTACGAAATAAAAAGACTTTGTATAATGTCAGCATGATAATGCCAATTCTAAAATATCAACTCTCAATTGTCAATCCACACCTTTCCATGACAGACGAAGCTCTGCTTCAGCAGCATGCCACCAATGACAATCGAGTGCACGCACACGTCTTGTCCCTTGTTGAGAACTCTGGAAAGTGTGCGTAACATGTTTATTACTGAACATACAGTCCCGCCCAGGATCTTGGTACCAAGGATGCGTCGGACGCATCGGACGCATCCATTGCATCCTCGTTAATAACTATTTTACTAGGAAAACATAAAATATTTTGAATGGTACATTAGTTTGCTTATAAAGAAAGGATGCTACTGATAAAAAAATCGATAATTTTTTTATCATTCGATAAGGAGTTATCAGTTTTTGCCTATAAAAACTTTCATTTTTAATATTTTTCAATGAAATTTTTTCTCTACCATTATTTTGTCTCTACTCATATCCACAAATAATTAAATAAGAGATTTTATCATTGATAAGTGATATCACCAAACCAGACATGATCACATATGATCATGTGCTTTAAAGATTCGCCAAACGATCCGGAAGCTAAATGTGAAAATCGTTTTCAAAACAAAGCATCCGTTAAAAATGTCTTTTTGATTTTGTTTTGGAGTCGCTAAAAGTTGGGGAGTGCAGTTTGAATTGCCCTCGTTCTGAGAATTCATGAAATACAGAATTCATAAAATACGGCCCACGGTTTTATTGTGCGTGGAGTCTTCGAGCTGCTCAGCAGTTCTTTTCTTTTTACTGTGTTCCGTTTTCCCTTTTTCTTGCGTATTTGTTTACGTGTGTTTTTATATTTCTTGTCAATTTACTCTCCTCTTCTTGTTTCAACTGATGTCGAACCGGCGTCGCTCTCTCTGCTTTGTGTGCGATGCGCCGTCCTCATCGCAGTCACTTGGCTGCCAGCAGAACTGCGATTAGATCAGTCTTGTTTCACATTACTTTTCGTCACCTTTAATACGGTGTGTGGCTTGTGGAGTAGTATTTCCAGACCTCCGCGCGTGGCGGTGGGAAGTTGAAGTTGCCTCTGCTTCTGCTATTTTCGACTCCTCGAGCACGCTTCATGCGAGGATCATCTGGCAATTTCACATATGGTGTTTAGTTTGTTTGTTTGTCCATTTCTTTTATAAGCTTGCAGCATTCATTTTTCATAAAAAGCTTTGTTACTACTATTGAAAATTTATTACTTTCTTTTGGCAACTGTTTCGTTTTACAAAAGTGCAGCTGTCATCTTATTTTTATTGCAACCAGTGGAAATTTATTCCTTTATCAAGCTGAGCATTAACACAAAAATAGACACTAACTATTCGATATCATCAAAGACATTGAATGAGCTATCATTCTCAGTGTGGTTGGCATAGTAGTTGTGAAGGGGGGAGGGGGGCTCATTCTCATCTCTTTCTTCATCCAAGTGTCTTCCCAGCATTTCATCATCCTCCTCATCCCGTTCAGAGTGGACGCTCCGATGTCGACGATATGGGGAAGGGTCTCCACGCTCCTGTGAAATAGCTGTGAGGGGGCTTCTGGTTACTCCTTCTCCCTTCTCCTTCCTCTTTTGCCGTTCAGCGTAGTTATTAATGACCCTCTTTGCCTCTCCCCATTGAGCTTCTGACTGTTCCTTCGAAGATGTAGGAAAATACGACTCCAGCTTCTAAACATAGATTTCCTCGCTCAAAATCTTTTGAAAATAAGTTATAGTTTCCTTCTGTAGCCCACCTCCTTCAAGAACTGCAGCTTCCGCACGTCCATTCGCTTTTGAATCAGCTCGTGTCGATCGTCATCTCCAGCATAGAGCCGAGACTCTAGCTGCCGACAGAACGAATTAGGCTTCGGGAAGTTTGCACGAAGCATGGTTACTTCCTCGAGCGAGATGAAGTTGAAGTTGTTCCCTTAAAGATTAAACAAAGTGTCTATATTATAGCTACGTTTTATTCGATTGTTCGATATTTAACGACTAAGTTATTCTCACTCTTCGTGGAGGTCTGAGGTAGGTTCTCGATGGCCTTCTCCATCGAAGCACAGCTCTTCTGCAAGTTCTCCATCAAGGCCTGTGCAGTCCTCTTTGTTTCGCCCACTTCTACCACGAGAAACCGCATGGTGTCCCTCACAGCCAACACCACCTGCACGTAAAATTATTAAGATATTTCTATCTTTAATCTTTATTACTTTTGACTGTTTTTTTATTCTATATTCTTATTTTATCCGAGGATAACCTCTTGTTTATGCTCTGCGAGCATTTTCTTAGTTCTCTCTTCATGCTCGGCAAACATCTTTCGGATGTCGTCTACCGTGGCGGGGAGGCTATCAGCCGGTGCAAGCGCAAGGGGCCTATGCATAGCGGGTGGACGGTGGAGCAGAGGAGGAGACTGGCTCAGCAGAGCATGCTCGTCTTCCTCGTCATCCTCACTCTCTGAGAGCACCGAGCGACCCACGAGGGGTGTCATGCTGCAGCAATAAATGAAGAAAACAAAATAATAAATATGGAATAAACGAGAATAAGGCAAAGGTACAAATTAGACCGCCGAGGCTTCTTCTTTGGAGCATGGCCAGCAGCCTTGGTAGCCGCTGTTGTAGAGGAAGATGAAGTGAGTGCCTTCTGCGCCGGCCTACCGATCTTCTTGCTCTCTTTTTCACAATATACCTTGCTTCCAACAACCTGCACCTTTCCTGAGTACTCCTGGCCATCCTCGTAAACGACCTATATCTCCGAAATATGAAGTCCCTCCCACACTCCTCTCTCTCTCTCTATCTCTTCCACTCTCGCTCTTTCTCTTCTACTCTCCTCTCCATCTCTCTTCTACTCTCCACTCTCTCTTTCTCTGTCGTCTACTCTCTCTCTCTCTCTCTCTCTCTCTCTCTCTCTCTTCTATCAATCGTAAACTAATGGCCTTACCAAATTATCGCCTCCTGCCTTGGCAGCGTGTTTAAAGCTAGTGACAGGGATTACGGCAAACTGAGGAAGACCGTTCTCCTCATCGGAGAACACAAACAACGCGAAACGGCTCATACTCTGCAGGTAGTCAAGGGTACAATACTGTGGGCAACTTAAGGATGATGAATATTAAGAGAATGAAACCACTCCGCTTCCTCCTTCTCCACCTCTTTCCGCGTGCATCTCTCTCTCTCTCTCCCTCCATGGAGAGCTGAGTCACGTGCTCTAGGCCTGCAGGCCTAGAGCACGTGACTCAGCTTGTGAGCGAGAAGATTTGCGCGGGAAAATGCGCATATCCCTTACAAATGCACCTTATCCTACATACCCCTTCTTCATAAGGGCGAGAATGCACCCTCTCTACCAACGAGTCGTCTATCTGTACGGTGCGGAGAGCATGAATGCGAGTGAGATTCGGAAGCAGCTCATTCTGGAGGGGGACAACATCGCATATAAGACTGTCCGACGTCTTCTTAGGATCTTTGAGGGCAGGCGCCGTACCCCTGCTCACGACGGAGCAAGTTCTCACTACTCAAGAACCGTGCGCTCAAGGTTCGATTCGTGGTCTCTCTCTCTCTCTCTCTTTCTCTCTCTCTTTCTCTCTCTCTTTGTCTCTCTCTCTTTGTCTCTCTCTCTCTCTCTTTGTCTCTCTCTCTCTTTGTCTCTCTCTCTCTCTCTCTCTCTCTCTTTGTCTCTCTCTCTTTGTCTCTCTCTCTCTCTCTCTACTCAGAAGATGACTGGATACTACATGGAGAACGCTTCCTTGTCCGCCAAGAAAGCACGGGAGAAGCTGAGAAGTGACCTTGGACAGACCTTCTCGCTAAGCAGCGTAAAACGTTTGAGACTGCTGGCTGGGTTCCGGTGTAGGACTGCGAAGTACTGCCAGTTCGTAAGGGCTGCCAACAAGCCAAAGCGGCTAGAATGGTGCAAGCAGAAGCTAGCCAATGGAGAAACTTTCCTGGACGTGCACTTCAGCGATGAATGTACTGTCTGCCAAGATAACAATGGCAGATACAAATTTGTGAGAAGCTCTGCTGATATCAACAGACTTGCCCCGCGTCCAAAGTACCCACTCCGGCTTCATGTGTATGCAGGAATCTCTTGGCGGGGCCCGTCAAACATATACATATGGGATGGCAGAGTACGATTAAAATATGTTTATTGCCTACGATCGTTAAAAAGAGAATAAGTGCAAGAATGATCATAAACAGAATTACCATTGCAGATGCGCATGGATAGTCGGTTCTTTTGCCGGATAGTAGAGAAAGTCTTCATTCCCTTCCGTGACAAGCACTACGGGGGTTGCTGCCGGCTGCAGATGGACAACGACCCCAAGCACACCAGTCGCTACACAAAGGCACGACTGGCTGAGCTTGGGGTAGATGTG
Source organism: Allodiplogaster sudhausi (assembly GCA_945643635.1). Classification (NCBI taxonomy): domain Eukaryota; kingdom Metazoa; phylum Nematoda; class Chromadorea; order Rhabditida; family Diplogasteridae; genus Allodiplogaster; species Allodiplogaster sudhausi. The sequence goes on along the minus strand of CALZFC010000001.1, from coordinate 804,860 downwards.
CTTCCATGGCCGGCCGAGTCTCCAGATCTTAATCCCGTGGAACTCGTTTGGGCTGATCTCAAGCGCTTCCTCAAGTTAGAAAAGATGAAATTCCTTGTTACTGTTAAGTCTAGTACTTAACTAAATAAAAATAAAACCATCAATAATACTCATGGTCAGGGAGGAGCGCCAAACCAACACACTGGAACAGCTTCGCGATGGAATCCTAGAGTTCTAGAGGACAAAGCTGACGGTTGATCTCTGTCAGAAGCACATTAGGCATGTGCAGACGGCCATGCAGAGATGTGTTCAGGCACAGGGGGGCAACTTCATGGAAGGAAATCGAGAAGATAAATAGGAAACCAGAAGTGCATATATGCTCCCTTGTCTTTTAATTTCTTATCATTCGAAGAACAATTGTATCACGTTAATTTATTTGAACTATTTACTCATTAGTTATAATTTGCCATGCACTCTTTTTAGTACTCCGGAACTATTGTTGTGTTAATGCTCAACTTCGAAAGGAATAAATCTTCACTAGTTGCAACAATACTATATGGCACATGCAAATGAATGCTGCAAGTTTATAAAAGGAAAAAAAGATGGACAAACAAAACGCAGTATCCGAATTCGCCAGATGATCCTCGCATGAAGCGTGCTCGAGGAGTCGAAAATAGCAGAAGCAGAGGCAACATCAACTTCCCACCGCCACGCGCGGAGGTCTGGAAATACTACTCCACAAGCCACACACCGTATTAAAGGTGACGAAAAGTAATGTGAAACAAGACTGATCTAATCGCAGTTCTGCTGGCAGCCAAGTGACTGCGATGAGGACGGCGCATCGCACACAAAGCAGAGAGAGCGACGCCGGTTCGACATCAGTTGAAACAAGAAGAGGAGAGTAAATTGACAAGAAATATAAAAACACACGTAAACAAATACGCAAGAAAAAGGGAAAACGGAACACAGTAAAAAGAAAAGAACTGCTGAGCAGCTCGAAGACTCCACGCACAATAAAACCGTGGGCCGTATTTTATGAATTCTGTATTTCATGAATTCTCAGAACGAGGGCAATTCAAACTGCACTCCCCAACTTTTAGCGACTCCAAAACAAAATCAAAAAGACATTTTTAACGGATGCTTTGTTTTGAAAACGATTTTCACATTTAGATTCCGGATCGTTTGGCGAATCTTTAAAGCACATGATCATATGTGATCATGTCTGGTTTGGTGATATCACTTATCAATGATAAAATCTCTTATTTAATTATTTGTGGATATGAGTAGAGACAAAATAATGGTAGAGAAAAAATTTCATTGAAAAATATTAAAAATGAAAGTTTTTATAGGCAAAAACTGATAACTCCTTATCGAATGATAAAAAAATTATCGATTTTTTTATCAGTAGAATCCTTTCTTTATAAGCAAACTAATGTACCATTCAAAATATTTTATGTTTTCCTAGTAAAATAGTTATTAACGAGGATGCAATGGATGCGTCCGATGCGTCCGACGCATCCTTGGTACCAAGATCCTGGGCGGGACTGTATATGTCATGTCTATTGACAAAAGTATCACCTGGCGTAACTATTTCTTGTATGATACAAAGTTCATGTTGCGCGATCTTTGTTTTTCTTCTCATTGTGACCACGCTTTTGCCAGCACTCACCTCGCGTGGCATTCTCGAATGAAGATGAGCACACTGCACACGAGGAGACAAGCGACGACAGCGATGACGCACGAATCGTGTGAGAACAACATGAAGATGCGCTTAAATGAACTTTGGTCCTGACGCGAAAATCTACAGTAATCTTCAAGTAAAGAGCAAAGAATGGTGGATTTTAGGCTCCATTGTCAGCGTCTGTAAGTGATGTAGAAAAGAATTCTATAATGAAACTGTCATTCATTATAGAAACCAAGAACTCGAGCTTGAATTCCCGCGATTTTGCCTGACACATGGCCTAGAGAGCATCTCATTTAGAGAGACGCGACTACAATGGTCAGGAAAATTCCAAGATATTACGGTTGCGGTTTGTGGCTCTTTAAGGCATATTTTACATACATGAGCCGTACTTTTATTCTTCCTGAATAGAATACACCTTATGGTTACGTTGTAGAGGGAGAAGATGAAGGAGATGAAGAAGAAAAAAAAAGAAGAAGAAACTTTAAAACAATTATTGTTTCAGACTACTCATCAAACACGGTTGTTTCGAAAAAAAAATTTTTTGTGAAATAAAGGCTGACTGAAGAATCGATACGAAGCGTTTCGCCGGCGTAGTAGCCGTTCGTGAAAAACATGAATGGCGTCGTGAATCCTATCTTAAAATGTACCCTTTCATCATCCATATTAATTTTCATAACTAATCATATAAAAATACTAATAATTCATTATCACTTTCAGTACCAATCAATAGTCCATGTTAAATTTGGTTACTAATCAACCTCTCATGTCAATTTTCATAACCAATCAACGGTTCTCCCCCCACTTCTCTGCCAACTTCGCTCCGATTAAGCAGAAAGAACAGCGGAAATGCAATGTCGGCCTTATCTAAATGATATTGCGTAAAGAAGAAGAAGAGAGAAAAAGAAAAAGAAATGTGCGTTTGTTGTACGCAGAATTTTATCAGATTTCTTATTTTTATAGGAAATAAACATATATTATCTTAAAGAGTACAAAACTCAACCGTAATCCATTTAAATTTTACTAACCTTTTTAATTTCTCTGGCTTCAGAAAAAAATGTTTTGAATTCAAAATTTAGTTTGGCTATTTTATAGAAAATGATAATAAAAAGATGAAAAAAAGCAATGTACCTGTCAAGATGGCTTGAATAGCATCATCACCGTTGTGAGCAGTGTCCGGGAGTAGGGTCAAGTTGGCTTCTCGTGCAAGTTGCAGAATCGTCAGCAGAAACTCGACGGCATAGATAGGACGGGCGCACTTTTGGAGTGGCTACAAATAATGTATGTATAAATACATACATACATACATACATACATACATACATACATACGTTACCGTCCACGAGCCAGGGCTCCGAGTGGTTCAGAGCAGGGTTGCAGTTTTTTGTTTTTTGTTTTTTTTTGGTTTTTTGGGTTTTTTTGTAGTTTTAACAAAAAACTTTTTTGTTTGGTTTTTTGTTTGGGGTTGGCCCAAAAAAACAAAAAAAATTTTTACTCGAAATCTTGCGGATGTCTCTTCCTCCAGAAAAATTTTGAGATTAGAGGGTTCTAATTTCTCAACTCGTTATATCACTTTTCAGTATAATTGTCATTTCCGAATTTGTTATACGACTTTTATTGTGTTATGGGTATTGTAGATCAAGAAATTAACCAATTTTCTCTTATAAAATTACAATTAATGCAACTTTTTTTTTTTTTTACAAAAAATTTTTTTGTTTTTTTGTTTTTTTGTCATCAAAAAAAACCGGTTTTTTATTGGCAAAAAAAAAATTTTTGGTCAGGGAGTTTTTTGTTGTAGATCCCTGGTTCAGAGCCCTTGTGAAAACACGCTAGATACACATGGGTAGCCAGATGAAGAAGAAAGAAACAGTCGACATAACATTCCAAAACAGCTATATAGTTTATAGCTATCATCCATGTAATAGCTCCACCTGATTCTGGCAGTTCTTGAGCGTCGAAAATGGCGGAAAGGTGTGAAGGCCATAGAGACGAAGTGCGCCAGCGGACATCCGAGCTGAAGCAAAGGTCTGTTTTTTTTTTGTTAAATAAGTCTTGAGGGAAACAAAAGCTGCCAGGAACGAAAGGATAGGTACCATGCATCTTTTCGGCAGTATCTGGGTCGTATATAATATACTACTGCATGCAAGAGCCAAAACAAATAGCTAACTGCTGTGAGAGACAAGATATTTCTTGATGTCTCAAGCATCTCCTAAATGGGTTCTCGAAATTGATCTCCACCGCATAGGAGATGCGACAATTGCTCGCACTCGCAGTATTGCCTGATATCTCCGAAGCCTTTGCCCTTTCCATATATCGTTGACATCTCTTGAGTCTCGCTACGCTCTAGTCTTCCACTCGGAATTCCTCTGCCTCATTCTCTTTATCATCCAATATATGATGATGCCTAGTATGCATATTGTCACAATGCACATGCCAACAGCTTTCTGATGTACTATCATCTGCAGGTGCCTTAATTTTTGTTTAAATTATCTTTCCAAAATCGAATCTTTAAATGCTTTACATTAATTCATGTATCCATCAATACTTGACACATTTTATCCTTAATTCGTTCCTTCATAAGAGGAAACAAAATGAACAGGCAAGAACCTTATTACGACATTTAGTCAGCAAAAGTTTGAAGAGTAGTCAAGATATGGTGTTAAAAGAAGGAATATCAACAACAAAAAAAAACAATGTACATTCAATATTGTGGGTAAACCAACTGAATACATCATGTATATGTAAATATTAAAACTTCATAAGAAACATTTAAAAAGCACAAAATATTCAAAGTTGCTTTATTTAGCATCATAATACAAGGTCGTTTTAAAATGTCAGTTCAAATTGACCATTTAGCATCACAAGGAAAAATAAAAGTGTTTGAAACTGAAAATTGAAAGCAGTTGAAACGGAATTCAGCTACTTCATATCAAACTGTCGTCATGGCATGCTTATTGTTGCGCGTGAGTGTATAAGTTGGCTGGAAACTGTAATTTTGGTGCGAAGAAATGATCTGAAAAAGGTGAAGAGGCAACCAAGTATATGCATTTGCATATATTAAAAAATAGTCTTTTAATAATAACTCTGCCTTCTTTTGAAGGTGTTTTTGAAGTATTTTCTAGATCGGGACATATAGAGTTTACTAATCATTGTTGATTATTTTTTTCATAATCTGTACTAAATAGATATACGTATATCTTACCTTATATCTGCTCTCAATCCTCGTGAAGTTGTCAAGAGTGCCCAAGCAGATGTGTATGCTAGAAAGTCCGAGCACACATTTGCGGTGAGGCGAGCGGTCGCTAAGTAAGTGGTGTCATGGAACGTGTAGAGGAAGACATTAGAGTAGAGCTGGAAAAATCCTTCATTAAATGGATCAAACACGGTTCTCTGAATCAGCCTCTACAGTTCATTTAACTTTTTTGCATATGCTGCACGAATCCACCAAATTGTCAAAAAGTAAGTATACTATTTTTGTGCAAATGTACTTACATACATAGCGGTTCGAAAACGGGAAAAACGCCTTCTTTAGGCTGCATCGTTATAAATATAAGCATTTGTATGTATGAACATATACAATAGCGTCAACGTCGAATGGCCACGAATGAATCGGATGTCTAGATAGAGTTTATATTTTTTACGTGCCCTTTTTCTAAATAAAAATATATGTAGAATATTGTTCATAAATTTTACGAACCGACAAGAAGCAAGTCAGAAGAGCAATTGTAGTCTGTACTGCGCAAACAATTATGAGGATCCGCTCTGTCTTCGATGAGATCAGACTTCGTCCCTAATTGTAAGTCATTTTTTCCATATTGTTACTCTCAATCTCTTTCCTGGCGCTGACTTTCCAGCACATCAAAAGTACGGCGGTCGCTGATGTGCACGCGCATGAGAGAAGGCCCAAGATGGCGGAAGAGATCGAGATGGCCAATGACGATGAGTACTGCGCATTTGTTTAATTATTTATTCAAACATCATAGATCATACATCATAGAACACAACGAGTACCCAAGGCAGCCACTTGTTGTAGTAGAAGGTGACGGTGCGCGTGGTAGCCGATAAGAAGTGCTCGGTAGGCAGCATTGGAAAGAAGACGACAATCGGGAACAGAATTACGACGACGATGAGGCAGCGACTCAGTCGGTCCCAAACCTGGAACGGAATGGTGCATGGGAGACTCTTACTTATTTAATAAATAAATAAATAAATTTATTTATTTATTTATCGTTCATGAAATTAATACTTTAATGTGACAGCACAAATATGTTCAAGAAAAAAAAATTGTCATTCATGAGGAGGCCATTACTGAAAGAGATTGGGCAAGAAATGGGAATAGACATAATCATTCTCGAAATTTCGCGCTGACCGCCGGCATTTTTAACGGCCGAATCACCATCGAAAGACGTTGTAGCGAATAAAGGAACGTTATGAAGAAGTGAAGGCTGATCTGCCAACAGTACGACGTATAAACGAGCATGTTCACGTGAGATGGACCCGAGAGAAGAGGCAGAAGCGAGGCACAGAGTGGAGAATTGACAAGCGCCAACGGTAGCACATCCAGCAGCAGCAGTACTGGAATCTATCGAAGAAATAAAAATTAAAATAAATTTATAAATGTAAATATTAAAATAAAAAAAAAATATATATATATATATATATATTTATATATATATATATATATATATATATATATATATATATATATTGCTTCTATGTTAGCACTGTCTTGATCCACAAAGTCCCTACATTCAAAAAATTATACGCCCAACTTCACCCCAATGCATGAAGGAAGAACTCACACAAATTGCTCCGGTAACGAAAAGCTTGAAGAAGAGGGAATTGTATGGCGGCTTCCACTTGTTATGCATAAAGGTTGCGATGATTGTGAACTCGACGCCAGTCGATATGGCACCAAAGATTAGACGGAAGAGTTGAACAGCAAACGAAAAGGCCTTATTATCGGCCCGCTCACAAACAGTTCCTTCGCTCATCGCTCTTCTGCAATTTTAAGTGATAGAAAATCTACATAATGGAAAAAAACACAAATTTCGTCTGAAAAAAAGAAACTCGGCGATTTCAAGGCAATCTCTCAGGCAAGCTTTGTAATATGATCAACGCACAAACAAGAAAAGAAAGCGTAAAAATCAACGATTTGAATATCGTGCGTTTGAACCTTCAATATGACATAAGCCAGGCAGACTGACTTTTCAAGTAAGGTAAAAGGACACATTGGTTCTCACGTGAATTTTTAAAAAGGCTTTATCCGGCTGGAATGAATCGTCAAGCGACCCAAGATGGGAGAAATTTCGACGATTAATTTCACGTAAGCGAGAAGCCAAGAAGGTGAGCAAAAACATTAAAATGCAAATTTTGAAGCAAAAAAAAATCCAACGCGAATTTATGTGCATATATACATATATGTATGTACATATATAAATTAAGGCGCAAAAGTTGATAATCATGCTTCGCTCTCATTTAGAGCCTGCCTGTTAAGTCGTTCGAAATGAGTGGATAGGATAGTCTGCATAGTAACAGCTGCTATATGAGTGTGCTACTGAGCGAAAATGCGCTTGTTAGGGCCAATCTTCAATTCGGAGAAGCTTTTTTTTGTACATTCAAGATCCCGTTTTTTTATTTTTATATATGCTAAATCCCGGGATTAAATAAGAGCTTAACAGAAAATTGATGAAATAAACTCCAATTATTTTAATTGATATGCCTTATATACAGATATCCGAAATTACAACCTTTTTGCGAAACTATTAGAACCTACATTCAAATCTGTATACGTTTCGTATAAAGATGGCATATACTAGTTGCTAGTCGATGTACATACATACATTCATATGTATTTGCAGTATCCTTTCTTCGTACTCATTACCAGATTCGCAGACGCTTATTCTGAGAACAGGTGATAAATGACTCCTAACAAGTTGTCATATGATGTAGTGTTGAGAATAAAGACCAAAAGGAAGTACATTATTTATGGTTAGCACAATCGTATCTTGATTGGATTACAAGCCTTCTTATTCTAATCAAGACCGAATAAGCGTGTTTACTTCCGCGAAAGGAAAGGATAGGAAGTATAGGAAATAGGCTCTCGTGAACAAATCTAAACTTTGGCTTATCATTCCAAATTATTATTGAATTGTAAGACTGTAGAGAAATTTATATACGTTAGTTTCTTGTAACCAATTTTTAATATATGTACATATCAGACAGTGTGAATTAAAAAAAAATTGTTTTTTTTTTCTGCAATTTTCGAATAAGCTGTTATTTTTGGCACGGATTTAGAATATTGCACTTCTTGCCATTTTTGACGATCGTTAAAATAGTCAAAACGCTGATCTGGCAATTTTAACGATCGTCAATAATGGCAAACAGTGGAATATTCTAAATCCACAGTGGAATATTCTAAATATGTGCCAAAAATAACAGCTTACTCGAAAATTGCAGAAAAAAAACAAATTGTTTAATTCACACTGTCTTATATGTATATGTATCTACATGTGATTTCTCTACTTTTTTTCGACATCGGGTGGAAGCCAAATAAATGCAGGCATTTCTATTTCGAGTTGAAAGGATATCATCTGATTCCCCGGTGAGCAGGTGAAACTTTGACAAGAACAATTATGAAAATTTGTACTGAGCAATATTATGAAAATTACGTCACTTTGGATTAACCATAAGCTCACCTTGCAACGACTTCAAAGCGATGGAATACAAATTATGCTCCACGAAGCAAATCGTTGCGGTACTCTGGGGAATGACTAATAAAGTGAACTAGGAAGCTGGGTACAAATTGCTCATGTGGAAGCTCAAATAGTGTCAGTTGCTTGTAGCACTGAAGTCAAATATCAATACTTTTAAATGCAAAGAGAAGTTACGAACAAAAGCTTTGAAGCAGTTCAATAAAGATTTTTTTTTGCAATTTAATGTATATATATTTATATATATATATATATATATATCATATTCAATAGCAAAAAAAGTGGCCAGGAACTCAGCATGCCGAAGAAAAGGAAGTCTCCTCAGGTGCATCTCAAAAATAGTCCTCCGACAATTGGGCTTGCACTATTTCTCGACATTTCCTAAGCCTTGACTTTCCGTTGACAGAATTTCGTGTTCACTAATTGCAAGCTCTAGTTTCCAAGCGAAAACCTGCGTAGCTCACTTCGTTCTTCGTTGCCAATGTTTCTTTCGCTGTACTACCTTATTTAATATAGGTGAAGCAGTCAATGAACAACATTAACAATTTTTCACCGACCTAGAATAATTCCGATTCTGCAAATGAATCAATATGTTGGAAAATCATTCCAAATATAGTATGTAGAAGTTATCTCATAATCTTTTCCGAGACTATTTCCTTTATTCATTCCTTCAACACTTTAACCGTCAACGTCCATACACGTTCGCTATGTCCAGACTCCAGAATGATACGAATGTCTTCCTTTAATTCAAGTGAAGCGTTTAATTATGTCGACGTGAAGTGGATAAGGTGAACTGAAAAAAAGAGAAAGTATATGTATAAAGATTATTCATATACAGTAAATATATATATATATTTATTTATTTATTTATTTGTGTCTAATATAACAGTTTATAACTTCTTATGGCGGTTGCTCTTGCTGAAATAGTAGTGGATAGCGTTCTCCACGCACAAGAGCGAGAGGCCAATCGTGCAGAGAACACCGTACGCCTGAAATAGTGAAACGACTTAAGAAACGGTTTCACAAGTTCAGCCATTCATCGATTACCAATTATGTGTTTGTTTTTATTACCAAATAGCAAAAAAATTAATTGTTAAAATTAACTTTTCAAGGCTCAAGGACCAGTTGAAGCGCCTGCTTGAGAGTTTTACAAAATGGCTCTCAGAATGTCGTGAAAATTAAAGATAAAAAACAACTAACCATGAGAGCAGGCAGAAATTTGGCGAGAACGAGGGGATCGGTCGGATGCGTTCTCGGCGCCCTATACGCGTTGTACGTCTTTGTGGCGCGCGCTTGCATTGACTCGAAGCCTTCAGAAAAGAAAGGAGGAGGGATGATTTTCTCTATTTTTCAAGGAACTCTTCAAGCTCTTTCTTTTTTTCACAGTCTACTCTAGGAAAAAAATGAGCCGGATCAAAAAATGATAATAACTACAAAATGAAGGATAAAGCAAGCAATTAACGCGGCAGTTTGTAAAGGTCATCTGTTCATCGCATTCATCTGTTGTATAGTTTATCTTATAAAGTTCACCAAAAAAAAGTGATGAACAGATGAACTTTACAAACTGTCATTTAATGACATTAATACAATAGAAGGGGGTTCAATGGGTCAACAAGGGTATGCCGGATCAACTTGGGTACGCCGGGTCAAACTGGGTACCCTGGGTCAACCTGGGTACGCCGGATCAACCTGGGTATGCGAGCGCTATGGCGCGGTTAAGCCGTTCGAGCAGACCACGCCGCCGCGTATTCACCATGAAAGAGGTCGCAACATATGGAAGCTGAGTGTCACACGCAAAGAGGAGGCGAGTCTTCTCCCTGTAGAAGACGACCGGGCCTCTGAAATATCCAAAAAAAAGTAGTTTTGAATTCGCGCTCGTTTTCCTGAATATAAGGCAGGAAAGCGAGAATATGCAAAGGTAAAGAATGCATCTAACAATAAGCGGAGGAGGCAGAGGAACCAGAATCTACCAATGCATCGATTATAAAATCGAGCCAGAGGCTCAATCTTAAATTCGCGCTTTCACACAAGGGCAAGAGAGCATGTGATTTAGTGCGCTATTTTAAAGCGTAGTGGATGCTCTCCAACTTGATCTCTCCGATGGGCACGAGGAAAGCAGAGAAACGATGAGGTTTGGCCGCCTCAGCAATCATTTGACGAAAACTGCCAACATAGTAGAACCTTAAACGATATATGTACATATGCAGATTAATCCGTAATCTATAAGCATACTAAAACAAATGGATTCATTTTGGACGTTTTTCCTTTTTTGCTGCTGTATTTCTCTAAATTACACGAGACTCCTTGCTATTCAGCGCGAGAGCTCATAAAAAGGTGCAAGAAAATCAATTTTGAACTCGCATCTTTTTTTTCCTGACCCAAGGTCGCGGGGAACATGCGTGACTTAGAGACACGTGAACAGAACGCGACAAAAGTTAGCATAGATTACGATTGTTGCGTTTTGGGGGCTCCGTAAAGATTGAGCATTAAGGAACCAAAAATACTCAGTCTTGAATTCGAGCCATTTTGCCTGGCACAAGGGCAAAAGAACATATCAATAAGAAAGATGCCACTATACATATATATATATATATATATATATATATATATTTATATATATATGTATATATCTTTCCGATTAAGCTGCGTGTTTCTTTAATATTGAGCCTAAAGACGCCTGTCTACGTCTCTCGTATTGCATGCTATTTTCTTGTGTAAGACGGGGTAGTTTTTGCTGGGCAGCCTTTTCAAGTGCAAATCGTGCAGAAGAAACTCACCGGTCTTGCAGCGTCCTCAGCTGCTCGCATTCATGCGGCATACACTCGTAGGAAAGATTTTGTTGCATGAACTGTGAAAGAAGATTGCATATTATGTATTAAATAACTAATTAATTAATTAATATTTTTTATTTATTCAATTAATTGATTAATTGATAACTTTTTAAGTTGCCAACAGCATTAAGATATAAAGATCAAGTCCAAACCGGTTGATCAACGATAGGCGATCTGTAATTACGCTCGGCCAACGCACGAATTGCCTATGAAGAAAATGATGAAATAAAATCACTTCTACAAGTGTTCATTTTTGCATTTAACTAGGCAATCTACGCAAAAAAAATATTGCAATTATTCATAATTTGCTTGAAGGCATAAAAACGAAAAATGCATCTGTCAGAAATTTGTTTGACTTATTAGGCAAAAGCTTTTAAAAATCACCTCTTGAACGGTCTCGACCGGATAGCCGCGTGAAGTGTTGAGAGTAAGATTGGCGAGGAACACGGAGGCAATGATCGTGGCAAGGATGGCCGTGCACAGCATCCACGGCGCGAGAAGGACGGTCATGCTCAGCGGCATCTAATATACATACATACATATATGTCGGTGCAAACTAAAAAAACGGTCGTTTTTGCGTTTTCGACCCGTTATGCACACTTTTTTTTTGGAAGATTCCACACGAATATGCCAAATTGGTCAAAAAGAACGCGTACATTTGTGCGCAAATGTGCATAACGGATCGAAAACGCAAAAACGACCTTTTTTTTTTAGTTTGCACCGTCATATATGTAGCTTAGCTAAATTTTGCCTCTCGTTTTTGCCAATATATTGCAAATCCCCAACCGAAGCCCACACACAACTTTCGCAAGCATCAATCTTGATCTCCCAATACTGCCAAAACATACAGTTGCACATCGCTGTTAAAAAGAGCAGCGTCCTCCATATAGGCAAATCAAATCCAAAACTTCCGTACCAACTCTCATCACACTCAACTTTCTCAATTGCAACTCACCCCGTAAGGGATCTTGGCGTATTGATTGATTCTGATTTATCCTTCACATCTCATATAGAAGTCACATGTCGTAAAGCCTTACGTATTATCTATGCAATTTTTCGTTTGCTTAAGTCCAAGAACCCTGCTGTTTATATTAGATGTTACAAGGCATATGTTATTCCTATTTTGAATTTCTGCTCTATTGTCTGGTCTCCTCAAAAGATAACTCTAGTTCGCAAATTAGAATATGTGCAGCACACATTTACTCGTCTGCTTTATGTTAGATGTAGTGAAATATCCTTTATTTCTTTTGCGGATATCCCGCCATATAGTTCTCGTCTAGCTAGATATAATCTTCCATATCTCCTTTCAATTCGTACTTCATTAGATATTTCATTCTTTTACAAGCTCTTGCACAAGATGATTGATCTACGAATAAGTGAGTTTCTTGTTTTTAAGCCTAGTAATGGAAGAGTATCTTGTTTTAATTTTGATGTTCGTAGATGGAGACTATTAATTCGCAGGCATTCCTTTCCAATGAGAGCACCACTCTGGTATATGTTGCTTCCACGAGATTTAGTTCAGATTAATGATATTCGAAAGTTTAAACAGATTCTAAATAGTACTTCTATTCTGGATATCCTGAATATTAATTATGCCAATATTTCATATTTTTAAGACACGGATGCCTGTTTAATTTTTATTTTTAATTAAATATTTTCATATTCTACGGTGCAGTGCTACGGTATTCTACAGTCCTCCTCCCTCACCTCCCCCTATCTTCGAAAGGCAGTCCGATTCGGTTGTACACCAGGTATTTATTGCGCCTGCTCCAGCGCATGGGGGCCTAGCCCACCCCCGGGGACTAGTCCACCCCACTTTCAAATCCTGAGTTCAGCAGTTTCCGGTCTGCCCGTCTTCCTCTCCCCACCTTCCTAATCCCCTATATATAAACTGCACTGCTTCATATCTTGCCAAATATTATATGCAATGTGTCGTCACATCATTTTTGATGTATGAATAAATAAATAAATAAAATTCTTCGAAGGCTTCTTCCACACCTGTAAACATAAGAAGATTTCTTTTAATGAGGAGACCGAAGGAGAGAGAGAGAGTGAGAGAGAGAGAAGAGTGAGCGAGATATATCGAGAAAGAGAAAGAGAGGCATCAAAATGGTCTATTTGAAGCAGGCAACATGAAGAACGATTATCATAAAATAAATGCGCGTTACCGCAGCAGTACAAAGTATCATTCGCTCTGCAAATTTTGAAGTAGCCAGAGATAACATGAGAAGCAACAAGTCCGCATTGAAATTTGCAGCAGAGATTTTCTTTTTTTATCGGAGATTCTCCACGTTTAGAGTTCAATCAAAGACTTTTCTACGGAATTCATAGCTTTTACAGATTTGCTAGAAGAAGATATACTATATGTATGTATGAACATACATACATATATTAACACTACTTACGTTGCCATGGCTGACGAAGCTCTGTTTCAGAAGCATCCCGCCAATGAAGATCGAATGCACAGCGACATCTTTTCCATTGCTGTGCAGCACTCTGATAGAGGCAGAGCTATGTTGTTCGACTATGCATATTGAAGGAGCATGAAATTAATCCTCTCTCGCCCTTGTGGCAGGCAAGAAAGGCGGATAGTTCAAGATTGACGCTTAGGCTCTTTTAAACGAGCAATGCGCCCATTTCTTTCCCAAAGATAATCATGAGAGAGAAAAAACCTCGAATGGACTTCGCGAATCACGATGAGCACGCTGCACACGAGGACGCAAGCGATCATTGCGACGTAACAGGAGGAATGCGAGAAGAGCAGCAGAATCTTCTTCAACAGAAAAAGAATAAACAATTGTGTTTAGGACAATTTCTCAAACGGGACAATATTGTACCAATAAGGAAGTCATTCAAGACAAAATGAGCGCAAACTAACAGAATAGTGGACGTGCAGACTTTCTCCGGCGTAGTAGCCTGTGGCGAAGAACATGAACGGCGTTGTGAATGAGACCTGAACGATTATTTTTTTCCTTATTTATTGATTATTTACCTCTTTTGATTACTACAATTAATAATCAATAATCTTAAAAAATTAAAGTATTTTCTTGCATTTCGGCCAACGCTGCTGCGTCTACTTATGTAGAACATCGGAAACGCGAGATCGGCCTTATCTAAAGCGAAGTGAAAATCGATACCTTTCTAACATATTTCCACGAAAATTCCCTGGAAATTTAACCTGTATCTACATATTAAATAACTGCTCATGAATACGAATAGATTTAGAAGAAGAGGAAGAAGAAGAAACTAGAATAACGGGTGGATGGATTCTCTTGTGCTAAAATGTTGTGAAATATATATTTTTTTAAAGATGCATACCTGCCCTGATCGCCTCAAGGGAGTCGACATTATTAATTTGATCCGACACTGTGCTCAATGTCAGGTTGTCCTCTCGTGCAAGACGCAGAACAGCCAGCAAGAACTCGACGACGTACCCGGGATGGCGGCACTCTCGCAGAGGCTGGAGAGTACAGGAGGCTGTTAAGATGCGCCAAAAAACAACTCTACAATTTGCATGTGCACGGGTGCATGGCTAGACACACACGACAAAAGCAGCCAGGAAAATTTAAATATATTACAGATGAGCTTCGAAAGTGTGAATTGTCGCGCCTGCCATGTCGGCAATTTGAAATATCACATAATTTTTCGGTGATCGCACTCCTTTTAGGAGTAAAAATGAAGCGCACAATTAGCCTATTGAAAGGGTATAAAATTTTCAGTATATTTTTCTCCTCTCTCTCTCTCTCTCTCTACCTTTGCCCATTAGGCCCGCACCACCTGTCTCAAGCAGTTCTTGAGTGTCGAATACGGCGGAAAGTTCTGCAGACCGTATAGACGAAGCGGACTTGCCGTAGGCATATCGAGCATCCTATACTCGACGGATTTCGTGACAATGAAAAGGACCTCGCCCCAGCACCCCACACACACACACACACGTCGGCTAGACTAGCACTGTTTGGCCATTGCGGATAAGCATTTCAAATAACGGAACCACTTCATGCGAGGCACAAGGGCACAGAACATCCAGCGATGTTTCAAAGGCGCTCTCACCATATACAATGAAGGCTTCTTAAATTTCGGGTACATTGATAGCATTTTTTTTCGAGAGAAAGCAACGTACCGGGAATTTATTAACGGCATTTAGTACCAGCCGATTATAAGTATCCGTACCATGGCAGCCCACGCTTATTGTTAGGCATTCACTTTTGGTCTTCCCTCTCCCCACTCGCTTCTGCGTGGTTTTATGAACGTGCATCAGTTGGCTAAAACGTATGAAGTAGCTCGAGAAGTTTGAACAATTTGAATGCAAATTACAAGCCTGCGGAAGATGGCACGGCCCAATTTTCTTCATTGTAGACGTGTTCTTCAATCAAAAGACGAGCCAAGTATTTTTAGTGACACATACAAAATGTCCCTAATGTACTACGGTCGAATCATTCGGTCCTTGGGATTCTTATTCTCACAACGTCCATGATTAAAGACTGATGAATGTGGATCGAACTTGATCTCTCCGATGGGCACGAGGAACGCAGAGAAGCGATGCGGCTTTACCGCTTCAGCTATCATCTCACAAAATCTGCCAACATAATTGAACCTTAACGAGGGACTTAATCTTATTCCCTCAATGCGATGAAAAATTGTGATTTTATACGATTTTTTTTTTCATTTTGGCAGCTGTGTTTCTTTATTTTGCACAAGAACGCTCGACTCGCTTTTCGGATGTCAGCGTGAGAGTTTTAAACGCGGACTAAACTCAACACGTTTATGTTTGAACTTTTCTGACCCTTGTCGTCGTGTCTATTTAAAAATGCATGCACTGCGCTCCTGTATCTCACGCAAAAAGTCGCAAATTCAAGAGTGCGATTTAGCTCCTTTAAAGGAGAAGTTCAATGGATATTTGACATATATGGTTTTACAAACGCGGAACCAAATTGTATTTACAGAAGATTTGAAGAAGTAGAAAGTTGCCTGCAAAATATGACGCTACCAATTTTTATTACTGTACAAACATGCATATAAGTACATGTGTTTGCCACTCCCCTGTTAAACACGCTTGCCAAGCCATCAAAAACAGTACAGACGCCCCCCGTCAAGAAAAGGAGGGAGAAGCAAAAGCAGTTCTAAAACAACAACAATTAGCTATTTCATCTTAAAATAAAAACTAAGGATATCTTTTAAGCAGAAATAATATAGCAGGAATTCAGAGGGATGAATACAAATTGAAGAGCGGGCACAGAGTCGACCGATCGTCAGAAGAGAAGGGACAGGGAATGAGAGTAAAAGCTCAGCCAACGTCTCACTTTTATACACATTTCAAAGTTCAAATTAAAGTGCATTAGTAGTGCAAAACAGGAATTTCGCAAACGTTAGGATCGACAGAAAGAGCAGAAATGGCGAGAGAGTGCGGTTGGAGAGGAGAGAGTAGACGGTTTCAGAGAGGCGTACTTTTAAACGAATGTGTGTCCTTAACCTAAAGCAGAAGTAAAGAAGAACTATTACAGCAGGCGAATTGGGACATGTCAAGGACAACACTCAGTGCTATAAAAGACATAAACATTTCTTTCTCCATCACTTCACACTGTTGCACTGCTCTCGAATGGTCGACTCTCGTCCAATCTCTCGCATTCTTCCGGTCCTTTTCTATGCCTCTCTATTGCTTTTCGTGCTCTCCGCTGATGTTTCTTCCCGTAATCCGCCACCTGCCAATTGGGACTATTTCACGGACTCCGCCGGCTTAACTTTTAAGGGCCAACCTTAGCCATCTCGATTACATCTACAGCAAGAATCATGTTCTTGGCTCTCCTGAGTTCTGCCCGGAGGGCTTCATTTGTGGCGTATTTCCGAGCAAACGTTACCTTTTGTATCCATATCTTCCAGTCTTTCTTTTCGGCTGAACTCACGTTAGAATTCTAATTTGGCATTCTAATTTTCTCTGTCTGCCTCTCTCCCTCGCTCTCCCTTTCTCATTCTCTCTCGTTCTCTCTATCTCTCTCTTTCGTTCCCTCTCTCTCTTAGGCTCTCTCTCGCTCTCTTTCCCTCTTTCTCTCGCTCTCTCTCTCAAGCTCTATCTCTCTTGATTACGGCGGGCGAGTAGAAGAGGCGGGCCGCTGCGGAACCCGAGCGATTCGCTGATAGCGAACTCGGAAAAGCTATTGATGACTTTGACAAAACTTGAAGAATAAATAAGAAATACTGCAATTACTTTGGAATTATAAATTTTCTCTAAACTAGAATATATCAGATTCTGTAAATGTATCAATATGTTAGGAAATAATTAGCAATATAGCATATGTATATCTTATTATTAATTATTTTACAAACTCTTTCCTTTATTCGTTCGTTCAACACTTTCATTCTCAACTTTCAATGTCAATACACTTTCGCTACGTCCGGACTTCATGAAGATGTCTTCCTTTAATTCAAGTGACTCGTTTCATTATGTGGACGAGAAGTGGATAGTGTGAACTAAAAAAGAGAGAAAATGGACGAAATATGTATAAAGATTATGAATATATAGTAAATATTTAGATATATATTTATATATTATGTTTAATACAACA
Source organism: Allodiplogaster sudhausi (assembly GCA_945643635.1). NCBI lineage: Eukaryota > Metazoa > Nematoda > Chromadorea > Rhabditida > Diplogasteridae > Allodiplogaster > Allodiplogaster sudhausi. The sequence continues at coordinate 787,096 of CALZFC010000001.1, read as the reverse complement.
GTTTATAACATCTTAGGGCGGTTGCGCTTGCTCAAGTAGCAGTGGACAGCGTTTTCCATGCACAAGAGCAAGAGGCCAATCATGCAGAGAACACCGTATGCCTGGAAAAGTGAAACTTTCAAAAATGAAGCGATTTAAGCCATTGATTCATTGATAATACGAATAAGGCAGCATCTGTGTAAGAAGCATGTGTACCATCCATTACGTTTTTATTATCAAAAAAATATGTTTGTTTTTTAAACTATTTCAAATGTCACGACCCAGCTGAGTCGTACAGAAGGCTGTTTGTAATATCATGAGGAAAATAACGAGTAAAATACTTCTAACTATGAGAGCAGGCAGAAATTTAGCGAGAACGAGAGGATCGGTCGGATGCGTTCTCGGTGCCCGATACGCGTTGTACGTCTTCTTGGCACGAGCTTGCATAGACTCGAAGCCTTCAAAAAAGAAAAGACTGAAAAAACTCATTATTTATTTATATATACATGTATAAAATTTCCGAAAACCATTCATGCACAATTTCACGCTCAATGTGGAAAAGAAAGAAAAGAAATAAAATAATAACTATAAAATAAAATAATTAATCAATTAACGCCATTAACTAAATCGATGTATTCGCTGGGTTAACCGTACGCAGAACGCTCGGTCAACCTGGATACGCTGCGTCAACATAAATACGCTGGATCAACCTGGGTACGCGAGGGCGATGGCGCGGTTGAGCCGCTCGAGCAGACCGCGCCGCCGCGTGTTCACCATGAACGAGGTCGCGACATATGGAAGCTGAGTGTCACTGGCGAAGAGAAGGCGAGTCTTCTCCCGGTAGAGGACGACCGGTCCTCTTAAATTTCCAAAAATTAGTTTTAAATTTCGCGCTCGTTTCCCTGAATATAGGACAGAAGAGTCGTGGAATCAGTGTCATGGCGTTTGTCTATCAATGCATCCATTATTAAAAGAGCCAAAGACTCAATCTTGAAGTCGGCGCTATTTTGACAAGGGCAGGAGTGGATGTGATTTAGAGATACGCCGACTATAAAAGGCAAACATATTGGGCTTCAGCTTTGGGCGCCTTTCAAGCGTAGTGAAAGCGTCCAACTTGATCTCTCCGATAGGCGCGTGAAACGCAGAGAAACGATGAGGTTTGGCCGCTTCAACAGCCATTTCATGAAAACTGCTAACATAGTAGAACCTTAAACGATGGATTAAACCGTAATCATCAATGCATACTAAAAATAGAGTCATTTTTGGACGATTTTTCCTTCTCTTTGCAGCTGACCATGAGCTTCTCTAAATTCGCTCGCCAGCCAATGGTCAGCGCGACAGCAAAAAAAAAAACTCACGCTTGAATTCGCGCATTTTTGCCTTTCTCAAGGCCGAGAGAGCAAGAACGCGTGTCATAAAGAGAACGAGAATATAATATTAAAAAATTTTTAAATTGATTTCGGTGGAGTTTCGTGCTCCTTTAAGTGTAAATCGCAGAAGAGCTAGACCTGTCTTGCAGCGCCCGCAACTGCTCGCATTCATGCGGCATGCACTCGTAGGAAAGATTTTGCTGCATGAACTGTGAAAGAAGATAGATAGATAGATAACAAGATATTCATGAATTTACTTGATTATGTTGTTATTTATTTATTATTATTTATTATTTATTTATTTTTTATTATTTATTTTAATAAATAAATTTTTACCTATACTGGTGTATATACGATATACCATAGGCAAATAAAAAATGATTGATGCAACAACATTAAGCGACAGTGATCGAGAAAATTCATCAAATCCAAACCGGTTGATCAACGATTGGCGATCTGTAATTACGTTCGGATAACGCACGAATTGCCTGTCAATAAAACAAAATTGAGCAATATCACGTCGGCAAGGTTTTTTTTGCATTAAAGCTACGAAAATGGTATAATTATTATAAATTGCACGAAGGCAAAAATATAATGAAAAGTCACACATATGTATATATGTAGATAAAATAAAAAAATTACCTCTTGGATGGTCTCGACTGGATAGCCCCTTGAAGTGTTGAGAGTAAGATTGGCGAGGAATACGGAGGCGATGATTGTTGCCAAGATCGCCGTGGACAACATCCATGGCGCGAGAAGAACGGTCATACTCAGCGGCATCTAATATAGGCATGTGGTTTTAATAAATTTAGCTAGATCTTTGCCAAAAGTGCAATCCTTGCAGACGGTTCCCTTTCACATCTATCGAACTACGACGATGACGTTTGACTTTTGATGAGGAGAGCGAGAGAGCGTTAGAGCGAGCGAGAGAGAGAGAGAGAGAGCAGAGAGTGACATAAAAATGGTCTATTTGAAGCCTTCAGCCTCGTTCGCTCTAGTACTTCTGAAGTGGCCGGAGATAACATGAGAAGCCACATGTTCGCGCGGTAATTTGCAGCAGCCATTTCCTGTTTTATCAGGGGACTCTCTACGTTTATGTTCGATCAAAGACTTTTTTCTGCAGAATGCATAATATTTCCAATTCCACTAGTTGCATCCGCTTCAGGATTGCTCGAAGAAGATAGATATCTTAACATTCCTAACGTTTCCATGGCAGACGAGACTCTGCTTCAAAAGCATCCCGCCAATGAAGATCGAATGCACCGCGACGTCTCTTCCGTTGTTGTGCAGCACTCTGGAAGACCATTGTTTTGATGTTCGACTTTGTTAACGAAAATGAAAAGCCGTTTCTGGAGACTTCAACATTCAGAATAAAACATTTAATAATGTATGTATTATAACAATTTTAGCCCCATTTCTTTCCAGGAAGAAAGAAAAGAATTCACATCGCCAATCACCTCGAATGAACTTCGCGAATCACGATGAGCACACTGCCCACGAGGACGCACGCAATCATGGCGACGTAGCAAGAAGAATGCGAGAAGAGCAGAAGAATCTTCTTGAACAGAGAAAAGAACAATTTCTATCAGTTGAGAAACCGTTTCAAAGTGGACAAAATTGTACAGGGATTTTAGACAAAATGGGAGCAAACTGACAGAATAGTGGACGTGGAGATTTTCGGCGGCATAGTAGCCAGTGGCAAAGAACATGAATGGCGTTGTGTATGCGACCTGAATTTTTATTTATGAATTATTTTATTATTATTATTTGCCACTTCTATTTTTTAAATTAACAGTGAAGAATATTTTTTTTAAATCTTTTTTTTTTCTCGCGCACATTTCGGCCAACACTGCTCCGTCTTCTTATGTAGAACATCGGAAACGCAAGATCGGCCTTATCTGAAGCGATGTGATAATCGATCCATTTTTCATCTGGAAATTTAACAATATGCCCGTTCATAAATATAAATTGTTCTAAAAGAAGTAGAATACAGATAAAAAAAAACGATGTCATCTTTTGAGAGATGCCTTATTAAGCGGCACGAAAATGTTGGGTTAGCTCTTTAAAACAGACATGTACATACATACCAGCCCAGATCGCTTCAAAGGAATCGTCGGGAATCTGAGAGGAGTCTACGCTCAGTGTCAGGTTGTCCTCGCGTGCGAGACGAAGAACAGCCAGCAAGAACTCGACGACGTACCCGGGATGGCGGCACTCTTGCAGAGGCTGAAAGAGAACAGAGTATGTCTCCAAGACAAATTCGCAAGCTGTTCGAGGTATTCAATGAGAGCGATCACCGAAAAATATATGTAATTAACGCACTTACATACACAAATTGCAGCGACCACCCAAGGAGTAGGCACTCTCTCATTCTCGCGGGCTATTTCGCAGGCGAGCACAAACCCACTGCGTGAAAATAGTAGCACACTAGAGAATGAGAATGCGAAGCATTATACGACATTGCACGGCATTTTGAAATCTCATATAATTTTTCGGTGATCGCCTTTAAGGTGTCATGATGCAGCTCTGGCTGTTGAAAGGCGCAAACGTTTTAAGTATTTCCTCCATTCTTTCTCTCACTTTCTCTCTCTCTCTATTTCTCTCTCGCTCTCTCTCTCGCTCTCTCTCTCTTCGTCTACCGGCCCCGTGCACCTGTCCCAAGCAGTTCTTGAGCGTCGAATACGGCGGAAAGTTCTGAAGACCATGGAGGCGAAGCGGACTTGCCACAGGCACATCGCTCATCCTAGACTCGCTGCCTTTCCTGACAATGAAAAGGACGTCGCCAGAGACACGTCGACTAGACTAGCACTGTCTGGCCATTGCTCGTAAGCATTTCAACTAACGGAACCACTTCATACGAGGCAAAAGGGCACAGAACATTCAGCGATGTTTCAAATGCGCTCTCACCTATCGGCATCTCAAATTTCGGTAACGTTTATGACATTTTCCAAAGAAAGCAACGTATCTAGAATGTTTCAACGACATTTCGTACTAGCCGATTATACGCATAGCGTTCTCATGACAGCCCACGCCCTATTATTTTTCCTTCACTCTTCGCGTTCCCTCTCACCACTAAACTCCCTTGCACCCGCCTCCCCCCGTTGAACACGAAATAACAATGAATATTAGACGGTTACAAGGCACTTTGTCTAAAACAACTAAGCCCAAAGTGTTTTCTTACAAGCTTTAGTTTCATTTACGCCATTTTTGTGTGTGAAGACATTGTAGGGCAAAAGGTTTAGAAAACTTTATAAAACGAGCGCTTCTGGACATTAAGGCAACAAGACGAATGAGGTAAAAAAGGAAAATCATATAAACGAAAATCGAGGCTGTCTTTCTTCTCTTTTGCTCCAGAGAATGGCCTCTTCTTTCCAATGCGCAATTATTGGAAAGAACAAATCAAAACAAATTCTCAAAGGAGCCAAAAACTCTCATTTGAATTCGCGCTCTTTTGCCTGAATAAGGCTCGAGAGATGGTGTGATTTGGAGAGACGCTACTGTTCTATTCAGAAAGATTCAAGCAGATTACTGTTAAGATACATATGCGCCCCTTTTAAGGAGTCGAAAACTAGAGACATGTTGCCTGAGAAAAAAGGATGAGAACGACGCTTGCTATGAAAATGTATCAGAAAAAATGGCATACTTGAGTGTCATTTTGATTGTGATAAAAATTGTAAAAAAAAAAACAATGAATGAACATTTTTTTAGGGCTCAAGTAGCGTCAGCGGCGCCCTTCTTCGGATACAGATGCGGCTGCGCGAACGTGTTGAAGATGGCGCCGACACCGGAGCCCTCGACCGGGCCGCCGATTTGATCCACTTTGATCGTCTTCCACGGAGTCTCTTCACCCTGTACATTCGATGGTTCTTTAGCATGACTATAATTGTTTCATTGCCTTGAATAAGCATTGTTTCTCCAATCGTTGTCTCTTTTTATTGAACAGTCAACGGATGTCTCTTGGCGAAATCTAGGACTTATATGACCACTGACCACTGTTTTGCATTGAAAATATCGAATTTCTTTCGCTAATGAATCGTATATATCCGTTGGCTAACCCTCTGGCGCTCTATCGATTTATGGAGAATGGGTTACAAGAAACAATAGTTTTTTTAAATTTCTCTGCTGTCCAACAAGGAAAAAATAATCTGGAATCATAGGCCAAAGTTTAGATTTGTTTACGAGAGCACTATTTCCTATTCTTTCCGTTCGTGGAAGTAAACACGCTAATTCGGTCCCATCGAGATATCCCGTTTGAAACACTTGCTCTAGTTGCTAAATTCGCATGCTCGGCGAGAAGCGAGTTCGATGCACGTCTGGGCTCACTGCGCCGCACTTTGCTGAGATACTATCTAAACGAATATTTGCATCTCCAAAGCCAATATATTGTTCTAAACAATAAGAAAAAAAACTTTGAAAATTTCCAACTCTAAAGTTAAGTTTACTCTAAAGCAAGGCGTTGATGTTTTAAAAGTATTATTTCTCAAATTATTTCTCATTTTAACAGAATCAAAACTAAACAATTTAAGAGAGCATGAAAAGAGCTATGGAATGCACAATAGGATTAAAAAAAAATTAGGAGGTCTTTGATGCTTTCTGCTCGATTTTCCGGTGCGGCAGTACCGTTAATCAGCCATTCAAAATCATCTCAGCAAGTCCAAACATAAACTATAAGAAAGAGCGTGAACTTTGCTACAAGCTGAACCCTTTTCAATCAAGTATCAAATCTACGATGTTTTGTTATCAGCCATAAAATTTGGGCCGTAGTGCCAGAAGCATTTCGAATTTATCTCCCGGTGATGATTCAATTGAAGAAGAGCTACAAATCTCTTTTGTTAGGAATAAATTGTTGTTTACAAACTTTTAGCCAATCACATTGAAAAATAGTACCCCTCCCTCTAATTGAACCCCCCCCCCCCTCCCCCCCCTTCTAATAGTGCCCCCCTCTCGCGAGGGGATTGAAAAATAGTGCTCCCGGGGGCACTAATAGAGAAAATACGGTAGCTTTTAACAAAGAGGTCCACTTATAGCAAATTGCACGCTCTTTCTTCTTGTTCATGTTTGAACGTGTGAAAATATTTTTAATTATCTTTTTTAATCCGCAGACGTGCTTATTTGTACTGCCACACCGAAATAAACGATCAGGAAGCATCAAAGACCTACTAAGTTTTCTAAATCCTATAGTGCATTCGAAAGCGTAGGTTCGGTTCTAGTAAAATGAGAAATATGTTGTCTGCGCCCTCTCAAACTTCAACGTCGATATGAAATTTAAAGTTGGAAATTTTCAAATTTATCTTTTTTTCTTGTTTAGAGTAATATCTTGACTATTGAGATGTAAAGTTTTGTTTATATATCTCAACAAAGTGCGGCGCAATGACCCAGTCGTTCATCCAACTCGCGCCCTGCGCGGCGAGCCCCTTAATTCAAGCCTGCATGGCAAATCGAAAAAAAAATCCAGGCTGGTCGATTTTGGCCGGGTCCCCGGATACTAAGCTCTTTTTGATTCTCTAGCAAATCGCGTCATATATATATAAGACACTGGCAATAAAAACAATTGATTATTTTCTTCAATATAAGGATAAACTGTGATTTTACCCGAGAGTAAAATATAATGCAGTTACATATAATGCAACAAAAATTTGAATTAATTTTTCTGCGAGATAAGTTAGAAATCTAGCGTGTTTTGGAAGTGGCTTTTGTCGTATTTAAGGACTAAATACCCACAAATATCGATTTTTTTTCTTCTTTATTACATAATGAAAACATTTTTCGCCTACCGTGGCTGTGGCGAGACCGCCGGCGACGTTTGAGCCGTCTCCATGGGATCTCCGCTTCACACGTCGATGCTCTCGCTTCTTATCGCCCTCCTTCTTCTTATTCTTCTTTTCTTCCTCCTCCTTCTCCTTGCTGCTGTCATCCTCTCGTCTCTTTCTTGTCTCACGCTTCCGCTGTTTCCGCAGATTGCGCCGTATTGTCTTCCGTTCTTCCTACAGAGGTCATGTATCATTTAAATAAGCATAAAACTTATTCATGAATTCGCGCTTAAGGCCTGACCATGCGTGATTTGGAATGTTCCAATGAGAAGTTTGTCACGAAATATGGAATATTACAATAAGAAGTTTGTCACGAAAATTGGAATATTTCAATGAGAAAATTTGTCACGAAATTTGGAATATTACAAGGCTTGTCATTCTTATATGTAGATAAACGGCTTACGTAAGAAGCTGAATTCGCCAATTTTATATCGCCAACAAAAGCGATCGATATCAAAAGGATGTATTCACAATTATGTACATATTTTTTATGTTTAGGCTGTACGCCTTTGTGATACAAGCGCGAGTGAGCGTGTTATTTATAATGCTGCGGACACAATAGCCAGGAAAGTATGCTTTTCCCCTTTAAAAAAACCGGCCAACCTCGGCTGCCAGGAAGGCTGCAGGGCCTCGTCGCATGTCCGGCCGAAGACGCCGCGCTCGTCGACGTGGAATGCACGGAAAGACGGCGCGAACGGCGCTGGTGAGAAAGTCGAGCACCATCACGGCGTCCTTTCTTTAACACTTCAATCCCAATCCCAATTGTTCCTTCCTTTGACCAACTTCCGCCGCCTACTTATCAGCAAATCGGCTGGCCAACCTTAAGAGAGGAGGAAGATCAATGAAAGGAGAATTATTTGAGGTTTAAATCGCGTTCTCATTGGGAGTAGTCACTGTTCTTCTCGCGTATTATTTCGCCAGAAGCCCGTGAAAATTAAGTGCCCAATTTTAAATTTTATATATTTTTTGGTGATCGCCCTCCTTTATGCAAAAGAAACCTATTTTGTCAAGGCATTAAGAAATACTTGCCGCTAACCGCAACATTCTGGAGTAATAAGGAAGGATTTGCAATAAATATAGAAATCAGCTTATACGTTATAAGTTTATTCGACAATAGCATAGAAATAAGGAGTATTATTCCAACCTTTCTTCAGCGAATCGTTTGTCGTAGAGCGAGAGAAGCGTGCGCGCGACTTCTCCCGATCGAGTAAACTCTTCCTTTGAAAGAGAGACGGTAGCGAGCGTTAGGCGGCCGAGGAATGAGTCGCAAATCGTGCTCCTTATATTTGTGCGCGCGTGCGAGAAAGGCAAAGGAGGGAGGAAGGGCTCGGAAATTCCATCAACACACATTCAACTCATCTCTACTCTCGCCGCTGATAATGTGATGCTAATCCGAGAAGCAAATTAAGTTGTGTTCTCGTTCCGGAGGCAGCGCTTTTTTTAATGCGCCGCCACTGAGGACGAAGAGCGGAAATGGAGGAAGACGCAGAGATCACATTGGTTGTCGGGATCTCTGGCATTGCTGCACATTTTAGATGTACTGTAGACGATGTTCTCGGAGCATGGCAACCGTAATCTAAGCCACATCAAGGGAGAGAATGTTCGTTATAGAAGAGAAAGTTGGAATGGGAGGTTCGCAATTGCTCAGTGTCCGCGATTTCAGTGCAACCTGAAAGCGTTGTGCTTCCCGGACTGCTTCACTCGCCTGGGGAAAACATCCAAGAAAAACGATAACCCCGTGGGCCTATTTTATTTCATTGCAGAAATGCTAACTAAATATGGCGAGAAATGAAAGTGCGCATTTAGATTTATCGCTCGTATTGAAAGAACGGCGAACGCCCACCAAAAAATATTGTGCGATTTAAAATTGCCGGCGCCACTAGCAGTCACTCTAAATTGCTAGCACTCTCATTCGCGCTTGCTATTTTCACGTAACGAGTTTGTACAACTTGCGAAATAGAACGCGAGAACGAGTGAGTGCCTATTCTCTGTGTAATCTCGATGCTCCACTTAGGTTTGTGGATATAAAGAATCCACGGCTCCTCTAGAATGTCACAGCTTCTTCTCCTTCCTCTGCCTCGGATGCTTACGGTCGCGATCTCGGATTAATAGTTGATTCTGTTCTTTCTTTCTCATACCACATTGAGTCTCTCTCTCTCTCTTCCCTCTCTTCCCACTTTTCCTCGTTTCATTCAAGTCCCTAGTGCGATCACGATTCTCCCTAACAGTCCTCCTTTACTTTTCTCCCACTGCTATCCACTCAACATCTTTCTTTTTCCTCTTCTTCTACATGTCGCAGAGCATTAGCAAAGTCTTCATACTCCTTTGAATATTCTGCTCGACTTTTCTGGATCATTACATTTTTACAACCCAATTTGGGAATCTGCTTCAATCGTTTGGTCTCTCCTCCAGCATATGTCTAATCTGAAAGCAAGCCTTATTTACTCGCTTTCAAATATTTTGTTCATTTCATGGAGATTCCTTCATACTCCGAGCATCTAGGTACATATTTGCACACCCTATTGATATGTAGAATTTGATCATGTATATGTTATTGTTTTAAAATTCTAAAAAGACAATCGTTTTGCCAGTTAGCACTATTTCTTTTTAAGCAGTGCCGAAGCCGTCTCTCCGCATTCAATTTTCGGGCGAATTGGTTTGTGCTTGCAATCAGCTGATAACTCATTTTCTGTTAGAATAGTTCATAAAGCTCCCTAGTAGGAATTTCTACTTCCAAAATTAACTCGTTTAGTAAGATTATACAGACTCTTCCATTACCGCAACTAAGTATTATCAATCTTCCAAATTAATAATTCTACTCGTATCCCCTTTCCACTTCCTCTTCAGCACTTCGGCTGAGATGTTTGTATGTGAATTCGGACTGTGCAACACATTAGGTTTTGGCAGTTTAACTCTCTCCCCCCCATTCAGCCTGACCTCGTTCACCCCTTACAATCAGAGAAGCCATGCCATTGTGACTGTTGCCAAAATACCCCCTCTCCCATATATTATCCTTTGTTATTACGTACTACATATTATGCACAGAGATGCCATTGAGTATACAAATGGAATTCTATAAATTATATTTTTCCTTCTTAAATTTTCATCTAATATTATGCCAGTCTAATATTATGGATATTCTGCCTAAGTTTCTTATCATGGTCTTGTTGTGGGAAAGGTTCTACACCAAGCTCTCACTCTGACTCACTGCCGTTCTTGCCTGTTTTCTGTTTCATCTTCAATTTGCTTTACATAAATATGCTCTGTGTGAATTGCAGTCGAGCATTTGTGCCGGAAATGAATTTGCGGTAAAATTTTAAACGCCCACGCTTTCATTTTCAGATTAAGTGCTTTCAAAATCCGCTTCTCTAGTACACAGGTTTTTATGCACACATGCATACACGTCAGGAGAAATTTAATTCGAATCAAGCTCCAAGCTGAGGTTCACGGATTCCGGGAAGATGTCAAAACCTTTTATCATTATGAGCCAGCTAGTGGCAAATACCGTAAATGTTTAACAGGTGGTTAGATATTTGAGTAGTATATAGAGTGATCGTTTTTCCTAAATTAAAATATCTGGGAGTAATAAACATTCATTTTCACAGCCGTCACTATGTTTATGTGAAAATGAGCAAAAAAGGAAGTGAGAAAGGTTTCCCTTGGTGACCAATGTAGGCAAGCAGTTTTTATTCATTGATGAGTAGGAAATATTGTAGATCTCGAGAAGAGCAAAGCTTTCTTTCTTTTCTGGCTTCATAGTAGATTTTTTTCTTCACTACTTCTTATCAAGAAAAAAAAATTTGTCTATATCCATCTCATATTTGCAAAAAAAAAAAATTTTTTTATACAACTCTTTTACAAACTGGACGCACAACTTAGCGACATTCACCACTAAAATGAGGGAGATAATTCATTGCTTAATAAATACAAATGTTTTTTCCGGAACAAATCAAAGACATATATGTACATACAGTACTGTGCCTTCAAAGTGGCAGGTATCGTTTAATTATGTTGATTCTTTCTGTTATTGAAAAGTAAATGAACTTTCACATGTAGCACAACCATTTCTTAATACCAACCTTGAGTTGGGAAAGCGAAGCCTGCAGCCAAATGTGTAAGCTCCAAACAAAGTTCAAAGTACATCGAAGGCTAGTGGTTCGTAATTGAATGTTTTAGTTTCTTATTGGAACACGAAACTTAGCCGCAATATATTTGTATTCTCCGATTGTAGTCGCATCTCTCGAAATCATACGCTGTCTCTTCCCTTTCATCAGGAAAAAAGCGCAAATAAATGTGTGAGTTGTTGGCTTCTTCAAGGAAAGCCGTTAATTCTAAATGGTTTTGCATTCTACTACTTGCACTCTAGCCTCGGCGATAAAGGCAGGATATGCTTGCACATTTATTTCTACAATGGAAGTAAGAATAGATACTATCTATACACAGCTATAGTAGTTGCTCGATCAGCCCGAGCACATATAATTATCGAACGCCTTCCGAAGAAGGCTTTTAGAAGAAACTAAAGAATGCTGACATTTTCGCAGCACTGTCATTTACATACATGCCATCCATTTCGAATAATCAAAGTAGTATGAGAGCACGTAAAAAAAATCGATATTTCAAAATTATCAAATTCTGTTTTGACAATTTATATAAGCAATATCTTTTCTATCTACATTAAAAGTTTCACGTATATTGCTTTACTGGGCGCGGAGAGATGTTCATAAACATGCGCCCTACTCGACCACCTCAAAAAGATGCGCAGTTTTTCAATTCTTCATAACTTTTTAAAATGAATTTTTTAGGCTCTAAGACCAATCCCTTTCGATTTTGCGGGTCTAACTTTTCCTAGAAACAACTTTTAAGCAAAATCGGAGATGATGATTTTTCTAGGGCCCCGAGCATTTTGATTCTCTCGCAAATCGCGTCATATGTAGCTTTGCCAAACGTTAACCAATAGTCTTGAAGAAAACTGGCCGATATACTGCGATGCATCTCTCTATGCTCGTGGCAATTATGAGATAGGCACTGGAATGAGAGAATTAAAGAAAAAGAGAAAGAGAAGGAGAGCGGTGAGAAGAAGTGAAATATGTAAGTTGTAGACAAAAATAAACAGATCTGGAGAGGAAAAAGTGAGAAATGTTTTATTTTACATTAACAGTTCTATTAGTATTGCATCAGTTAAGAATGATATCGTGGTTTTGTTTTCTGATAAGAACCAAAACGCTTTCATTTGTAGCAGGCGTGTTTCGCTACTCCGAATACCGATTTTCGACACTTCTCTCTTCAAATTCAGAATTCCGTAATTGTTTATTGAAATTATAGTATTTCAATAAGCTTTTTGTCACGAAATGAGAAATATTCCAGTAAACGATTTGGCACAAATTCTGGATTGTTTTAATAAAATTTTGTCATGAAATTTGGAATATTCCAATACGCATTTTGTAAAAAATATTTGGAATATTCCAATAACAATTTTGGATGGAAATCTGAAATATCCCATTGACCATCTTGTCACTAATTTCGAAATAGTACACAGACAATTTTGACACGAATTTGGAATATTCCAATGATAAAAAGACGGCCAAAATTTACTGTCTTGGATTTTGTTCAAAAGTTCCTTATTGGTGTTTTCTAGTATAATGAATCGATTGGAAGTGGTCTAGTCATCAGAAAATTTCTCTTTCTGTTGCAATGAAGGCTAGAATTATTAGGCTCGCCGCAATGGGAGGCGAGTTGGATGCACGTTTGAGGTCACTGCGCCGCAGTTTTTTTCCTAATAATGCAAGCCCGCATAGCAAACGAAAGAGACATTTTTTGATAAGTAGACCACTTCCAATCGATTCATTATACCAGTAAACACCTATAAGGAACTTTTGAAATTTTGGCCTGGTCCCCGCCCATTTTGAAACTCTCGCAATATATAAGAACAAAGACGCCTTCTTTGTGACAGATGTGTATCGCCATTCCATAGACCGAGTTCGACACGAATTTCGACACTTTTTCTCTTCCGAATTCCGATACACAAATTTCGACACTTTTCTCATTCGAATTCCGTTATAAAAAATTTTATTCAAATACAACCCAATATTTATAATAGTGCAAAAAATAGAATAATTTTTCTTAAACCCAGTTTTAATGCCGCATGTCATGGCCGTGACCTTGCTCCTCTTCCTCGTGCTCACCGTCTGCATCGTCTTGCTGCTCACGAACGCCGCCTTCCTCCAGAAGCTCGCACATCTTCTGCAATCGACATATTCTCGTCGCCGAACGATCATCGAATGTGGTTTCACGCTCTCGTTCCCCACATATGCGCCGGTTTGAGGGGAGCTTTTTCTTTTCTTTCTAATTCGTCATAGGAGTTCCGTTCCGTTTTATAATTATATATTGCACCATTGAATTTATGTATGCACGTGGAAAACAAATCCTTTTAGTTGATAAAGAACAAGAGAAAATTTAACGGAGCTACTGTGAATCGAAATTTAAAAAAATTGGGTGAACGTGGGGATGGCAACCGCCGTCAACACTCCGCTCCAGCCGCGGCATTAATCTTGCCTTTTGTCCTGGACATGTCATGGACAAGCGGTCATGACCGTTTCAGAATGAAACGGAAACATATCCTGGACACATTCACTTCTGCCTATGTTAATACACAGGGGTCTGGGACATGTCTTAGACATGTCCCAGACGTGTCCTGGACAAAAAAGGAAAAAATCGTAATGGTCATGGACACTTTTGTGGGCTTGTCCCTTACGTGGTCATGACCATAGCGAGAGAGTGCATAAACGCGGAGAACACAGCGTGACACGCTCGCGGTTACTACCGATGTCCCGGACAAATTATGGCATGCGACCAGAGGTGTCAACGGGCCCAATATTTTTGGGCCGGGCCAAGGTCTGGGCCGGCCCGGCCCGAGCGATTTCCGGGCCCTAGAATTTTGGGCCCGGCCCGTCCCGGTAAGGCCCGTGGGCCCGTCCGAGCCCGACTTTTAAAATTTGGGGGAAAGAATTTCCGATGGACTATTTCAACTATGTACCTTCAAATTTAGAAGTTATTTGGTTAAAGGAGCTGTCCATGGAGATTACAATGTTACTGAATTTTTTGTTAATACTCTCCGGTCCAACTAGAAACATCGTTAGGAAAAGTGAGAATGCGTCCTGAATGGGCCCTGAGGAGAAAAACCACATTTTCCCCACGCCATTCTGTAGAATTTAGGACGTGACGTCATCACCCCTGCCTATTTTCTCCGCATGCACACCCTCATTCTACCACAGAAAGAAGGTGAAAAGTAGGTGCGAAGCGGCAAACCACGCTTGAGATTCGAGGGAAGAGAAGAGAGGCAGAGAGAGAAAGGCTCATAAAGTCTAGTTTGTTGTTATGGATACTGTGTAGCATACCGCCAAAACTTTTTGCAATATCATGCGCGAATTCAAACGTTAGTTCTGCACAAGCGGCTTTTAAACTCCATGGATAGTTCCTTTAAACGTACTCACATTCATCTTTTCTATTAAAATAAATAGATAGACTTTTCTGTTAAAATAAATGATCATATCGAAAATTAATTAAACATTCGAATGCATTTTAGCTTATTAGGAACATGTTTTTTTCCGAAACACTTTGCCAGAGAGAAACGGAACGTTGCTGCTTTTTCTAACTAAGTATGACTAATCAGGGGATCGCTTTCTGGCATGTAGGAAGGCCCTAGGGTGTAAGAGTTGTGGGATGGAAATGAATCTGCTCATGGGTATTCGACAGTTTCAAGCAGATGTCAATTTCCAGCCTGTTTTTCCAGCCGGAGTGGGTGACCCTCTACCAATTGATTGGTGCATAAGTATATAACCTGTCTGGTGCACATCGACGTAAAAAGTTGAATTTTTTTCAAAAGTGAACTAAGGGTGAACCGTTTTAGCCTCTCATTTTTAATTTGATTATTTTTGTGAAATAAATACAGAATAACGGTAAAAACAGCTGAAAATGTCAAAAAAGTATTTTTACGCACATTTGTGCAGGTGTCCATGACATGTCCATGACATGGTAATGACCACGAACGGTTATGACCGCTTGTCCATGACATGTCCAGGACAAAAGGCAAGATTAATGCCGCGGCAGATGGATTTTGTTCGATTTTCTAACGTCTTTGTTATCACAAAAAAAACGTTATATTTGTTCTCCAACATGAAGTAAAATGTTTCTTTTCATAGGTAAAAAAAACATTTTTGACTTCTTAAAAATCACCGAAAACATTGTGCTTTATTTTGTATAATTACATAGCTATACTTTAATATAATTGAACTTTTTTTAAAGAAGGGCGATCACTGAAAAAAGAAGAACTGCTGGTTAGAAAATTCATCCTGGGAGTAAGCCACTGCTGTTTCGCAGCTCGCACAAAACGGCAGAAAATAGCGCGCCCGAATGTGAGTGCGAAGGGCAGCGCGGCAATTTGAAATTTACGCATAATAATTGTTCGTTCATCGCCCTCCTTTTAGAGTACGTCGAGTTCACCGAAGTCGGCTCCGTCTTCATCTCAGACGTCGCTCCTCTTGCAGACCAACCAGCCTCTTCCCTTTGTGCTCGAGAGCTTCTTCACCTTCTTCTGGATGGCATCCACAGAGATGATGGCACTCGGCTTCCTCTAACGCGTTTGCCTCATTTAAGAGGAGGACATGAGCCATTTATTCTCTTACCTGAACATGAAAATAACAATTATTTAGTTGTCCATAACAATAATTTATCTTAGAATTAGTGCCCTTCAGACCATGGAGAACAACATTGTCCATAACAATTAGTTGACTTACGACTAGTGTCGTTGGAGCAAATAAATTGCCTCTTCGTTTTAATACATGAATCATGGATACCAATGATAAGCGCTCCTTGCAAAACAAATATTTCATGGCTACCCCCTAGCAATAAGTTCAATATGCAATAATCAATAATTAACTAGATAATCATTAACCTTAGTATCAAGATTTGAATATAAGACTATTCAACCGCTGTGTGAAGTCTCATATGAAAGCTTGCATTTCCTGTCTCTTGCATTGCGATCTATGGTCTTCTAAAATCTTGGAATCACGCGATAATCAAAGCTCTCCTTTTTGAAATATCCTGCATATATATATGTACACACATATATTTGTACATACACATTTCATTCATGAAGCGAAACAGCGCAGATTCAAAAGTTAATTTATTTTCTCTTTTTTTCCATGTTAAGGCCCTTGTCCCATCGGCCCTTCAGCTCCTGCCATACATGCTGACCATGTTCACGATTCTGCCTGACGAGTACACGCAGTTCTCGATCGTGCCGCCCTTCCTGCTCTCCATCGTCAACCTTCTACCTCGTCATCGCGATGACACCCGAGTACCGCTCCTTCTTCGCGCGAGGCCTCCATATGCCGCCGCCGTCGTCGTCGTCGGTGTGTCGTGAGCCAGTATAGCGCATTGGTAGAGCGGTAAACCCGTGAGCAGATGGACCCTGGTTCGAACCCCGCTTCCCTAGCAATAATAAGGGTACATTTTAAGAATTTATTTCACAATTTTCAATAGATGATGTGACCACACTCTCACAATCAGTCATCTCAACTCGAGCCATAATTGTATAGTGTGTTTAGCCGTCTCCACTCGACTTACAATTAGGTCAGCTTTTGTACCAATAAATGCAAAAGAAGAAATTACGCGCGACAGTTTATAAACAAGTCAATGTTTACGAAGACGCATATGAGATGATGAATCATGTAAATCGTATCCAATATTTGCTTGTTTAAATTGCCAAAAGTAGACAAAAGAGAAGAAAGAAGGAGCGAATGCGTAAAAGTGTGACGAGGAGAATTAAAAGGCGTCCTAATTTAGTAGGGTCTCAAATGTGGCATAAAAATTTAAAGTAAGGTACTATTAAGCTAATTTTTAATAGCCGCTTTAAAATAACTGCCATAAGTACATATATCCCAGTCAATTGTCGCCTGCGAGAATTGAGGTATGCATTTCTCCAAACAACGCTTATTTGGATAGATTGAGAAAACAACGAAAAAATAGAATCGGAAAATTCACGTTTGAATTCGCGCCTTTTTGCCTGAGACAGTGGCGAGAGAGCATGTGTTTTAGAGAAACGACGACTACAGTGGTCAGAAAATTCATAAAGTTTGCCGCAGAGTTTCGTGCTCATTTAGAGGAGCAAAGTAGATTTTCAAAAAGAAAGTTGCAGAATGGATTGGTACAGATTCCGAGAGAGAGAGAGAGAGAGAGAGAAAGAGAGAAAGAGCGAGAGAGAGAGAGAGAGAGAGAAAGAGAAAGAGATAGAGAGAGAGAAAAAGAGAAAGAGAGAAAGAGAGAGAGAGAGAGAGTCAATGCGAGATGACAGTCATCGTGATTGGATTGACGAGTCGCTGCACGACGCCCTTGCTCGCCGTGCTGGTCGAAGAGGAGGTCGCCCAGAAGGAAGGCGTCATTGCTGTGCCCGGCGGCTGCACCGTCAGCGTCTTCGTCGTGTGCTGAAAAGGGGATAAATGATGAATTCAAAAAAAAATTATATTCAAAGCCAAAAATATATGTAATACTAATTAGAAAACTAATCTTTCTTGTATTTGTAGACAATTTATTTTAATATACTTTAAAAATCTAAACATTGCGAGAAATTAAAATATAGTACCTCGTTCGTCTTAGAGCCGCTTGTCGTTGTTGTCGCGTGATGCGATCGTTTTGCCTTTTCTTTCTCTTTCTCCTTTTCCTTTCTATCTTTCGTCTCCCTCTCTTTCTTCTCCTTCTTCTTCTCCTCTTTCTCTTCCTCGTCCTCATCTCTGTCCGTCTGCGCTTTCTCCTTCTTCTCTTTCTCTCGCGATCGCCGTGACCGCTTGCGCAGCTTTTTCTGGTCGCTCTTAACATTCATTTTTTCAATTCAAGGAAAACGTTTTCGTTTTAATAATAAATAATGTATAAAGTTGGTTATTGACAAAACAAAAAAAAAAAAACTCACCATCATCAATCAATCGTATCTTCCAATCTTTATAATTTGGAGGCCAAATATGGAAGCCTAGCAACTGATTGTGAAATTCTTAATGAAAGCCGCTGCATTGATATTAATACATGTATGTATGTAGCTCGAAACTCAACTTGTAATCAACTTGAGTTTTCCTGATCATAATAGTCACACCTCTCTCTCTCTCTTTCTCTCTCTCTCACTAAATCACATGCTCCCTCGCGCTGGTGACTCAGAAAAAAAAAGAGCGAAATGAACCGTGAGTGTTTAGGGCTCTTTGAAAAAAAAACGCGAATTGAGGAGTGAGTTTTTGGCTCCTTAAAAATGGCGCGAATTCAAAGGTGAGTTTTTAATGCTCCTCTGAAAAATGGCGCGCTGAACATACATTGATGATGATGGACGTGGTCGCGTTGCGCATGAAGGGCAGCGCCGCGCGGCGCATTTGCAGCTTGCGTCGACGGAGCACGTAGCCGAGTCGGTCGATGCACTCGATGATGAGCGTCAGCAGAATCGCCATCTCTCTGGAAGCAGATGGAGAAAGAGAGAGAGAGGGAGAGAGAGAGAAAGGGAGAGAGAGAGGGAGAGAAAGAGAGAGAAGGAGAGATAGAGAGAGAGAGGGAGAGAGAGAGGGAGGAAAGAGGAGAGAGGGAGAGAGAGGGAGAGAGAGAGTGAGGGAAGGAGGAAGAGAAATAGGGTCAACTACGGAACCAACCTAAAAGTCGCTCAAAGTCGAATTGTTGTTTGCCAAATAAAACTATTTGTGTAGTTTCGTAATGA
This sequence comes from Allodiplogaster sudhausi, assembly GCA_945643635.1. NCBI lineage: Eukaryota > Metazoa > Nematoda > Chromadorea > Rhabditida > Diplogasteridae > Allodiplogaster > Allodiplogaster sudhausi. Next base: position 768,194 of record CALZFC010000001.1, on the reverse strand, counting down.
GTTAACTAGAGATTTTGGTCAAAATTTAAAAAAAAACAACTTCAGTCAGCAAACAACACTTTTGTCTCTCACTACTACATATTTTACAGTTTCCGTAGCATTTGGGTAATGAGGGCAACAAAAAAGGACGAATTCTCCCGGCAAATGCTAAAGGCATTCATATGTAAATTCTAACTATCACTAGCAAGCGAGGAGTTTGAAAACTACCATGTCTCGTATCGTAATTCGAGTTACATAATCATGAGGCATTCATGCGTTATATACATATCTATGTAACTCTCCCTCATTCTTTCTCTCCCTCTCTCTCTCCCTCTCTCCCTCTCTCTCTCTCTCTCTCTCTCCCCCTTTCACTCCTGTTTTTCACCTTTTAATATATCTCTCTCTCCCTCTCTGATACTCTCTCGCTTTCTCTCTCTCTCTCTCAAGGTCACTCTCACTCTCACTTGTCTCCCACGTACTCCTTCCTCACCATCAGCCATCTCTCGTTTCCCCACTTTATACAGACTCGATGCTGCGTTATATAATGTTTTTGAAACGATGTCTGCATTAGCTTCTTTGGATCTACTCACGTAATTTGCATCCCTTACCCCTGCCACCAACGTTGGGATGCGATTTCCATGCATTTTCGAAAGATAGTTTTTTTGGCTAGAACGAATCATCTTTGGACGAAAATCGCAGATCGAATTATATTATGTGCCTATTGCATACTTATTTCATACGTAGCATATCGATATCCGTGTAGTTGTACATTGCATTTATTTAATTCCCTACTTCTTGACGCAAAAACTAACATGTTCACGTTCCTCTTCCGCTTTTCGTGTCAAAAAAGTTTATATTGTCAAAGTCGGATATATTTCAGTCATTTACGTTGTTTATTCGCAAGCAAAATCGTGTGACAAAGTTCATGGTAGAATGAGAACTATGATGGCTCTCTGAAAACACAATGATAAGGATGACAGAGAGATTATAAGTATTTACATATTTGTAAATACGTTTGTAAATACGCTGATGAATCAAGAGTGATTCACAAATAGCAAGAAAATGCATAGCTCGAAAGCTGTCGACGAACAAGCTTGCGCATCCCACATCAAGAAGCTTTCTTGTTCGCTGATAAAAAGATAAATATGAAAAAAAAATATTTAAAAAAAGTATAAAATGGTTGAGGTATGCCACGATTCATCAAGATCTACAATGAAATGAGAGAGATGTATGCACAGTCATGATTTCCTCTTCCAGCATAAGAAATTTCATTAAAGTTTCTAATTCACCATAGCTTTAAAAGACGTCTAAAATCTATCAACTACAATGGCGACTCGAAGCGCCTGTATAAAGAAACTGAAAAGTAAACTTTTTTTGTTTAAACAAATGCGGTAAAATTAAATCTGTTAAAATGTACAATTCAGTTAATGGTCACGTTTTTCCTCTCTGTTTTCTCTTTCCTCTCTCCTTTTCAGTTCTCTCTCTCTCTCAGAAGACATTCATGGTGAGCGGATTGATAATCTTCTGGGGCGCCTTGCTCACGGGCGCCGCCCACTGAGCTTGCGCCATGGTGATCGGCTGCTCCGAGAGCGACGTCACTGGCGCGGTCACAGTAGTCGACGAAGGCGCAGCCTTTGCCTGAAAATAGCAGCATGGGCTCATGTTGGCTGATTGGTAAATGTGCAGGTGCGTTGTGCGAATGGCCGGGGTTCGAGTCCGCCAACTCGCACCATTGGGTTTTGAATTTATATTTTTGGCCCTGGTACTATAGAATTGTCGAATGTGAGAAATGAGACCGAAAGGATGATTAATTTTTTTTGCAAAGTTTTAATTAATTAATAAGTTAATTAATTAATTAATTAATTAATTAGTTAATTATTTAACTAATTAATTAGTTAATTAATTAATTAATTAATTAATTAGTTAATTAATTAATTAATTAATTATTTAATTAATTAATGCCTGACCACTTCAGTCTTCTTCGATGAAGACGTCGTCGACTTGGCAGCCGCCGGCTCGACTCCATGCGACTTGTGATGCTTGCTGCTGCCGCCGCTCTCCTTCTCCTTGTGCTTCTCCTTCTCCTTGCTCATCTCCCTCTCTTTCTCCTTGTGCTTCTTCTCTTTCTCCTTCAAATTCTATTTCATTACCGCCGCAGAGACGGCTGTTTGGAAACATCAAGGTGGATTATACATATGTAGACATTTGCTCAAAAAATATTGCCTGCGTCAGGTAATTTAAAGAGAAATTACGGAAAAAGTAAAACAAAAAAAAATAAAATAAAAAAACCTTCTCCTTGTCCTCGCGCTCCTTCTCCTTCTCCTCACGCTCCTCCCTGTCCTCCTTCTCCTTTCGACGAGAGCGATGACGCTTCTTCTGCTTCTTCTCTTGCTGAGAAGATTATGATTGCTTCATGAAATATGAAAAAAATATATATATAAAAAGACTGTCCACGTAGTCGAAGAGCGCCTAAATTCCAGACATGTTCACTTACGTATTTAATTATTTTCAATTTATTCCACTTATCTTATAAACCATTTTCTAGAATAATATGTTTTGGTTTTTAATCCTTTAAAAAAGATTATCAGCGTTATCATTTCTTTAACGTTTAAATTTTTATCATACTGACTACTGTTAACAGAGCATAAAACGCAAGTTTGATCTTATTGTTAGAAAAAGCGAGCAAAATTCAAATATGTTTTTTTCACTCGTGTGCCCCCCTAACCTCGGCCAAGAAGAAGGCGCCCGAGTTGCGCGACATGTTGAGGCCAGGCCGGCGGATCTGCTGCCGGCGCTTGCGTCGCGTGAAGATGTTGCCGATGCGGTCGAGCAGATCGACGATCATACGCAGGAACACCATGGCGGCCAGCTAGCTGCTGAGGCATCATTCTCTCTTTCTCTCTCTCTCTGTCTCTTTTTCTCTTTTTTTTTCTCACCCTCTCTCTCTCTTTATCTCTCACTCTCTAGCTCACTTCTCCCTCGCATTAAATTTTTTTTTAAATTTCAAATTGGCATGGAAAACATGAGCATTAAAAAACTTTTCAATAAAATATTTTATAGCTTTTAAAACTTTGAATGATAACAATAATAATAATAGCGAATTAAAAACCCAAGGATTAGCCGATCAATCCGATGCTCGCTCGCCAGCGACAACGAAAACAGCAGAGAACAAGTAACGACGACCTCAGCTTCTTCTTCCCCTTCGTCAGCGGCCCTTCTCGAGACAGACACACGGATAAGAAGGCAAATCGTATTTTGCTTCTTTATCTCTTTCTCTTTCTCTCTCTCCTCTCTCTCTCTCTCTGTCTTTCTCTCTCACCTCTCTCTCTGTGTCTGTCTCTCTTTCTTTCTTTCTCTCTCTCTCTCCTCTCCTCTTTAACTTCTCTCTCTCTATCTCTCTGTCTTTCTTTCTTTCTCTCCTCCCTCTCATCCCTTATTTCTCTCCTATTCGCTCTCTCTCTCTCTCCCGATTAGCGCCAAGCCGCCATAACGCATATGCTGACGATCGGAGCCGACTAATGGCATCTCTGAGTCGATCTCATCAATTCCACCTCTGAAAACAACGTGGGCAAGAAGCTCTCTAAATTATCATCGTCTTCTTCTTCTCTTTTTCCAATGCGAAAATCGCGTTAGCCAATCGTAGATCAAGCTCTCGGGGAAATTTTACGATGGTAATTGCATTATTAACTAATGTAATTAACTTCGTAAACACAACGGCACGTTGACTCTAAATGATAAGATATTTCTTTCCACTATCTCTCGGTGTCTTTAACCTGACTGAGCCAGAAGGGTTGTCTGAAATTACATTTTTTTATCAGCAACGAAAAAAAAAGAAATAGAAAAGGAAGCAAAAATGCACGTAAAAATCAAATAAGAAACCTCTTGAGATCTAGTGTTTCGTAAGAATGCAAAAAAATTTCTGTACTTATCGCCAATCAAAAGTGCAACCGTTGCAAAAATGTGCTTCTTCTTTTCGAACATGAGATCGACCTGAAAACTCGCACGTGCGATTTGCAATGGGCTTGATCAGTTCTCCTATCTTCGGTGCCGACGAGCGGTCGAGTCTCTCAGTTGCTCTCCTTCCTCTCTTTTAGTCTCTCGCTTTCTCAGACCCCCTCTGCCATTCCTTCTTTCTCTCACTCTCTTTCTCTCCCTCTCAAACGCTCTCTCTCTCTCTCTCTTTCTCTCAATCCTTCTCTTCTGCAGTTGTCTTCTCCAAGATGTCAACTCCAGCATCTTCACTTTCGACTGCGGCGGCCTCTGTCGGAACCGCTGCCAAGACTGGCCTCGAAACTGTGTTTGTTCTTCAGTATATTTTTTCTCTCATTAAAATCTTTCTCCTTTAATTCTTTCAGAAAGCAAAAAAAGTGATTCAGGCAAAATAAAGAAGAGCTTTCTAATTTTTTTTTTAAATTAAGATTGATTTAGTTTATAATTTTAGTGCTACAGTATCCTTTCCCATTATTTGACAGAACGCGCTACCAGACGAGCCTGACGTGCTGCCTCTTCGTCTTCCTTGCCTTCCACATTGCCGAATTCGCCGCTCGTTCCGTCGGGATTCTCTCGCTGCCTGCCGGACTCTTTCTGCTCTTTTTCATCTACCAGGTGGGAACGACTCTCCATCTCTCCATCTCTCTCTCTCTCTACCTCTCTCTCCCTCTCTCTCTCCCTATGTCTCCCTCTCTCCCTCTTTCCCCTCTCTCTCCATCTCTCACTCCATTCATTCTCTCGGCGATCCTCGCTTCTGTATCCCTCCCTCCAAGATCGATCTCCCATACTCTTACACCCAACATTATGCCTCTTCGCAAACTTCCCTTACCATCAGCCTTTCTCATTTTCCTCTCTCCTCTCTCACTCTCCCCCCTTTCTCTCTCTCCTTCCCTCTACCCCTCCCTCTATCTCTCTCTCACTCTCTCTCTTTCCTCTCTTTCCTCCCTTCCTCTCCCTCTCTCTCTCTCTCTAGCTCTCTCTTTTTCTCTCTCCTTCTCTCTCTCCCTTTCTCTCTCTCTCTCTCCCTTTCTCTCTCTCTCTCCCTTTCTCCAGTGGCTTCTCCTCTACTCTCGCTCACTCTCGCGCGCCCGTCGCGCCTTCTTCGACGAGGTCAACGTGCTCGAAACGTACCAGCCACGCGCGCGCACCCACGGCCATCTCTTCGTGGTACGAAGAACGAAATATACGGTTTTACCACGAAATCTCTTCGTGCTAAGACCATGAAATTACGGCCTCACCACGAAATTTCTTCGTGGAAGGAATAAGAAATTGCGGTCTCACAACGAAATTTCTTCGTGGAAGGAATAAGAAATTGCGGTCCTACCACGAAAAAGTACCGCGAAAGCTTGCCATCTCTTCCAGAACAGTCGCTGAGCTGATTGAGAAATACTGCAGCAATTTCTGATACGGAAGATGCGAAAAATTAATAAATAATAATATAAAAAAATAAAAGAAAGAAAAATCTAAAAAAAAATTAAAATTAAATCTGAAAAAAAAAATGTTTCTCAGCCCGACCCTCCGACGCCCGGAATGCCCGCCGTGGACGCTGCGGCGCCAACGGCCGAAGACGCCGAGAACGATCCGGCCAAGAGGGCATTCAAGAAGAATCGCGATGCGGTTTATTTCCTTTTCTTCCTTTTTTTTTCTTACTAAAACCATTTTAATAACAATTTATTTTTAGCCTAGAGTTATAAGAAAAGAAAAAAAGAAAATTAAAAAAACTTTAAACAAACAACATTTCAGCACTATGCAAACATGTTCGAAGAGGCGATGCGCCTCAACGCAGAGATGAACGCCATGCAGAAGGCGGCAGGCAAAGGGCAAGAGGTGCGCGATTTTTATTATATTTTAATGCATTTTTAATTATCTTAATTTTAGTTCTAATTTTTGTAAATTAAAAAAATTTTTATCTAGTCTTTTACAACTATAATTTGTTTTTTTTTAAAATAAATTTCTTTCCTTATTAGGTGGAAGTGATGCCGAGCAATCTTTTTTTTACAGGTCAAAGAGGTCGCTTCGGACATTCAAATCGAAATGACAAACAGCGAGCCTCTCCAGGTCGGATGATGACTGGGCTTCTGCTAATTTGAAGAAAAAATAATCATCTAATTTATTTTTTCGAAACTAAAGGAGTCTATAGAAAATTCGACCATAGAAAATATATTAAAAAAAGAAATTAAATTACAATAATCACCTTTCTAATGTTGAGGAGGTCTCGACCAGGTCTTTGAATGAAAAGACATCTTCGATCCGCGGAAGCCAGGCGAAGCAGACGGAGGCAGAGACGAAGAAGGAAGGCAGGCAGTCTCAGCTGAGCGAGGTTTTTTTTTTAAATTATTTATTTTTATTAAAAAAAACTTTTTTCTTTAAATTATCAACCAAATTAAGAGAAATTATTTTAATGTAAGTAAATTTGAATTAATGATAAATAGGACCGTAAACTAGGATCGTATAATAGGACCGTAATAAATCCACATCCAGATGGGAGAAGGCAGCCAGACGGAGAAGGCAAAGACGGACCAGGGCGAGAACTCGGCGAAGATCACCACACCCGACATCAGCATCGGCAGCGTGCGCTCTCCGATGTAGACACTCTGCTTCTCTGCCACTCTCTCCTCCCTCGTTCCTCTGCCCCTCTATCCCCCACCTCTTCCACTCTCCTTCTTCTCCCTATCTTCGTCTTCTAGCATCTCCTCATTTCATTTAAGATAAAGGTTTTTGGAAAAGTTTGAATATTTACAAAGAGTTTCTAAATGTAAGAATTTTATTGAGAAAAATCAGTAAAAGATAGATACTGAACGGAGAAATAAGGGGAATTGCATGAGGTGCCAAAATTACGATTAAAAATTTATTTAAAAAAAAAATCAATGTAATCATTTCAAGAGTCATGGAAACCATGTAATTACACTGCTTGAAAAGTGTAAATCTCCGCGATTACTCGCATCGCAATATCCAATGTCGATCTTTCGAGATTGACTCTTGCCGTGCAATTAATCTAGGAAGAAAATTGAAACGAAGGTTGAGTGAAATATTAACGAGCTCAAATTGAAAGTTCATGAAGGTTTTACGCCGGTTTACTATGGAGAAAGGCCAAACTTCATCCAACTTCCGAAAAAGAAAAGAAAATGTTTGTGCAGGTTTAAAAATGAATTCAACGAAAAAGTTCACTGAAGTTTGTCATGTATAACGAAATAGTGTGGGAAAGTGAGAGAGGAAAAGATTCTAAAAGCTCTTTAGAATCTTTTCCTCTCTCACTTTTGTACGCTATCTCATATTTGTGACCGAAAGATTGCCCAAGTACCAATGTCATTCAACTTCAAGTTCGTCATCTCAATAATAACGGAAAAGAAAAATGGGCAAAAACACAAGCATTGTGTGTTGCTGTCCGAGTGAATCTTAGAATGCTTTCCTTTTTTCATATCTACTTATGAGAACCTGTCGAATGTGTTATAACTACCAATTTTTTCAGCTTTTCCTGTCTCCATTATTATTTTTTTTTCTTAATAATGCTTTCAGATTGAAATTTCTTATTTCATGCACTTCTCCCTCTTATCCTCCCTGAGATTCCTTGTTTCATGCACTTCTACCACCTAACCTCCCTGAGATTCATCACTTTTACCTCTTTTCCTCTCTCTCATCACCTCTCGCCTATTTTGAAACTCTGTCTTGCCGTCTTTACATCACAGTCGGATTGCTCGGCTTGCCTGGTTCTCTTCGGAGATCGCCTAGTCTCCGAGAGAGTAGTGGTTGAGAGCCGCCACGAGGTGCTGGACAAGCTGCCTGACTCGAGCTGGTCTCATCCGGAAGCGATCACAAAGGAGCGTCTCATTGGGAGCGAAGAATAGCATAGGATGCTGTCGAATGTACGGCAAATTGGGTTGTCGACGCCGAATGGGAACCAATAAGTTGTTCATACTTCTCAACATACATATATAGACGTATATTTCTATGTAAACATATTTATGTATGTACATAAATATGTTTAAATAGAAACCTATGCAAAAAACCATGTAGAAAGAAAGAAAATAGCATAAGAAAAAGAAAATTCAAAATCTCTTCCCAGATGAAAGATGACAAAATATTTCATTAAAATTTCACTGAGCTCGAAATGAAACTTTCATTAACATTTGGCCAAACTGGCGTCAGTTTTGTCAAGATTAATTGCACGGCTGATCTCTCGCTTCACTTACCAACAAAACGCACGCGATAAACGTTCGAGCAGCTGTTCCTGTTGAGATAGTTTTTCTCCTCTCTCTCTCACGCACTCTTTTTCTCGCTTTATCTCCCTATTATATCCATCTCTCTCTCTCTGTCTCTATCTTCTCGCTCACTCTCCGTCACACGTTTGTTTCTCTGTTAAAAGCATATTTCCGCTGTTTTTGGAGAATTTTAAAGTCTTATTGATGCACATTGCGTTCTCACGAGAAGGCAAAGCGAACGCGAGAATGTTTTTTTTTTGCACTGACATTTCCTTTTCCCAGAATCCGTCAATGCAATTTTGAGAGGGAGAAGAAAAACTTCATTCATATTGAGTGTTGTTTAGCAAATACATTAAAATAGTGGCATCTTTATGAATTTGGAGAAACAATCTGACAAATATTTATTTCTTTAACGATGTCAGCGACTATATGACTCATCAAATATCCAATAAATCAAGGCCTTTGCCAACGGGTATAAAGAGAGAAAGCGTGAGAGAAGGGGAAGAGTCGACCGACCAGAGCAATAAGCGAGGAGAGCGAAAATGAGAGAAGAACTCTTATGAATTCGAGCAATTGGAGAATGCAACAATATGATATGAGAATTCACGCCAGCGAGAGTGAATTCTGGACGTGTGGGCGGCGGAGCCAGATGAGCTCAACGTGTAACTTTTTCAACATTCGCAGAGACATCTCCGAAAGGCTTGTCGAACAAGAAAAGCGCGTAGAGGTACAAATCGACAACGTACCTGAAGAAAGAAAGTGAAGAAGGAAATATGAGTATGAAAGTATTTTGGTGAAAAAAATTGTTAACAAAGTCATTTCCTCATTCATGTGCATGGCAAAAAAAAATATATATATTATATATATATATATATATATATATATATATACTTTTATTTGTAAACTAATGAAAAATTGCCAAAAAAAGAATCGTACGCCATAACAGATGCGTTTTCTCCAGATATTGTGACAAAGAAGATGTACGAGCCCAGGCGACTGTCGAGATCGTCGAATATTAAATACAGCACCTTGTCAACCTGAAGAAGAGCTTGCGTGAATTAGAATTTGGGCAAACTCAATGAGCACCTTTTTTTTATTCACTTATTAGAAATTTATAAGCACGCCAAATTTGAGAGGGCTCAATTTTGCTGCAATCATCGCTCTCGAGTCAACTGTATGACAGAATTACATGAACGGGCGCGAGTTCCAAATCGCACACTTTTCACTACTGTAGGAAGAGGTTTTCCCGTAAGGCTATCTTTAATCGTTGCGTCCCACATGTCTAATAGAGTGTCTCGTGCACCAACAAATTGCGGTGCTCGACACGTGAGGAAAATGAGCGTTGTTACAAGAAGCATCATCGACTCACGCCAGTGGTTCGCGACCGCTTTTGTGGACCTTATAAAAGAAACAAAAAAAATCATACAATTAGCTCAAACATTTTTATGAGGGTACATATAACACAAGATTTTGCTCACATCAGATATAATATGTTATATTAGTAAGACATATACATACATATAAATGAAATTATATATTAGAGAAATGATATTATACACGTACCGAAGGCAGACAAGTTTGTAGATAAGTGCTGTTGTGAGGATGCAAATGAGCACTTGGGGTATCCAAACAGAGCACACCTACATATATTACACTAAATTATTACATTACTTATTGCATTACTTTATGATACGCTTTTTATTACATTTACTCCTATATATTCGATTACACCTACGTACACCTACAATTATAATTACACATTATTACTTATATCGATTGTTTTACATACTGCTCCTCTTTTAGCTTACAAAGCCGAAACGCCGCTAAGGCAAGTAGAATTGTGGCGACGGCCGAGACCCTGGCACCCTTTACCCACTTTAATTCTGTTTCAAAATATCTCCTTCTCTAAGAGATTATGGTGAAAGCAGCCGTTTCGTTGCAACGACCTCGACAACTGTACGTTGAATAGTGAAGGCATCGAGTATGAACTTTTGCGCGGAGTGTACGCTAAAGTGAAACAATCGGAATATACTATTGATTTTAGTCATTATTTTAAAGTATCTTGTTCTATTCTTATTATTTTTTTAATCTATTTTATCTACTTGTATATCAGAGATAAATATATGTATCGTGAGGCTTTATAATTTCAGATGCCCGAGGAAAGAAACAAATTTAGTTGAACATGAAATTGGAAAAAAGAAGGTATTAATGTTTATATTTTCAAAATATAATATTAAAAAAATTCACTGCCCCACCGATGTTTTCCAAAGTGGACACTTACTCCATGTTGATCACGATGCCAGTGATTGTTGTCAAGCTAAAAAGCAGGAAAAACACGCTTACGATGGTGCCGACTCCAATGAGGCGATGCTTGTGAGCTGGCAATAGGATTTAGCTCATTTTTTATATCTTTGTATTTTTTTTTCTATATTAATTTGAATCTTCATCACTTTTTCACGTCAGATACTTCAGAAACGCACCAAAAATAAGAGGGGATGCAAAAGGATGGGAAAATATTTTTCATCGCAAACCAATAGTCAGGAAGAAAACCGGTCGATATACTGCGATGCATCGCTCTATGCTCATCGCAATTATGAGATAGGCACTGGAATGAGAGAGAGAGAGAGAGAAAGAGAAGGGAAAGAGACAGAAAGATGAGAAGGTAGGGAGAGAGGGAGAGGAAGAGAAGGGAGAGTTACGGAGAGGTGAGAAGAGAGAGGGAGACAGAAACAGAGAGGTCAGAAGAGAGGGAGAGAGAGAAGGAGAGATAAGTAAGCTAAAGATAAAAATAAATAGATCTGGAGGGAAAAAAGTGAGAAACAGGAAGAGGAAGAGCTGGAGAGGAAGTGAATTACTGAACGAGAGACATAAGATAGTGTTTGACCTGTTGGTGCGCATCCATTGTGCGGTCGTAAAGCAAACACAAAAAACTATATAGTACGCCGTAGATGAAATGCTCGAGTTCTTGCAACACAATAAGACGAAACAGCTTGAAGCATACAAAATATCGGCGGCTATTGCGGCCTGAGATGTAATGATATTCACACATATGTTTTTTCTTCAGATGCTTTTTTTCTATTTTAAAGGTGCCAAGTACGGTTTTTATCATTTGATTACGCACTCGCAAATATTTGGCTTCTCTTCTGCTCATAATTAGACAGAAATAGGAGAGTGGCCAAGCACCTATAGTAAACAACATTTAACCGAGCTCTATTTTAGTGGCTTCTAATTTTGTAGTTGAAAAAAAAATGGTTCCAACTTTCTGGAACTACATTTAATTCATAAAACCACAACGTTAATAGTTCTGGCTCCTTTAAAGTTTTTTTTTAAATATACTCGTGAAGCCGTAAAATCAACCTTGAGGAAAATAAACTTCTCTGAAGGCATTTTGTGAAGTACGAATAAGTTGATAGATTGATTTATTACTCCTGCAATTTGTAAGAATATTCGCGAAAAAGAACAAAAAAAGCTCATGTTAACCAAGGCCATAGAGGGCGGGGAGTATGTAGGGCTGAAAATGATCAAAGTAGAACATGCTTTTTGATGCGCTGACGTCGAGGGAAGAGTTGTGAACTTCTACAATATTTAATTAATTTTTAGAGATGAGCCACAGTTGAAAAGTTTGTCACAACATTTATTAAAGTACAACAAATGTAATCTTACAGTAGGAGAATACAAAATGTTTGTTGAAAACGAGAGTAAAGATTGAATGGAGAATGTTGAATAAATTGCATAGACAGAGTCTGGGAAAAAAGGAAATGTCAGTGGAAGAAAAAAAAATTCTCATGTTCGCCTTGTCTTCTCGTGAGAACGCATGAGCGACAATAAGAGACAAAAGAGTGAAGGAAATTGAGAGAGCGGGAGGAAAGAGAGAGAGAGAGAGAGAGAGAGCAATATATACACGAGATCAAGTTTGATTGTTTACTTTGTGGGCGATTTGTTTATCAGTGAAGAAGGAGATGAAGTGACAATCTCGTAAGATCGATAAAGGATATTGTTGTGAGAGGAATCGCTGGGATATCAAGTAATGGAAATGGGCGGGACTCTGGAATGTGAACGGTGCTTGTTTTGAGGATGAAAAGTGCGTGGGAAATAGCACTTACGATTAATGACCTTTTTTTTCTAGGAGTTTTAACATTTATCTTGTTGATGCACAGTAAAGAATGTTCTCATGGAAAGACTGACATTTTCATTTGCATATACTATGACAATTCAATTTATTCAAACAACTTAAATACAACTAAAATGAATGAGGACTAAGAGTAAACATATCTTAAGGATGACTCGAATGAAACGTGTTTCAAGATCCCAAGTGCTCATTTGCATCCTGACAATAGCACTTATCTACATGCTTGTCCGCCTTCGGTACGTGTATAGTCAGTCTACTATTTGCTAAGCTAAACTAAAGTTTGTCTACAAGTATTATGAGTCAGCCAATATATCTCTGAGCATGCGAATGTAGGCCCTTATTCATCTCTCCCTTCTCCAGCAGTCGTTCTCGCGTCGCCGAAGTTTTTTTTACGTTAAATGCTGTTTATCAAGCAGCATAAACAACTAACGCATTGTGTAATGGTGGCATCTTTATGAATTTGAAGAGACAATTTATTTATTTAACGATGTCAGCGACTATATGTGGTTGACTCATCAAACAATCAATAGATCAACGCAAAATGCCAACATGTAAAAAGAAAGAAATCGTGAGAGGAATGGAAGAGTCGACCGACCAGCGAGAAGCGAGGGGGGCAAGAATGAGAGAACAACTGATGAATTGGGGAAATTGGAGAATGCAACAATAAGACTTTGCTGGGGCAGGGAATGGACAACACGCAAATTTTGACCATCTGCACGTAACTAGAACTTTTGGCGCTGTAGAAGATGCTAGCATATACAGATAATTGCGACTTTGAATAAACTTTTTTTAGAGGGAACAGAGATGGAGGAAAGAGAGAGCTCGAGAGACGGAAGGTAAGGAGAGAGGAGAGTGAGTTTGAAACTGTGTGAGAGTGAGAGAGAGAATGTGAAAGAGGAAATAGAAATGAGAGAGAGAAGAGATTAAATTTTGGCATCACTAAAAGCAATCTTTGTCCCTCCATATGTTAGGATATGCCAGATATGAAGTTCTTGTGTTTATTCTCCTTATTGTTAGATGAAGAGTCAATCTCGGAAGACGGAGGTTGGTGTAATAAATTGAATTGTCATAGTCTAGGGAAATGCAAATGTCAGTGGCAAGTAAATCTCTTCGCTTTGCCTTTCCATGAGAACGTAAAATGTTTACTGTGCTTCAACAAGATATATGTTAAAATTCTAAAAAAAAAAAAGGGAGAGAGGGAGAGGAAGAGAAGGGAGAGTTACGGAGAGGTGAGAAGAGAGAGGGAGACAGAGACAGAGAGGTCAGAAGAGAGGGAGAGAGAGAAGGAGAGATAAGTAAGCTAAAGATAAAAATAAATAGATCTGGAGGGAAAAAAGTGAGAAACAGGAAGAGGAAGAGCTGGAGAGGAAGTGAATTACTGAACGAGAGACATAAGATAGTGTTTGACCTGTTGGTGCGCATCCATTGTGCGGTCGTAAAGCAAACACAAAAAAGTCTAGGGAAATGCAAATGTCAGTGGCAAGTAAATCTCTTCGCTTTGCCTTTCCATGAGAACGTAAAATGTTTACTGTGCTTCAACAAGATATATGTTAAAATTCTAAAAAAAAAAAGGAGAGAGGGAGAGGAAGAGAAGGGAGAGTTACGGAGAGGTGAGAAGAGAGAGGGAGACAGAGACAGAGAGGTCAGAAGAGAGGGAGAGAGATATGAAGTTCTTGTGTTTATTCTCCTTATTGTTAGATGAAGAGTCAATCTCGGAAGACGGAGGTTGGTGTAATAAATTGAATTGTCATAGTCTAGGGAAATGCAAATGTCAGTGGCAAGTAAATCTCTTCGCTTTGCCTTTCCATGAGAACGTAAAATGTTTACTGTGCTTCAACAAGATATATGTTAAAATTCTAAAAAAAAAAAAAAATATTTCTTCAAATATGCTGCCGATCTCTAACAACATACATACAATGTGTCTTGTATATGAGATATCTATATAAAGTAAGAAGTTTGTCATTCATTCATTCTGTCATGAATATTCTTCATGTAATATTCTCTCTGTACAGGCTATTTCACGTGGGAAAAGGTAGCTCTTAATTCTGGCTGTTTGAATCTATTTCATATGGGAAAAAGTTGCTTCTTCTTTATGTTTGTCTGAACGCATGTAGTGTGGGAAAATATAGCTGCTTCTATGTTTGGTTGAAGCCTATCATCTGTGAAAGTGTTTTACGACTGTTTGGAAAGGAAGAGAAGAAGCATTTCATTTCATTTTCTTTCTTTGTCTTGACTAGTCGCTTTCTTCTAATGTTATGAATTGTAAGTTGTTTAATTACCCAAGTTTGAGGTGTTAACCAAATAAAGCGTTATTCCGCTAAAGTGCGACCACGTTTCGAACTCTGTATCTTCCCGTGTGCTGAGCCTCTCTCGCCAGCTACACCTTCCTCTCAGCTGCCATCGCTAGCTACATCTCAATGCGACCTGCGCCTCTCTTGCCAGCTGCATCACTTTGCTGACTGCGCTTCCTCAACACCATACCAATCGGCTGCTCATCCTCACGGCTGCCCCTCTCTCAACTGAGCGTACTCAACTTCACCATCCTGTCAGCAGAATATCATTCTCTTAAAAACATGTCCGGCAAACTGAGAAGAGATATTGGATTTTACAAACGGCACCTGAACTTATCCATCCAGCCTATCAAATCGATACTCTCCGATTACGGTGATGATGTGAATGCAATGCTTTCTCACAAAGATGACTCTGAGCTTCTAGAAGATTTGTTATTTCTGTATGATACTCGAAGCCAAGCTCTACGGCATTTCAACAAAATCAAACCACTCAGTGAGAAATTCCAAGCTCTCCGTTCCTCCTCAAAAGAAGAAGACACCATATATAAGAACTACATCTCAGAGTACGGAGACTTTACTCTTTTCATTGCTGATGCCTCAGCCACTCTTCAACAGTCGCTTGATCTGGTTAAATCGATCAAAAAGGAAAGTAAGAAGCGAAATCTATCGCTCTCCGAAATCGATGACGAACGTCTAACCTCTTCGACCAATGTCTCTGTGAGTCCACACCCTACTTCCCAGGCTACTCATAGGCCACAGGCTACTCATCAGATACAGGCTACTCATCAGCCACAGAATACTCATAATACACAGGCTACTCATCAGCCACAGGCTACTCATCAGCCACAGAATACTCATAATACACAGGCTACCATTGTCAATTCCTCTTACTCGGACCTTTCATAATGACGTCCTCCATATTGACGAAGCAGACAATCACTCCCCTCTTCTGACACAACATCATCATGTGCCAACTCTTGCTGCTCAATCATCCACTCGAACCCCTGCTCCGCGTTCATCAACTCCAGTCCATACACCAGTTGATAACACCACTGTGACCGTATCATCAGACGTCCCCAGTGCATTCGTGCAGGCAGCTCTCATCGGAAAGACACTGCCTCACTTCTCTGGCGATATCATCGCATGTCCAGAATTCGAAGAGACATTCTACTCTCTCATTCGACAAGGACACATTAGCGGCTCAGACAAATTCGCGCTACTAAAAATGTGCCTGTCCATTTACAGAGAGCATTACTGGCCTACCTCAGTTAGACAGAAACTTCGATGTTGCCATGACTATTCTTCGCAAAGAGTACAATAAGCCGACTCTTCTTCATCATACTCTCTTGAGCCAGCTTCGAAATCTTCCCCCAGATCGCGATGGGAAGAACCTTCAACCACTATATCTGAAATTAAAAGTCCATGTGCGACAAATTTGTCCTAATTAGGAGTTGGATGCATCGACTCTCCTGGTGAACGAGATCACTTCGAAGCTTCCTCCATACATGCAGACGCGTGTTATAAGGGAGAGTCAACGCCGTCACATAGGTGTGTACGATGTACTTCACATTCTGGAGGACGCTGTAGAGGATCAACAAATCGAGAATGTGATTCTGTCGTCGAAGTCTCCAGTAGAATTCACTAACTCTACTATCCGCCAGAAGCAGCATTCACCGCATTCACCACAATTCCCAGCAATTAGGACTCGGCATACCTCAGAAAACCGCCTGTGCCGTCTCTGTAACGGACAACACTCGGTCGACAACTGCAGTGTCTTCACTACTGTTCAGGATCGATTCACTGCAGCAAGGCAACGAAACTGTTGTATGAACTGCTTAAAGCAAGATCACCGAACAGCCGAGTGCCCATCTAAATACAGTTGCCGTCTACGCCACAACCGTCATCATACGGCAGTTTGCAAGATGGAAATCCCGTTCGAATGGAATTCCTCCATCCCCTATGCCAAGAACTTCCATCTTTGCCAAACACCGCATCGACAATACACCATCTCCTCCTAACATCAACCTTCAACCTCCAACTTACTCTAGCCGTCACCCGCCTAATACATTCAATCAACAGAATACTTCTCTACCAGCCTCACACACCAATCAGCCCTCATCTGAGCAACGCCAGCCACCGAGACAGACTCGCCTTCATCAGACACATCACGTTGCCGCAACTGAAGCTATTACCATGCCAAGCGCAACCGAAGAAGACCTTCGCACAAGCAACCGGTCAACCACCACTCTTCAGACAATCTCTGAATCGAATGAAGTGAGTTCTTCACCTCCTTCCACTAACAAGAAGCCTACCTTACTGTGTGCCAACGTCTCCATCTTCTCTCCCTCTTCACCTGAATATGCCGCACAAACAGTCGCTATGGTTGATACAGGAAGCACTATCTCTTACATTACTGAGCGCCTCGCAAAAACTCTTCATCTCGATGCGTTGACCAGATCCACATTGAATGTTATGACATTCGGAGCTACTTCACCCTCCTTTCTTCTCTCCAATACCCACTCTCTCGGCATCACATTGAACGATGGATCCTGCAAGATCATCACAGCTCATTCTACCCCTGTGATCTGCCCATCAGCTAACTGGCTTCAAACCTCTCAAGGCAACCTTTCTGAAGTGACATCCCAACCGGAGTTACTGATTGGCATGGATTTTCTGCCAGAACTTTTCTTCAGTCAATCATTCCACGTATCAAATTCACGCCCCTCGGAGACATCATCTCCAGCAAGAGACTCCGAAGCCGCGAAATCTCGATGTTGCTCACATCACATGATGAACAGCATCCAGACGAATCCATGGCTAATCTATCGAATAACGACTCAAGCCTCGACGCACTCGTTCACAGATTCTGGAATCTTGAATCCATTGGCGTAACGGATTCTCCATTGACCGGCCAGGACGACAAGAACTGCTTGGACCTCTTCCTCCGAACTATCCGCTTTGACTCTAATGAAAAGCGCTACTACGTCACCTTACCCTTCCGGTCTCCTTCAGTTAAACCACCATCGAACTTCGGCTTAGCCTACCGCCGTCTAATCTCCAACCATAACTCCCTATCCCGGAATCCGGAACATCTTGCTAAGTACGATTCCATCTTCAAAGAACAGCTTCAGAATGGAATCATCGCCGAGTTCCCTTCGGCCTCAACTGTTCGCCATTTCTCCTTGCTGGCACCATTCAACATCATCTCGAAATGCATCCTTCCGAAATAGCCTACAACATCCGCAGAAACTTGTATGTCGACAACGTTTTCGGACTAGCAGACAACGAATTAGAAGCACTTCACTTCTTGGATGAATCCCGCAAGCTATTCTCGTATGCTTCCATGAACTTGAGAGAGTTCGTCAGCAACTGCGATGCCGTCAATACAACGGCCCAGAACATCAATGTTGCCGCAGCTGACACCAAAAAAGCATCGATTCTCGGAATCTTATGGAACACAACATCTGATACTCTATCAATCTCGTCTCCAAAGAAGCCGCCTCCGTCTACAGTATGGACCAAACGATCAGTGCTCAAGTACATTGCATCGGTGTACGATCCTCTCGGACTAATCTGCCCATCAACCCTTCCCCTCAAACTGTTCTTGCAACAGCTGTGGAAGAACAGTGTGGAATGGGACATTCCACTCGCCGATTCTCTCCTCGACGACTGGGAAGAACTCTTCACGAGCTTCACTCTCTACATGATATCAATTCCAAGACTCGTCATTCCATATCCCTTGGACAACTCTGGCAAGGAACTACATGTCTTTGTTGACGCCTCCAAATCAGCATACTGTGCAGCAGTCTACATTGTCATTCGCCGCCCAGACGGATCTGGCCACTCGAGACTACTTACAGCGAAAACGCGAGTAGCCCCTCTACACGATGTAGTCAACATCCCGAGAATGGAACTACTAGCCAACCTTCTTGGAGCCAAACTCCTCAGACATGTCCTTCAAGAACTCCATCCATTCCATCTCGATTCTTCTACCATGTGGACTGATTCCATGGTCTGCCTCCACTGGCTCCACAGCAGTCCCGGAAAAGAATTACCCGTCTTCGTCAGAAATCGACTCACAAGCATCCACTCTCTCGTACCAAACACAGAACTCAAACATGTGGAAGGAATCGAGAACCCAGCCGATTGCGGCAGCAGAGGATGCTCACCACCTGAACTCGCCAACCACCCGCTTTGGTGGAATGGCCCTCTTTCCTAACCAAGCCTCCGGAATCCTGGACTCCTCAACCAAAGTTCACCGAAGTGATCCTTCCAGCGACAGAAACGACACTTCTGACATTATCCGAAATCCAATTCCAACTCCCTCATGATCCAATCACCCCGATCGTCGATGTCAAGCGATTCAGCAATTGGCATCGACTCGTGAACACCATTCTCCTCGTCTTACTCTTCATCACTCGCATATCAAGAAAAATGCGCCGAATCTCGTTCGGCAACTCAAGAACCGAACTGTACTCTTCGAGTGAAATCGAGCTCTTTCGAATGGCACAGAATCACTATCCACCAAACAATGGTCTTCAGAGTCAGCTACAGCTCTTCCGATGCCCTCAAACGAACCTTTACAGATGCAAAGGGAGAATCAATTCAGCAGATCTTCCGTTTGATTCAAGATTTCCGATTTATCTTTCTCGAGAAAGCCAAATCACTCGCCTTTACATTCTCTGGAGATACAAGCAGCTTCACCATGCCGGACTCGAGAATACTCTCACTGATCTTCGGCAACGAGTGTGGATTCCGAAAGGTCGACAAGCTATTCGCAGAGCCATCTCCAATCATTGCATGTCATGCAAATCTCTACGAGCTCGACCATTTCGCCTGCCTCCCTTTCCGGATCACCCATCTCTCCGAACAACTCCGCCATCCCACCCCTTCAGTGTCCTTGGCATGGACTTCGGCGGACCACTATCGTACCGGAAAGAGGATTCTTCAATCGCCAAGTACTGGATTCTTCT
Source organism: Allodiplogaster sudhausi (assembly GCA_945643635.1). Classification (NCBI taxonomy): domain Eukaryota; kingdom Metazoa; phylum Nematoda; class Chromadorea; order Rhabditida; family Diplogasteridae; genus Allodiplogaster; species Allodiplogaster sudhausi. The sequence continues at coordinate 748,633 of CALZFC010000001.1, read as the reverse complement.
CCTGACATGCCTCCATACACGAGCTGTCTACCTGGACGCTGTGTGCGACATGAGTACTCGCACCTTACTTTCACAGATTAGAAGATTCGTAGCAACCTACGGCGCACCTTCTCACATCATTTGCGACAATGCGAAAACTTTCGTCGCTTTCAATGAACTCCAATCGGCTGTCCTACATCCTGAGCAGCCCTCAGACATCACCGACTACTGCGCTACGAGAAAAATCGACTTCCACTTCATCACTCCATTTTCGCCATGGAGCGGAGGGTTTTATGAACGACTCATAGGTCTCACGAAGACGTCGCTGAAGAACGCTCTCGGTCGACGGCTCCTACCTCTCGACGACGTCACCACACTACTCACGGAAGTCGCTGCCATTGTCAACTCTCGCCCGATTACACATGCATCTCAAGAAACGGATATCATTCCTCTCCGACCGCTTGACTTTCTGCGTCCACATGCTTCGCTCTCCCTCCCACGACTACGAAGCGAAGCCGACTCTGCAGATGACCCCGCATGGCTGCCCAGAACCACCTTTCAAGATGCTACAAAGTAACATTCTTAAGACGGAAATTAAAGGTATCTATTTCACGCTACAAGTCGAAAAGCGACACAAACCGGCTATAACACAATCTTTATACACCAATTCACCAAGTTTACCACACATTTCAGTTGGAATATTCCAATTTATCAGTTCGAATATTCCAATTCACACAATGAAAATCGGTAGTGAACCTGGTAAATTGGTGTATATATATAGTGTTATAGCCGGTTTGTGTCGCTTTTCGACTTGTAGCGTGAAATAGATACCTTTAATTTCCGTTTCAAGAATGCTACTTTGTAGCAAATTTAACGTACTTTCACGACAACTAGGTCTCTTTTTGTAGAGATGAGTGAATTCGTAAATATTTGGCTAAAAATTGTATTTTTTGTTCATAAATGAGCTTAATTGTCTTAATAAAGTAATAAAGAGATATGAAAAACAAAATATCATTAAATGCATAGAAAATCAGTATTCGAATTCGACCAATATCGTGTCGCGCCGCGATTCGGCGCTGGTTTTCGCAGTCGCGCATGGCATATTCGCATAAACAAGTCGAAGAGTTCCTCAAAATCGAACATCCTATACATCATACGAAAGCTAATTTTATGCTCTATGCGATGCATACAAAATGGTTCGCCGATTTTGCATTCTAACACGTTCATTCGGCATTGAATTTGAGAACACGTAAAAAATCGATATTGAAACATTTTCAAATTCTGTTTTGACTTTTAGTTTAAGCAATATTTTTTTTATCTATGTTAAAATTTTCACGCTTATTACTTTACTGCGCGAGGAGAAATGTTCATAAACGTGCACTCTACTCGACCACCTCAAAAAGATGCGCAGTTTTTCAACTCCTTATAACTTTTTTAAACGAAATTTTTAGGCTCCAAGACCCATCCCAATCGATTCTCCGGGTCAGAATTAACCAATAAACAACTTTTAAGCAAAATCGGAGATGATGATTTTTCTAGGGCCCCAGTCCTATTACCAAATTTTGATTCTCTCGCAAATCGCGTCATATGACATATGTACATAGTTTTTTTTTCGTTTGGGTAGGATTGCTGCGCAAAAATTCGTTTATATTTCCGTTCTTAGAAGAGTAATGTCTAATTTTTTCCTCATTCGCAATTTATTAAATTCAATTCCTCCATTATTTCACTTTAGTTACATATGTACACTTATTATGCAGACTATTTTTGTTAACATATTTTTCTTTCTTCTCTTGGGAGTGTCATGAATATTCTTCATGTAATATTCTCTCTGTACAGGCTATTTCACGTCGGAAAAGGTAGCTCTTAATTCTGGCTGTTTGAATCTATTTCATATGGGAAAAAGTTGCTTCTTCTTTATGTTTGTCTGAACGCATGTGGTGTGGGAAAATATAGCTGCTTCTATGTTTGGTTGAAGCCTATCATCTGTGAAAGTGTTTTACGACTGTTTGGAAAGGAAGAGAAAAAGCATTTCATTTCATTTTCTTTCTTTGTCTTGACTAGTCGCTTTCTTCTAATGTTATGAATTGTAAGTTGTTTAATTACCCAAGTTTGAGGTGTTAACCGAATAAAGCGTTATTCCGCTAAACATTCAGATGACACAATATCAGATCAAAGTTAAGCATCCGTTTTTATCGCTCGCTTCAAACCTGATGTATATTCGGATGGGCGACTTTGCTTTTGAAGAGAATTATCGTGCGATAGTGAGCAAGATTAAAGAAGCTAACGAGTGAATCAGGAAGTTTTGGAATGCCTGCATTTCCTTTTACATGTTCTCTTCGAGATGAGAATTCACGCGAGCGGGTGGGCGCCTCATGGATTCTTCTCGATAATCTGGACGTGTGGGCGGAGCCTAAAGTGCTCTTCATGTAGTTTCTTCAACATCTGCAGAGACATCTCCGAAGTGTTTGCCGAAACTCTTTCGAGAAAAGCGAGTAGAGGTACAAATCAACAACGTACCTGAAAAAGGAAAGTGGAGAACGAAAGAAATTAGTTCAAATTACTTGGTGTAATAAATTATGTTCTTTTATGTGTAAATGAATGAAAAAAATAGATTTAAAAAAAATCGTACGCCATAACAAAGGCGGTGTCTCGGCATATTAAGAAGAAGTCGTAGAGCGAGCCGAGGACACTGTAGAAGTTGCCGAATAAGAAGAACAGCAATGTGTCAAACTAAAGAAGAACATCTACAACCGTCGTGAACCGAAATTTTACAAACTCGATGAGCCTAGCGAAATTTGAGAGATTTGACTACGATCATCATTTACCGCCGTCCTCTTTCACGTGCTCTCTCGAGTCAACTTTGAATTTGTATCTCGAACAATATAAAATGAACTGATGTTGAGGCGTTGCGGTCGCGATGCGCGGTTTTTTTTTTATTCCATTTCACGGCCATTGAAAGATGACCCGCTACTACTAAGCAAAACGATGTGAACTATGACCAAACTGCATGAGCGCGCTCGCATGTTCCAAATCGCACAATTTTAACTACTGTAGAAAGATTCGCCGAACGGTTCCCACATGCCATAATAGTAGTATATGGTGTACCAACAAAGTCCGGGGCTCGACTCGTGAGAAACACGAGCGTTGTGACAAGAAGCATGATCGACGGACGCCAGTGGCTTTTGATCGCATTTGTGGACCTTGCAAGAGAAGTACGCAACTTATGCAAAAGAAGAAGAAACAACACCAGACAAACAAAGATATTATGTAAAACAGAGATGATATTATACACGCACCGAAGGCGGAGAAGCTTGTAGATGAGCGCGATTGTGAGGGAGCAAATGAGCACTTGGGGCAGCCAAGTCACGCACACCTAAATTGTTTTACTTATTACAACTGTGCATATTATTCTGGCAATCGCTAATGCAAGTAGAAATGTGGAGCGGCGGCCGAGACCCTAGCCCCTTTTATCCACTTTAATTCTTCTTAAAATAGAGTCATGTCGCATCCTCTAAAAGGGTTGGCACTGATAAAAAAAAAGTGCGCTACTTTCCGTGACAGAGTTCCAACTACCACCTGAATTTTACGTTGTAAATCGAATGCCTCGACGATGAACTTTGGCGGCTCGTAATATTTGCTAAAGTTTAAAATGGTATTTATATACACACGATATAGTTACTCTTTTAATGGCTGTAGCTACGTACCCTGTTTTATTTATATTTATTTTTTTTTAGTTTCTGCTTCTAAATCTTTTATAAAATATGTTTTAAAATATAAATTTTTAAATTTCAGATAGTACCCTAGGAATAATCAATAGTGCACTTACTCATCTTCTTTAATTTTGCCTACAACAAAGCCAGCGAATGTTGCCGGGCTAATTAACAGGAACAACGCGCCAACGATGGCCCCGACGGCGAAGAGGCGATGTTTGTGAGCTGGCAATTGGGATTATTTATATTAAGACAGCCTATCTATAAGACGCGAGCATGGCTCTATACAGCACTGCCCTGGGGACTTTTGTTTGATTCGGTTAACGGAAATGACAAATTTGATAAAACTCGACGAGATCTTCAAAATGGGCCGTATTTTAGATTTAAAAAAAATTCCGTTCGAGACACGCTACCGTATGTTTTATAATACTTTTACTCATAACTTTGTTCACATGTAGTATTTCTTCTTTCATGATTAATACATCATTCGATAGCGCTTTAAAAGGGCTTCAATTTTATCCAGGGATCGATTTCATGAAATTGAATTTTAGCCATAAAATACGGCCCCGAAATTTTATATTGCTAAAATTACCAATTTACGGTCATTTCCACAAAATGAAATATGGATATTCGGAAAGTGCGTAAAATTTCACGTTATATAAGTCACTATCAAAGAAAATTAGAGGTACCTATTTTTTGCTAGAAAGCCCGAAACACTTTCACTGGCCCATGCTATCAGTGCTGTTTCGGCTCACAAGTTGGTTCATTCGTGATAAATTTCACAAAAGAGAACACCAATCGAAAGGTTTTTGTAAGGGAATCATTCTGCTTCTAATGAGAATCTTTTTCATCTCTCGTTTTGCCTTAATAAGGCTATTATGTTCATTTTTGATTAAAGAATTGCAGTTTTCAGCCAAATTTTGGAGAATTTACTCATCTCTACAAAAGGAGACCTAGTTGTAGAGAAAGCGCGTTAAATTTGCTACAAGATGACCTCCTTATAACAAAAATTAAAGGTACCTATTTTTCGCTACGAATTGAAAAGCAACACAAACTCGAGAAAACACTTTGTAAATTCACCAATTCACCGTGTGCATTGGAATATTCGAATTGAGCATCATTCGAATATTCCAATTCACACGTGAAAATTCGCGGTAAACGCGATGAATTGGTGAACATACATAGTGTTTTCTCGAGTTTGTGTTGCTTTTCGATTCGTAGCGAAAAATAGGTACCTTTAATTTTCGTTATAAGGAGGTCTTCTTGTAGCAAATTTAACGCGTTTTCTCGACAACTAGGTCTCCTTTTGTGGAGATGAGTAAATTCTCCAAAATTTGGCTGAGAACTGCAATTCTTTAATCAAAAATGAACATAATAGCCTTATTAACGCAAAACGAGAGATGAAAAAAGATTCTCATTAGAACCAGAGTGATGCCCTTACAAAAACTTTCGTATGGTGTGCTCTTTTGTGGAATTGATCACCAATGAACCAACTTGTGAGCCGAAACAGCACTGATAGCATGGGCCAATGAAAGTGTTTCGGGCTTTCTAGCAAAAAATAGGTACCTCTAATTTTCTTTGAAAGTGACTTATATAACGTGAAATTTTACGCACTTTCCGAATATCCATATTTCATTTTGTGGAAATGACCGTAAATTGGTAATTTTAGTTATATAAAAATTCGGGGCCGTATTTTAGAGCCAAAATTCAATTTTAATGAAATCGATCTCTGGAAAAAAGTAAAGCCCTTTTAAAGCACTATCGAATGATATATTAATCATGAAGAAAAACTACATGTGAACAAAGTTATGAGTAAAAGTATTATAATACATACGGTAGCGTGTCTCGAACTGAATTTTTTTTAAATCTAAAATACGGCCCATTTTGTAGAGCTCGTCGAGTTTTATAAAATTTGTCATTTCCGTTAACCGAATCAAACAAAAGTCCCCAGGGCAGGCCGTGCTCGCAAGTTACTGACAGGCTGTCTTAAAGGAAGTATCCGGCGAATAATTATACAGTAGAGCTAGAGAACCAGTTTGAATGCGCGCGCTCATAAAGTTGCCTGTCGCTCGGTCGAGAGAGCGAAATAGGAGGGCGGCTCTGACCTACCGTAGCTAATTCTCTACCCGCCAGTTTTCACGTTACTATTGCTCAGAATATAATGAAAGAAACTCGCTCAAACTTTCTGGATATATGTTTTACGCCAAGATGAACTTATCCACATAGAACAAACATAGGTTAATTATTCCCCGGATACCTCCTTTAAGTCTTTTCCGAATTTAATTTGGCTCCGTTTTCAATCTTTTCTTTTAAGAGAGGATGTCAGTAAGACTCGAGCAGGGCCCTATTATGACCTGCCCTAGGAATTTTTTGTCGAATTTTTTCACCAAAATTGAACACAGTACACAACTCGACGTGGCGAACAAAATAGGCTATATTTCAAAGGTGAAAAAAATTTTTCGCGCGAGACCCAGTACAGTAATCTTATAAATTTCATTGGTCATAAGTCGCTTCAAACACATTATTAGACAACCAACGAGGTATCATTGGATAGCTGATTGAACGGGCTTTAATTTTGATCTTGGAAGATATTTTCTTAGAATTTGAATTTGACCCTAAAACACGGCCCGAAACATTTTCAGAGGCGGTTTTTGGAAAAATTAAGTATTTTATGCTCATTTCCGCACAACGGCTCCTACATACGCTTAAAGTGCGTGAAATTTGCTACAACATATGTCTCTTTCAACAGAATTGAAGGTCCCAGCCTTAGGTTCCCAAAGGCTTGAACAAGATCTTGTGTAAACTGTAACACCGTGCAAGCGCATTCATCGATCCGTAACTGCGCTCAATGTCAATATTACAAAATCGTAAGTATATCATCTGAGAGCTCTCACAGAGATCTTCAAATTTTACATACATACTTTTGTTGAAAAGTTTCAATTTATATGGGAAATTTCGATTTGTACAATTAGAAGGCTTAAAAAACTACATTAAAAACATTTTCGCCTGTCGAAACATATATCATAAGAAAGAGGATGAAATTTGCTACAAGATGAACCCCTTTCAATGGAATTCCATGCATACGATCTTTTGTTATAAGCCATAAGAGTAGGATAACAAGGCCTTATGGAAAAACTGTAGAAAAAAGGATTGGAATATTCTAATTCGAATAACCTAAAATGTGAATTGTTGGGCGAAATAACAGCGACGCTACTGGCACTGCTCTTATGACTTATAACAAAATATCGTATGCATGGAATTCCATTGAAAGGGGTTCATCTTGTAGCAAATTTCATCCTCTTTCTTATGATATATGTTTCGACAGGCGAAAATGTTTTTAATGTAGTTTTTTAAGCCTTCTAATTGTACAAATCGAAATTTCCCATATAAATTGAAACTTTTCAACAAAAGTATGTATGTAAAATTTGAAGATCTCTGTGAGAGCTCTCAGATGATATACTTACGATTTTGTAATATTGACATTGAGCGCAGTTATGGATCGATGAATGCGCTTGCACGGTGTTACAGTTTACACAAGATCTTGTTCAAGCCTTTGGGAACCTAAGGCTGGGACCTTCAATTCTGTTGAAAGAGACATATGTTGTAGCAAATTTCACGCACTTTAAGCGTATGTAGGAGCCGTTGTGCGGAAATGAGCATAAAATACTTAATTTTTCCAAAAACCGCCTCTGAAAATGTTTCGGGCCGTGTTTTAGGGTCAAATTCAAATTCTAAGAAAATATCTTCCAAGATCAAAATTAATGCCCGTTCAATCAGCTATCCAATGATACCTCGATGGTTGTCTAATAATGTGTTTGAAGCGACTTATGACCAATGAAATTTATAAGATTACTGTACTGGGTCTCGCGCGGAAAATTTTTTTCACCTTTGAAATATAGCCTATTTTGTTCGCCACGTCGAGTTGTATACTGTGTTCAATTTTGGTGAGAAAATTCGACAAAAAATTCCTAGGGCAGGCCTTGATCGAAGGGTACTGACAGGCTCTCTTAAGTTACTTAAGAAACGCATCAAAAATAAAAGGGGATGCAAAGGCGAAGGAAAACATTCTTCATCAGCACATCATAGCTTTACCAAACGTTAACCAATAGTCTTGAAGAAAACCGGCCGGTATACTGCGATGCATCTCTCGATGCTCGTTGCAATTATGAGATAGGCACTAGAATGAGAGAATGAAAGAAAAAGAGAAAGAGAGGGATAGAGATGAGAGAAAAAGAGGCAGGAAGAGATATGTAAGTTGTTGACAAAAATAGACCTATAGACCGAGAGCTGTAGAAACCGAGAGCTATAGAAGAAGAGAATTGCTGAACGAGAGAGAGAAATAAGATAATATTTGACCTGTTGGTTCGCATCCACAGTGTCATTGTATATAAAAAAACAAAAACGATATACGATCCGCTAGAAATATCATAATAGTATAAGAAGAGAAAGCTTGAAGCATATAAAACATCGGACGCTATTGCGGCCTGAAACGTAATGATTATTGATGTCTCATTTTTGAATTTTTTTTCTCATGTGATTTTTTTTTTATTTTAAAGGAGAAAGTACGCAATGATCCTTCATTTTTTTCCCATTAGGGCCATTTTGAATGCGCGCCCGCAAAAAGGTGGCACCTTTTTTGCATCGAGTGAATTAGGAGAGTGATCGAGCATCTATGTAAGCAAATTTTGAAATATTACGCGGCCTTCTGAATAGTAAACAAACCTATTTTATTGGGCTTGTAACTTTCTTACAAGTTGAAGAAAAACGGTTCAAACTTTCAAGAACTACGTTACATTGATCCGCATTCATAAAACCACGCGTTAATAGTTTTGTTCAAGGCTCCTTTAAAATTGCGATGTTATTGCTCTTTCAATAAACCAGTGAAGCCACGAAATCAACCTTGAGAAAAATAAACTTCTCTGAAGGCATTTTGTGAAGTACGAATAAGTTGATAGATTGATTAATTAGTCCTGCAATGTGTAAGAATATTCTGAAAGAAATAAAAAAAAGCTCATACTTACCAAGACCATGGAGGGCGGGGAAAACGAAGCGAAGAAAATAATCAAGGTAGGTCATGCTTTTCGATGGGCTGACGTCGAAGGAAGAGTTGTGAACTTCTGCTGATATTTACATAATACATTTTTAGAGATGAGCCACAGTTGAAAAGTGTTTTTCACAATCTTTGTCAAAATACAACCTTATAAGAAAATCTTATAAGAAAATCCAAAATATTTATTGCAGAGGAGAATAAAGATTGAAAGGAGAATGTTGAATAAATTGCAAAGACAGAGTCTGGGAAAAGGAAATGTCAGTGGAAAAAAGTTCTCACATCCACTTTGTCTTCTCGTGAGAACGCATTTTAATGTGCATCAATACGATATATTTTAAAGGAGGGCGATCACCGTAAAATATTAAATGCAGGCTCGATTTGCCGCTTCTGCCCTGTTATTTCCCACTCTCACTCATTCTTGCGTGCTATTTCGCAGGGCGCGAATGAGAATGCAAAGGGTCGCGGCAATTTGAAATATCACATATTTTTTCGGTGATCGCCCTCCTTTAAAGTTCTTCAGGGGTGTGAATTTGAGCCGCCCCGGGCTATGACACATTTGACGCGCAGATTAAAGAGTCTTCCGGGGACCCTAAAAACTACAGTAATCCACAATCAGAGAATGCGCAAGACGATAGACACAGACAATTAAGTTCAGTAGATTTTGATCTCAGTGGACAGATTCCATCTGAGCGACATTTAAGGACATAAAGGCACTGATTCTCTATTAACTCCAAGCCGACATTGTTAAGTTTCCCATATTGGTTCCCGCAATGCACTTTGCACAGGTTCAGATTGAATTCTTGATGCAATTACTCGTATTCGGTAAAATCCGAATTGGCCTGATTGTTCTTCATAACATTTCGAGAAACCTCCACTATTTTGGCGTACGACTTTTTTCTTCAATTTTCATTCCATTACACATTTGAAACCAAAGCTAATAATTTATTACACCAATGTAATTTAATGCGACTTCTTTTCCTTTCCTCTTTCTTTCTTCAGGTACGTAGTCGATTTGTACCTCTACGCTCTTTTCTCGAGAGAGTTTCGGCAAGCATTTTGGAGATGTCTCCGCAAGTGATGAACAAGTTACTCGTTAGGCTCCGCCCACACGTCCAGTTTCTCATATGGAATATACCGAGGCGCTCACTCGGGGCCATGAATTGAGTGCATCCATCCTCAAATTAAGCCCCAGCCTACTACTGTACAAGAGCGCGCCCCTTTTCATAACTTCTGCGTTGCTCGTTACGGTTATATTCATATCAACTTCATTCAGGATGGTTGTGTCTCTCTTTCCTCTCTCCCCCCCTCTCTCTCACTCTCACGCACTCTCTTTCTCTTTCCTTGTCTCATTCTCTCTCTCTCTCTCACTCAAGCCCACTCTCTTTGCTTCCTTTTATATGTTTCTCTCTCTCTCTCTCTCTCTTTCTCTCTCTCCTTCTCTATGTCTCTCTAACTTTCTCGCTCTCCACTCACTTTCCCACATTCACATCTAAATCCATAATTTCTCTATTTTTCGAAAATTTCACCATTTATCTGCTTGACGCACACAATGCAATGAGCTCTCATGGGAAGACAAAAAAAAACGTGAGATTTATTTTCCACTGCCATTTCCATTTCGCAGACTCTGACTATTCAATTTATTCAACATTCTCCCATTCAACTTCCTCATCAAGAAACATTTTGAATTGTACAGCTTTCTAATTTTTCTCCTGTATGTATATCACTTGAGCATGACGTCATTTCTAATTGTTGGAAAAATGCTATGACGAATGTGCCCATGAGGACGGGCTAGTTAAATTCTTTCTAAGTTCATAACTTCCCGTCATCAACCAACATTTTAGATTTTGGCGCTTCCAATTCTCTAATAAGATCAGTTACTCTATTTCTAAATGCTGGAAAAGATACTTCATTTCGTCTTTCTCAGATTCTATTTTAATAAATTGCTCGAGAAACATTGAGCCTTTCTGCCGCTGCTCAATTAAATGTTGTAGAAGTTCACATTTCTTCCTTCGACATCAGCACATCGAAAAGCATGTTCGACATTAGTCACTTTTATTACTACGTTCTCCCCGCCCTTTTTGGTCTTGGTAAGTATTTAAAGTTTTAGTTTCTGAATAATAATATTACGCATTGCAGGAGTAATAAATCAATCTGTCAACTTATTCGTACTTCACAAAATGCCGTCGGAGAATTTTATTTTCCTCAAGGTTAATTTTGAGGATGCATAATATGTATCATAAAATGCATATAGAAACAGATGAAAATGTATTTTTTCAGGCCGCAATAGCCGCCGATATTTTATACGCATCCGCCAGCCTCGTCATGTTGTGCTGTAACGACTCGAGCTCGTATATAATTTTTATTCTTTGCTTTATGATTGCACAATGGATGCGAATGAACAGGTGAACTCTCATCTACAGTACCGCCAAAAAGTCTATCAACTTTTGGTTTTTTATAAATATCTTTCTTCACTGATGTGCGATCACTACGAAATTTTAACACAAGATTTTTTCCACATTTTCTGAAGTCAAGTTACACCGAGACAGTAAATTCACCACCGGAAACTAAAATACAAACAAAAATCAACAATTGCACAAACAGTGAAATTAGCCACATTGTAAACAAAAAGCAATAACAAATTCATAACAATGTGAAACATATCCTAACATAGTTTGGGGGTTACAACGGGCCTAATACTTCGTAGCATAGCCATTGGAGTCTATGACAGCTTGGGATCGGATTCAAGTCCGGGGACTGACTTGGCCAGTCCATCTTCCTCACTCTTCTCTTCTGGAACCACTCCGACACAAGGCGAGAGGCATGTTTTGGGTCGTTGTCTTGCTGAAAAACGTACGTCCTACGCATCGTACGACGAGCGTACGGCAGCATGGTGTTCTGGAGGATGTCGACGTCCTTCTCCTTGTTCATGATGCCCTCCACACGGATCAGCGGACCGACTCCATTTGCGTGGAAAGAACCCCATACCATGACACTACCACCGCCATGCTTAACGGTGGGCAGCTGGTACTTGGGATCGAACCTAGCGCCCACGGGACGACGAACATGGGTTATACCGTCAGTGCCGAAGAGTAGGAACTTGCTTTCGTCCGACCAGATCACTTCCGCCCACTGCTGAGGAGTCCAGTGGAGGTGGTCCCTCGCCCACTTCACGCGCTTCTTGCGGTTCTCCTCTCTGATCAGCGGCTTCTTGACGGGGCGCCTTCCAAACAGTCCCGCAGCATTTAAACGATTCTTTATGGTGTTTACACAAACCTGAGAAAAAAAATTGAGACATGACTAAATCAAAACTTCACTAAAACTAACGTCAACTGAGTGGTGCTCCTGGACTTCCCGGAGAATTTCCGGTGCGGAAAGCCTGGGATTGAGGCGAGAAGTCTTGACAATCACTCTGTCGATATACGAGGATGTCTTGCGTGGTCGTCCAGTCTTCTGGGCGCGTTTCGCCCACTTGGATCGCTTCAGAACTTTGGATATGGTCGTTATTGCAGCAGAGAATTGCTTGGCCAGGGCGGCCAACTTCATGCCGCTGTTGCGGCCGCGAACAATGGCGTCAATTTGAGAAGGAGACAGGTTTTGGGAGCCGTGAGGCCTAGCCATCGCTAAAATGTTCAAAAATTACAAATCAAAAACCAAAAAAATAGGAAACAAAACAAAAACAAAAATGTGTAAATTTGACGCTTTTTCTCAACTTTTGAAAAAACCGTGTAGTGTCACTCCGACTACGTTATCACACTAACATTATGCTCAGAATTGTTATATTTAAAAAATCAAAATGATCCAATAATTCTGAGAAAAGTTATCTTCGAAAAACCAAAAGTTGATAGACTTTTTGGCGGTACTGTATGTATGTATCTCACGTTCATAAATTCGCTTCCTCTCCAGCTCCTGGTTTGCTCACTTTTCTTTTCCTCACAGATCTATCTATATTTATCCTTAACTTTAACTTACTTATCTTTCTATCTCTCTTTCCAACCTCACCCTTTCTTTGTCGCCCTCCCCCTCTCTATCTCTTTCTCTCACTCTCTTTCTCTCCCTCTCTCTTTCTCTCTTTCTCTCTTTCCAGTGTCTATCTCATAGTTGCCTCGAGCATAGAACGATGCTTCGCTGTATTTCGACCGCTTTTCTTCAAGACTATTGGTTGACATTTGGCTTTGCATCCCCTTGTATTTTTAGTGCGCATTTCTGAAGTATCTCATGAGAAAAAGAGGCAAACAAAGTCGGAAAGATATGTTTAATATTTTTTTAAGTAGCCCAATTGCCAGCTCACAAACATCGCCTCATTGCCATTGGTGTCATCGTTAGCACTCTGTTCCTGCTTATTGGCCCGGCAGCTATCGCCGGCTTCGTTGTAAGCACCTTCTACAAAGATAGCATGGAGTAAGTCCACTTTGGAAACGTCCGTCTCGGAAGATCTTTATTACTCGCAAGATCTTTATTATGTTTTCAAAATACCAACATTAATAGTTTCTTCTTACAAGTTCAGGCTCCTCTTAACTTACTTTATGCTTAAAATATCTCGGAAATTTTGAATGTATATTTTATCTAATTTACGAGCTGATAAAACAGATTTATAAAAATATATAGAATAATATTAAAATAAAAGCATGATACAAAAAAGTACACAACGAGAGTTTACATGCCAATTTCTTTCACTTTAGCGAATACCGTGACTTCATGTACGAGGCACACGCTCTTCTACGTGTAATTCACCAGGTCGAAAATTATTCTGCAGCAGAAATTACCATACTTTCTATATCAGTCTTCGGGAATTTCTCAACAAAGTAAAATAATTAAAATTAATAATAGTAATGTAACAAAATATATAAAGTAATGTATAATTTAGGTGTGCGTGACTTTAATACCCCAAGTGCTCATTTGCTCCATCACAATCGCACTTATCTACAAGCTTCAACGTCTAAGGTACGTGTATAATATCACTTTTGTCGTGATACCCTCTCTTTTCTGAGAGTAATATCTTATATAATAGGTATGTACATAATATATGACAATTATGTGACATGGGTGACAATTACTGTCATTAATTTATGTAAATTTAAGTGGATTTTTTTGTTCTTCTTGAGCTGATTACTACGTAAGTTGTCAAACTTCTTTTATAAGGTCCTCAAATGCGATCGCAAGCCAGTGGCGCTCTTCAATTATGCTTCTTGTAACAGCAATCATTTTTATCACGTGTCGATCACCGGAACTGGTTGGCATGATATTGACCGTGGTGCCAGGCACTTGCACAGCGTTTTGAACACAGCACTTAGAGGAGCATCTGACGTTTTACTATTCTACGGACATATTACGTAGATTTTCACCATTTCACGAGCCCGGGGAGGAAGCCGTCTAGTATGGTCGTTTTCGTAACACACTCAAACGCAACTGAGAGCTAGGCGCTCTGTACCAGTGGTGTATCGGAATTCCGAATTCCGAACTCCGACCTTTTTCTCTTCCGAATTCCGTAAAGAAAGGGATGGAATTCCGTTAAGAAACTTTTTATTCCGATATATCCCTGTTCTGTACCCTTTGGGGCTTGCAATTTGGCCTGCGTTAAGCTATGACACATGGGACCAGCAAGATCTAACATAAGATCATAATGCCGGAAGGCACTGTGGTCCTCTATTGATCCCCATGTGCACATTGTGTTTAGGTTCAAGCCATGGATGTTACACATGTTCAGATTGACATCTTAATCTACATATTACCCAGCCAAATCGTCCAAATCCAAAGTGGTCTGAGCGTCGTCTTCTACTTAATTTTTCGGGAATCATCCTCTGTTATGCCGTACGATTTTTTGGGAATAAAAAAAAAACACTACTTATAAAACAAATAAAAGTGTGGTTATATTTTTTGGCTATTCGAAAAAAGAAACACATAAAAAAGGATATCTAATAAATGTGGAAATGATTTTGATTCCAAAGTACTATAAAAAAATAATTTATTACACCCAAGTGATTTGATCGCCTTCTTTTCTTCTCCACGTTCCTTCTTCAGGTACATTGTCGATTTGTACTTATATGCGCTTTTCTCGAAAGAGTTTCGGCAAACATTTCGGAGATGTCTCTGCATATGTTGAAGATGCTACTCGTTACCCCTTATTCTTTTGTACTCTCTAAAAACATGTTTTCTCTGTTTTTTTTTACAGAACTGAAACATTTACCTGGTTGACGCACAATAAAATGCGATCTCATGTGAAGACAATTGAACGGGAGAGTTATTTTCCACTGACTTTTTTTTTCTCAGATTCTAACTATTCAATTTTTTCAACAAACTCCCTTTCATCTTCCTCGTCAACCAGCATTTTGGAATGTGGAGCTTTCTAATTTTTCTGCTACAAGACTATTCACTTGAGAATGGATTCCTTGCTAATTGTCTTTATCATATGTTATTTTAATAAATATTGTGAGAGACATTAGGCCAGTCTACTGTGGCTCAATTAAATGCTATATTCACATTTCTTCCTTTTATGCCAGCACATCGAAAAAGCATGTTCGACATTAATCATTTTAATTTTTTCTCTCCGTCGTTTATTGTTCTAGGTAAATATGGGGTTTTTTTTAAATAATTTATTTCTGAGTAAACTTATGCATTGCAGGAGCATATAGTGAAATTGCTTGACACTGTCGCTATGAGAGTTCCAACATTACGCAGTTCAACATGTGCTAATTCAAAAATTCACCTTACTTTTTATCGTTTCTTGAAGGGAAATTTATTTTTGAAAAAAAAAATATTTTTGTTGAAAACTTGGTGCAGACCACAGCAGGGGTCATATGTGACACCATCGCTGTGGTATAACTCCTTCATCTTGCATCTAGGGCAGGCTCAGCTTGACCCTAACAGATAGGCTCTCTTAAGCAGTTTTGCGTTGAGAGGTGCCATTCAAGAAAACAGTTTTTTTATTACTTTTTTTCATAATTATAAAACAAATTATATCGTATTGCGAGCAATAATTTGAAATTACATAAGCTGTTTTCAAGAGCAATTTATTTGGTTCGAAGACGGTAGCGGGACGCGGCCGCGAGCTGGAGGCCGCAATCAAGGAGGAGGTCGTGCTCACGATGCGCAGCGCTCTTGTAGTACGCGGCACGAGCCAGCGAAGCCAGGGAGTGGCTGTCGCGGAGGCGACCCTGAAGATTGGAAGCAGATTCTAGGCAGAGCGAGGGAGAGAGAGAGAGGGGGGGGGAAGAGATTGTGGGAGAAAGAGGTGGATGGAGAGAGAGCAAGTGAGACAGAGAGTGAGAGAGAGAGATAAAGAGAGAGTGAAAGAGAGGGTGAGAGAGAGAGAGAGGAAAGAGGTGGAGGGAGAAAGAGGGGAGAGAGAAGTGGACAGAAATGTGACAAGCAAACTGACCCGGACGAGCACGGCTCCCTTGTCGGCGAAATGAACGATGAAGTAAAGATGGTCAGACGGTTCCTGCTCCACCGTCACGTCGACGATTTTCTCGTACTTGCCAGGCGGTAGTACCAGTCTGACACAGTCAGACATTCAGACTCTTCGCTTTCTCAACTGGTCTCTCTTTCCCTTTTTTCTCCCCCTCTCCCTTTCCCACTCTCTCTCTCTCTCTCACATTCTCCCTCTCTTTCTCTCCCTTCTCTCTCTCCACCAACTTGGAATAGACTAATGCGCCGTCCTCCTGCTGATGGGCGATGTAGTCGGGCTTGTAGTCGAATAAATCAGGAAGTTGTGTCAAGAAGCGAACTCTGTCAGGATGGGTAGGAGGACCACTCAACAATCTCGTCATGTATACCATATCGAGCTGCAAGAGAGAGAGTGAGAGTGAGAGAGAAAGAGAGAAATAGAAAGAGACGGAGAGAGATACTTAGAAAGATAGAGAAACTGAGAGATAGAGAAATCTACCTACCACGTCTCACAGTGTCTTAGCAGAGCATGATTTTTCAAGATCTTGCTGAATGACAATCCATGTACAATCAAATTTCGAACTGACGTAGGATATCAAAAAGTCGCGATGGGTGTAGCTGCTCGGGCTGTTGAAAGAAAGCACGCGTACAGACATCGAGAAATCGGGCTGCAACTGGCGAATATGGAATAAAAGGCCGCTGTCGAGGACCCAGAAGCTTAGGCTGGGGAAGCAGGTATTGGTCACAAAAACCCAAGGTGGGTCTGTTTCTGCCAAAATGTCACTCAAAAACGTGGTGGTGTAGAGCTTTGGGAAGGCCCAAAATCACTGTGGGTTTGTCAAAACTACAGTACCTTTTTCCTGCTAGCGACATAGAAAGAAGACAAATATAACAAGAAAGAAACTGCCACTAGGGCTTACATCTCTTGAATATATCTAGAAAAAAATCAAGAATCAAGAGAGAGAGATAGAGAGAAAGAAAGATAGAAAGAAAGATAAGGAGAGGAACTGCGAGAGGGGAGGGAGGGAGTTTTTGCAGGATATGCACGGTAGGCGGATACGCCTCCTAGACGAGCGTCTTCGTCGCCAGCTGAAAGGAAGCCATTGATAGTGAAAAGCGAAACATCGAAACAAGATAAATATATGTTTTAAACAACATATTAACTGCTAATTTGCATATCAAGAGAAGATATGTAAATTAGCAATTAATATATTGTCAAAAAATATTTTTTATCACAGTGTTGACCTCCTGAACATGCATAGCTCGCTTGGCAGGCATCAGGGACACAGCGCGCATGCCTTCCTCTAAGCTGACTACTAATGAACAGATTGCGTCGTCGTCGCCCGCGAAGAAGACGCCGAAAGTTGTGGAAAGCGGAGAGTCCCGACTACAAGAAGTGTGGCGAACAAGGGAAAAGGTGGTGTATGCATGCGAATGGATCCCGCACAAGTTTTGGTTGATGATGTAATCGCTCAGAAATTTTGTTGAACCTTTCACTAGAGTTTTCTGTCAAAATGCTGTAAGGGAAAGTTGACAGATTTTACTGAGAAAAAAATTCCACCGATCGACATTTCGATGTAGTCTGTACCTGATGACGTATTCACGGACGATGACGTCACGCGTGAAGTGCGCATCCGCCGCGTCGATGAGCGCGAAGCGAACGCGGAAAAACGGAGTTGGATGGCGGCCGCCGTCGGAGTGGATGACGAGGCGGCGGCCGGAAGGCGATAAGGCGGCGTTGTTGTTGTGTCTGGTGACCGAAGAAACGCGTACGCCTCGTACGGTGGCAGCTGGGCCCACAATCATGTGACCACAAAAGCCAGGTCAACGGGACAGATCAAGACAGAGTCTTTCATCTCCAACTCCTATACAAAGGATGCCAAACAAAGTTCCTTCACCATACATCAAATCCACAAACGTGGCGAAGACTCATGGCGCTTCCCGGAATCCATTAACCCTTGACATAAAGCGTTGATTGAGATTGTTTAACCAAAGGAAGCAGAAGTGGGAACGAAGAAGATCATCTTCTTGTCCACGACGAGCACAACGACGACGTCTCTGTTCGCGCAGAGAATGCAGCAAGCAGCGCCGGCAGGCAGGTCTGCCATGGGATGCAGGTCGCCAATCGTCCAGAAGTTCTTTGGTGAACTACAAAAGTGAGTCACTATATTCATGTTCAGTAATTACTTTTATTTGTTTTTTCTCTCTCTCTCTTCATATTGTGGGCTATTGTGTAGTCATCAGTAATCATCAGTTTCTTTGTCGTGGCCTACACTAATGAGCTCTGATTAAAGGGAAAAACTGCGTGGAAACGGACACGTCGTTGTTTTCTTCCATGAAGGTATCATGAAGAATTCGACGCTGTTCCTTCTGATGTCGCAGCTCCGCCTGTGAAATGCGAAAAAATAAACATATAAAATGGAAAACATTTAATCTCTTACATCTAAAATCATATCAACTCTTGTCATACAATTGTTGTTATAAGAACAGGCAAATTTTTTTGTTGTGACAAGACAAAATTGATATTCTGTGACGTACCTCCGCGATTTCTGCTGCTGCTGCCCCATTCTTGAAGAGACTGCAATTGCCCATAGCGCATAACGCGCGCGAGCAGTGGATGGACGAGGAAAGACGGCGAGCGAGAGAGCGAGAGATAAAAAGGAGAGATGGCCACTCTTGAGTTGCTGCTTACAGAAGCTATCAATAAAAGAAGACGAAAAAAGTAGAGAGTGTACAGATGAGTGATACATAATAGGATTTTGTTGTATGTATAACATGTACTAGAATAGGAAGATAAATAATTATCTCATAATATATAAAGTCAAGATGGAAAGGAAATTGAGGAGAGGAGTTAAGTAAATGATTTGCGATTTGGTAAAAAAATAGCGGATGATATAAAGGAGCGACCAATAGATTCACTCTCAATATCAGGAAGTTTTCTTTTCCAATCATGTACTACCGCTTTTGGCACAAATTATTTAAACCTCATATATGTACTTGCAATGGTAATGAGCCATATTAAATCAATAGCCCGAGTGCATGTTGGGGGAGCATACAGAAAGAAGAGTCTTATCGCTTCAACATGAATGTAGTTGGAAAATACGTACCCTGTATGTAACTAAACATAAGATCTATAAAGCGTCTATGAGTTGAGAAGGTATGATAAGAGAGAGTGGACAAACGAGGGGCGGGGTGGCTGGTTAAAAGTTAATCAGGAAAAAGTTCGCTTCTTAACTGCTGGCCGTTTTAGCAAGACTACCAAGCAATGATCAAATTAAGGAAGCGGGGGAGAACTGTGATTCATCAGCAAAGGGTTAGGCTTTTTCATTTTCACGTATGCACGTACAGTGCCTGATGGGTTGAAAAGAGAGAGAGAGAGAGATAACGAGACGATGACGCGGTTTTCTGCTTTGAGGCGTTGACAGATAAAATGAGCGATGACTCATCACGTTTCTTTTCAAGAACGACACGCACCAAATCGTGTCGTTCTAAAAAGTCGACAACGATCTAACGAAAGACCCGTCACGTAGATGGACTACCTACATTCATATCCTATCCTAATTGTTAGCACCTTCTGATTTTAGCCAGATTGATCATTACAATTATTGTTACAAGTAACTCAATTTTGACCCCAACTTTCCACAGGGGGGTATGGGCGTGTGTCCAACAGTACTGGTGCTCTCGACTAGTATTCACACAGACAACGGACGCATATCGAAGAGACCCGAGTTTTGACAGCATCAAAGAATGTATGTAGAATGAAGGCATAAACACGTCATCATGAAATAAGTGATGAAATGTGCCACGCAAGACAGCTGGCAGTTAAAAGCCCGCACGCCTGTGTTCGCTTTCTCTCTCTCTATTCTATCTCACGTTTCTTTCACCTCTCACGCCTTCTGTGGTATCTCTGTTTTTCTTTGTCAAAACCCGCTATAACGCATTTCATCGCCGGTCACATGCCAGCACTGAAGGGGTCAATCCGACTAGTTGATAACCGTTGGCACTTGGTGCGGACGCGTCGCCGCAGCGTGAAAGAATGGTAGGAAAGATGAAAAGAGGAGAGAAGAAAGAATGACGAGGAGGGGTTACAATCCAGTAAACTCTTTTCATTCTTTATCCCGGCATTCGACATGGGAAAGCGCAAGAAACTGCATAAGCCATACAAAGAAAAAAAAGATTGTATAAATTTATCACAATTTACAATACAAATTGCTGGTGTTTCTACTATAAAGCGAAACATACACAGAAATACTCACATTTTATTTGAATTTGACGGAATTTTGCAGTTGAAACCAACTATTCCGGCAAATGAGAGCGGAAACTCAAAAGGGGATTTTCAGGCGCATTTAAGGTGTCGAACTTTTCTTCAATGATATGTAGTTTGATCGTGGCCTTCTGGACCGGGAAGCCACTGCCCTATGGCTTCGTCGACTTGCTTGCTGTCGTCATCCTTGCTGTTGTCCTTGACACGGTAGAGCATGACTCGGAAGGCGCTGTAGAGCTCGAACGCGACCAAAATAATTAAGATGACATCGAATAGACAACAGTTGAGGTACCAGATGACATTCAGTTGTCTCTTGCTCGAGTTGGAAGAAGTCGTCGGTGCGGGAGAAAGAGGCATCATTGGACTTCTCGGAGAGACAATGAGAAAGAATTTCTTCCCATCATGCGGCGCATCGGGGCTTGCCAACGAAAATAACGATCGTGATGAATTTTGCTATGTTCACGACGTGTTCACGTTTCAATATTTGTAAAGTAAACAATCCATTGAATATGTAAAGAATCACTGGTTTCCCATGGATTCTTTCTACCGTATGACCATCTTTGCTGTCTAATGCGTGGCCATTTTGAATGCAAATATTTGGCACTTCTTCTTCTTAGAGAGAGTGCGAAATAGAGGCTACAGTGAACAAATTTTGGCCGACCAATATTCCACGTGTTTTTGTAACTTTGTAAAAAGTTGGAAAAATAGGTTCAAACTTAAAATCGGAATTACGTTTTGGTCAAATGCCGCCTTCATTAAACCACACGTTTATTATTCTGTATATGGCTCCTTTAAAATCAATACAATGCATAATCTTATGTTCTCATGAAGCCGCGAAATCGACCTAATAAACTTTTTGACAGCATATTGTGCAGAACGATTAAGTTGATTGATTGATTTATTGCAGCCACAATGCGCAAGTTTACTCAGAAAGAAATAATTGTCTCTCTGTCTCAAACTCTCAACACTCTCTCTCCCTCTCTTCTCTCCTCTCTCACCTCTCATTGCCTGTCTCTAACTCTCTACTCTCTCTCTCTCTCTCTCTCTCTCTCAAATTCCCCTTCAATCTAGCCCCACACACCTTCAAGTAGTCCCTTTCCATAACTTGATAACTAACACGCTTCTGCACATAGCAAGATCCTTTACCGATCTTCCGAGATTTGACTCGTCTTCACCCGCTTCACTAACCAACAAATCGTCCTCCCCGGAATAAACATCTTTCATTATCCTGGTGAATAGATCGTTACAAACTCTCTTTACATATATATGTATTTCGGCTTCAATGACCATTAAATGAAGATTGCGCAACTGTTTTTCTTCATACTTTTCTTTACTATAAGTTTCTTCGTCTTCTTTTCACAGACATATTCCATCGAGCATTCTCTTTATTTGTCAGTAATTAGCCATCGAGGTTGTTCAAAGTTCTAAGAAGGCCAAGGGAGTCGTCGATTCATGTATGGTGAGTTAATGAACAAGTTGCTGGATCAGTGAAAGTGAAAGAAGACAGCGGAAGCAAGGTCGATTTTCACGCGCTCGCGGGAAACTTGGTTTTGGCGCCAAAACTTCCTTTCCGGCGGGAAATTGAAATGACGCCTAGCAGAGGCGGCAGATCTCGGCGATTCGCTTGGCGCGCTGGCGCTGCTCCGCTTGACGCGCTTCCACTTCGGCCGCGTTGAGTGGGGGGGGGGAGGCTGAGATGAGGGAGGAATACATTTATGTGACTCATATACGAGTGAATTTAAGTGATTCATATATGTACAAGTTACAGTAAACTTGGATTCGTCAATTATACTGTAATTTATATGAATCACTTAAATTACACATAATTATTTTTGTAAAATAAGTTATTCGTAGCTTTCAAAAAGAATATTAAGAAAGAGTGATAATTCTCACAAACTACCTCTGTGTCACCTTGTTCTGAAAGAGCGTCGCGTGTCGCGTCGCGTGTCCCTCATCGGGGTCGCGGAAGGCGACGGGCCGCTCGCTCGCGCACTGCTTGTGCTTCGTGTCCCGGGCGTCGCCGCACGACGGGCGCAGGACGCTGAGCTCGAACCTCTTAGCAAATATAATTTTCAACTTTAATTTTTTTTTAATTAATAAAACTTTAGATTCGAGTATTAATATGTATGTCTATTGTAAACCTACGCCTTCTCCGGCTTGAAGTGCAGCTCGGGATAGATGAGATCGCGGATCCAGAGCACGAGGAAGGGAAGAGAAGAGAGCGGGCAGACGGCGACGGTCGTGCCTTAGGGTAAATAAATGAATGCATAAATAAACTTACAGTAGTGTACGAAATATTATTATAATAATTAGTTATAATAATAATATTTATAAGATGTAATAATTATAACTAATTAATAAAATTAATTATTACTAATTAATCAAATTAATTATAACTAATTAATCAAATTAATTAATTAATTTGTCAGCACCAAACGGGTGCCCATACGGCCGGCCGTGGTGCGCGTTCGAGTCGGCGACGAGAAGAGTTGAGGTCGCGCGTTCGAAGGAGATGAGAATGGCACGCTCGAGGCAGAGGAGAACACAGAAGACGTGAGAGTCAGAGGACGTCTTGGGGCTGAAATGGGAGAGGGTGGGAGGTGGGGGAGAGAGAAAGAAAGAGAGAAAGAGAGAGGGAAGGGAGAAAGAGAGGGAGAAAGAGAGAGATAGAAAGAAAGAAAGACAGATAGAGCGGAAGAGAGAGACAGAGAGGGAGAGATGGAGAGAGGGAGAGAGAGAAAGGCAGATAGACAGAACGAGAAAGTCGGAGAGAGGGACAGAGGAAGAGTGAGAGAGAGGCCGTGGAGGATAGATGAATGGGTCTCTCACCTGTGAATGGCATTGTAGAGATGCGACGCGAGATGGTCGGTCACGAAACTACCAACCACCGAGATGTAGTACATCTGAGAGAGAGAGAGGGAGAATGAGAGAGAGAGAGAAAAAGAATTTTAAAGAAAAAGATCTCTACACCTTTAAAGCTACACATTCGTGCTTCAGGTTTGTAGATCCAAGGCAGTCATATTCTCTTCATATTCTACCGTGCCTCCAAGCAAAGTCACTGTACTCCTCAACCTCCTTGAATTCGGAGCGCGTTGCGAGCAGCGCGTCGGGGACGGTGAACTTGGCGCCCAGGCCACGGCGCCAGGTCGCGAGCGCCTCCGCGTGCAGCTCGTTGCCGTCCACGATCGCATCCACCACCGCCGTCAGCAGAGAGGGAGGAGAGAGAAAGGGAAAGAGAAGGAGAGATTGATATAGAAATGGAAGAATGGAAAAGGCCGCACCGGTCCCTGTCGCTCCATGACGCTCGAGAATACGAGCCCGCCGACGCGGCTCTTCGTGCGAGGGATTGGCTAAAGAGTAACCTGAGGTAAATTCGATATTCAAATGTTTATTTTCCTTAAAAAATGATTCCTAAAATTATACCTAATATCTTTAATAAGTTATTTGTTTCTCGTTATATCATTATACCATATATTTGCATTTGGCAAAACAACGAAATCATTTCTTACGTGCCTTGCTGGATAAAAGTATTTTGAAAATAATTTCGATTACAAAAGTTACGTAGGCACACGGTTGACTACGTGGCTTTTATAATAAAAATCATTTGCCAAAATAATTTTTCCCACAACAAACTCTGACCAAGCTGGCCCCGGTTGCCGACGCTGGCGCAGGCAGCGGCGCCGGAAAGGGCACTTGGCGCTGGTGGAGGAGGACGGCGAGGCGGACGGCGACGTCCGTGCAGGCCGAGGAGGAAGAGGCGCGGCCGCCGAGGCGCGACTGCGAGATGTGCTGGGACATAGTTATGTTAAAAAGAACTGTATAAACTGTTGCTATCACAATTTTGTACCACATTTCTCATCATAATATTATGTGGCCGATAATTAATGATTGAACTGTTAAAAAAGGGAAAAATTTCTTTGCCCCACCTGAAAGAGACAAGCCGGAAAGCGCGGAACGAGAACGTCGACCAAGGGGTCGGCGTCAGGGTTATCCGAGTTGAGGGACGAGTAGGGAAGGGAACGAGTGGGAGAGCAACGGCCACGAGCGTGCTGAGACATTTGGAGAGGGAGACGGGAGGAGACAGAGAGGAGACAGAGAGGGGATGAGAAGGAGAGAGGAGGAGAGAGACGACCGGCCGGCCAGCCGAGTACTAAGGAAAGTGACAGGAATTCTTTCAGGAAGAGATTAAACCTACGGCTTATTAATTTATTCAGTTTAAAATAGAAGCGCACTCAGAACCCCGAACTGTTTTACATACACATTTGATTAAAATTTTTTTAAATATTTTCAACGCCTGACAAAAGAGTTCGGTAGGAACGCTTTCTGGAATTGTGATGCCATATGCCTGTAACACTTAATTAATGTAACAATTAATGTCCTCAAGTATTTAAAGAAGTCGACTTATTGGAGGCTATTTCAACCTAACATAAGCCACCGAGGTAGAGATGTGCTAAAATATGTTCCAGAAGGGATCCTTTGTTCGCGCTCTCTGCGCGAATATAAATGCCGAGTAGTAATTAAAAAAAATAGACTAAAACAGTTCTACGTTTGGCTTTTCATGTTTTGTTAGACTTTTAAGAAGTAACGAAAAATGATGATACATCCACGGCCACTTCGTCAGACTCCGGCTGGCTAAGAATCGTCAAAATTCATCCCATCTTGTATTTAGCCACCATTCAATTAATGCCGTCCAGATAAACTTTACATTACAAATTTGGCAGTTATAATTTGCTAATTATCCATTTATTGTTGGTTCAAATATGCAAATTTATGCAAACTATCACTTAGCAAATTTTCTCAACACTATGAAATTATTTAAATTAATCTAGTTAATTTTATTCACTTATGTACTTGAAATAGGTGAAATAGGGACTTTACATACATATGTGATAAACCTCATATGCGCATTGTTGATTGAATTTCTGTACTACATATATCCTCAGCTACATGAAGTTATACAAAAATCCTCCTCATAAAAGGCGACCAAGCATGTGAAATCAACATTGTCCTGATGGGTTCTCTCCTCTTCTCTCTTGCTGCTCTCTTCGCCCTTTCCGCCCTCTCGTCTGCCTGGAGGCAGACTATCAGGGTTAAAGGCGAGACACTCTGCAACAACAGGCGCATTGTCAACGTTGTGGTCCAGCTCATGGAGCACGATACACGTATGGTTATTTTTCTTTTATATGAAAATTTTCTTGTCGATTATTTAACCTTAATACTTTGGATATATTTTCTTAAACATTTACGATAATATGCTTTTTATCTGTTTATTTTCTTGCCGCCATCTTTTTGGGATGGCCAGTAGTATTTTGCTGTTGGAGACTCTAATTTGAATTTCGCGCCACTTTCAGTTGACCCCAATGATATGCTCATGGAGGATAAGGTGGACAGAAACGGCTATTTCGAGGTGACGGGCGAGGAGGACGAGGTTAGCAAAATGGGATGAAGAAACAGGAACAGAAGAGGAAGAGAGCGAGAGAGAGAGAAAGAGAGACAGACAAAGAGACAAAGAGAGAGAGAGAGAGAGAAAAAGAGACAAAGAGAGAGAGAAATAAAGTGACAAAGAGAGAGAGAGAGACAAAGAGACAAACAGAGAGGGAGAGAAGTTGGACTTGTGCGCAAACGTTTTAGATATTCACTCTTCCGATCGGTTCGATCGAGCCCTTCGTGCGCTTCATCCACGACTGCGATTTGACGGAGGAGCAAAAGAAGAAGGTCGCAACTTTTGTTTTTATAATAGGGAAGCGGTGGACTTTAGTAAGATAAATCACTGAAAATATTTTTTAAAAAGTTCCGATTTTAACTCAGGGCTGCAAGCGTCACGTCGAATTCGACGTCCCGAACGAGTACATCAACGGAGTCTACGACATGGCTTATGTTCAGCTCCGCATCGAGCATGCCGGCGAGACGATCAAGTGTTAAGACGATGTCCACGAGTGATAAAATCACTACTTCTTTCTAGTCCGTTCTCGCTCGCATTCGAAACAATTCAACCTACATACTTGGGCTCTTTTCCCCTTCTTTTTTGAATTATGAAACAGTTCACACACAGTCGTCGACACGAGCAAGCCTGATTCAAGAGAAATGAGAAGAATTGGAAATGATAAAAGAAGGAGAATTGTGGACTTTATAAGAGTAGGACAATTATAATAAAATATTTGTGCTCTCATGGTTGTTTCTCTCTCTCGCACCTTTCTATTTCCTCCCTCTCTCTCACTCACTCTCTCACTCTCGCTCTCTCATTCTCACAAACTCTCTCTCACCTCTCGAATCCTCGATCCTCTCTCTCTCTCTCTCGATCTCTTTTTCTCTCTAAAATAAGATTATCCAATGTCGCCATTATCTGAATATGCAATCAACTTCCACGGTGCTTAAGTACTAATTGCATGCTATCGCACAAATTTATCATGTTGTCCTTTTTCGGCACTTGCCAAGAGCTTGTTTCGCGCTGCGATTACTCGAATTCCTCAGTTCTCCTCTCATTCTCGCTTTCGTCGCCCCTCGCTGGTCGGTCGACTCTTCCTCTGCTCTCACGCTTTTTCGCGTTCTGCTTCTTCTCTCTCTCTCGCTCTCTCACACTCTCTCGATCTTCCGCCTTTCTCTTATTCGACGGCTACCAAAGTTGGCATTTCATTAACTAATTATAGATATTTATTATTAATTAATTTATATATTTATTATTTATTTATAATGACCAGATTAATATTTTCAAAATACAATTTAAAATTTCTCATTTTAGAGATGGCAAACGCACGTCTCTCCAACATTCAGATGGGCGTCACTTCCATCGTGGCCAGCCGCTACTTGGTACGGAAACGTGAAGAGATTGGGAGAGACAGCCTACTCTCTTTCTCTAAGTCTCTTTCCTTACTCACCCTCTCTCCCTACTCTCCCTCTCTCTCTCCTTACTCACTCTCACTCTTTCTCTATTTCTCTCTCCCTCACTCTCTTCATTCTCACACTCCGCTACTTGGTACGGTAGCACCAAAATAACGATTTTTGGATACTGTAACACTGTTACGATGGCTACAAATTTGTGGTCTTCACCTTGGCTGCGAACATTTTTTGCTTGGTGATGGACGCACCGCTACGATGGAACTAAAATGTGGCCAGGTATTGATAAGAAAGTGCAGATAAGACGAGATCACACACTTTACCCTCTCTCTCATTATCTCTCTTCCCCCACTGTATATCTCATTATCTCTCCTCTCTCACTCCCTTCACCCTCTCTCTCTCTCACTGTCTCTTCTCCCTCCCACTCCCTCTCTCTCATCAATCTCTTTAACAGTGCGCGAGACGCTTGGGCGAAGGTGCCTTTGGCAAGGTCTACGAAGTCGTCGATCTCAAGCGCAAGGGCTCACCCCACCTTGCACTTAAGGTCTAAAAATAAGAACAAAATTGTGACATTCGAAAATACGGTCGCTTTTAAATTGCAAATTTTCTTCTTTAGATTTCAAGTACTAAAATTTGAATTTTTATTTATGCAGGCCGAGTTACTTGGCGCTGAAGACAACCGCGAATCGCTGCTTATGGAGGTGAAAACGATGACGTTGCTAAAAAAAAAATCAAATTTAAATTTGGCGGCATTTTAAGGCGTACGTCCTGCGACGCCTGGCAAGCCTCCATGCCGAACACGCTGTCAAGCTGCACGCAATTGGCAGGGTAAGCGAATAAATTTTTATTTGGCGGTGTTGTGTCCTCACGTAGGGGACGATGAGTCCTTCACACAGAGGGACAGGGAATAGAATGTGGAAGACGAGACGAGAGTGGGAAAGGGTTTATTGAGAGAGGGAAGAGGGAAAGGAAAGTCGACCGCTTGTACGAGAGGAGAAGGAGGGAAGTGATGAGGGAACACGAAGTAACCGGATGAGGCGATAAGTGGAAGTGACAATGAGATTCGGGAAGTGACTGACTGGCTATGAGTCTGACTGCCGAGGGTTTATATACCATTGCTGTCGCACTTAGACGAGTATAATATGACAGGACTCACAGAGTCCATGCACAAATGTACATAGTACATATTAACAAGAGTAGATATTCATATATCTACTCAACAGGCGTTAACTTTTTTCAAATTTTATTTGAAAAAAAAAGAGAAACAGATGAGGCTGATATAGTAGAAGTAGAATAAACATTAAAATTAAAATTAAGGAACGAAACTTCAACTATGTCGTGATGACTCTTCTCTCTTACTCCCTCGCCGACATTCGACGCCGACTGCCCGGAGAGGTTGAACAAGATTAAAGGCGCCAAAATTGACGTTTGAATTCGCGCCTCTTTGCCTTACAAGAGGAAAGAAGGTGCTATACAAATTACATAAGTTGTTTTTCAGATCTTCTCGCTGGCTTCCACGCTGCGCGTCGGTCTCCAGGCTCTCGCGGCGATTGGTGAACTGCACAATGCAGGGTTAGCCGGTGGACTATGGGAGAAGAGCTTGGAATTTGTATATTTATTATTATTTATTATTATTTGTATTATTATCATATTACAGTACTCCGAGACGCTGACGACCAAGCTACGCACGCCGCGGCACGATTGCCCCTTCAGAGGCACGACGCGCTACTGCTCGCTCAATGTGCACTCGCGCAAGGACCAGGGACGGTTGGCTTACTTTATTCTCTCTCTCTCTCCCCTCTCCTCTCTCTCTCTATCTCTCCCACTCTCCCACTCTCTCACTCCCTCTCTCGCTATCTAAGCAGCAACCTCCTCAGGCACGATGACCTCATCTCGCTCCTCTACGTCATGTATGAGATGATCCGCGGCTCGCTTCCATGGTTTGTTTCGTTTTCCAATTGCTTCCGTAACCTAGCTGATTTTTAGTGTGCAATACCATTGCATTTTTAGTGCTACAGTATCCTACGGTCCTCTCTTCAGGAAGCAGCTGGACCGCGTGAAGGCGGAGAAGGTGAAGCGCGAGTCGGAGGCGGTCGTCCTCGCGACCGGGCCGCCCAAGCTGCGTGCCGCATTCGAGTACGTCAGCAGCCTCAGCTACTTCCAGACGCCGGGTACGGTACAACTATTAATTAGTTAATTAATTAATTAATTACTGTGAAATTAAAGAATATATAAATAATTAAATTAAGTACGATCGTTAAAAGAAGCCATAATATGCTGTTGAAGTTGCGTTCCTTAAAGGAGACTTTTTGCCTGAACATCGAGCAGCGTCTCTCCAATTCACATGTTCTCTCGCCCTTCTTCCAGACTACGCCAAGATCCGGCAGCTCTTCTACGACCTCCTCGGCGAGCAGAAGAAAACGAGCTGCTCGTTCGAGTGGGCGCATCTGGCTGTCGTGCCGTTTGAGAACAAGTAGGAGCCAGAAACTCGCGTTTGAGTTCGCGTCCTTTTCCCTGACAAAAAAATTGAAGTGTCGTGCTCCTTTAAGGAATCATAAAAAAGAACGAAATATCTAACTATTTTTGACGTTTTTTTTTTGTTATCAAATTATTAACAATAATTTACGAAATACTTGAAAGAAAATATATTCCACAGGCAGGGCAACGGCATTGGTGAGAAGGCGAAAGACGAGTGCGCAGTGGCCGAGCCGAGCAATAAAGGATTCGTCCACGAGGCCGAACAGACGCTCCTCGACATTCCGGAGGCGGTGCGAGAGATTTGAGAGAGAAGCAGAGAATTTGAGAGAGGGAAAAGAAGCAGAGGGATGTAGAGATAGAGTTGGGAGGCAAATACTTGAAATACTTGAAAGAAAATATATTCCACAGGCAGGGCAACGGCATTGGTGAGAAGGCGAAAGACGAGTGCGCAGTGGCCGAGCCGAGCAATAAAGGATGATATTCAAAACAGAATGATATTCACCCGTTCACCCAAATTGTAACCCAGAGTGATATTGGGTGAATGCTTTGGGTGAATGGATGAATATCACCATTTAAAGGAGCCAAAAATTCGTATTTGAATTCGCGCCCTTTTCCCTGAGACAGAAGATAGAGAGGGAGCATTGTGATTTTGATAGAAGCGAGACTACAACGATAATTCAAGATATGTAGATACATAGACTACGGTGCTGAGTTTAATTTTCGTGCGTCGTGAAGAAGTAGGGATTGGAAATGAAGGACGATAGTTCAAGAAATGACGAGAATTGAACTAGGGAGGAAACAATAGCGGAAAGAAGGCGAGGCTGACACGAGACGCCAAAGTTGTCAGCGTCCGTGAAGGTCTCTTGCAGGAAGCCGGCGTACATCTTGCGTATCTCGCCGATTTGCACCATGCTCATGTCGTTTACCTGAGACATTAGAGATAAGCCTTTAGTTAAGAGATGCCTTTAATTAAGAGATGACTTAATTAAGGGAAGAATTTAGATTTAAAAAGGGAAGCAAGATAGAGAAAGAGGAACACATTTAAAAAATGTTGAAGTGGACAAAATGGATTGTAGCTGATACCCAGAGGAGATGAGTAAGGGCAAAAAGGCACCTTGAAGACGTCATCGTCATTGCAGTGGCAATCGTCGGGGCCGCGGATCAAGAATTGTGGCACAGATTTGGCGTCCATGACCGTGTAGTTGTCGTCGCTGCAGCCGCCGCCGCGTTCACGAACAAAGGCAACCTGGAGAGAGAGAGAGAGAGAAAGAGAAAGAGAGAGAGAGAAAGAGAGAGAAAGAGAGAAAGAGAGAGAGAGAGAGAAGGAGATGAGGTAGATGGAAGAGAGAGAGAAAGAGAAAGAGAGAGAGAAAGAGAGAAAGAGAGAGAGAGAGAAGGAAGAGAAGGAGATCTAGGGAAGGGACAGAGACAAAAGAGGGAGAGAGAAGAAAGGAATAGTGAAGGGGAAGAGATTGAGATGGGGAGAGAGGGAAGAGGGGGAGATGGAAGAGACGGAGAGGGAAGACAGCGAGAGGTAAGAGAGAAACAGAGACAGAATGGAGGAAGTAGAGAGAGAGAGAGAGAGAGGAGTGAAGCGATGGGAGTAGGAGACAAAGATGCAGAGTTGCGAGACTCACAACGTTTCCTGCCGGGGACTCGATGCGAATGAGCTCTTGATCGAAGCAAGAAGACTCTTTACGCACGCATCGAATGACTTCCTGAACAGCGCAGGTTTCTTGCAACCGATACTCGCCGTGTTTTGGTTGTCTTAATATAATAATCGTCATGACGAATATGGATGATCATTTAAAAGAAAATAATACATGTCACAAATATTTATCGCATGCATGGTTTTTCAATGTGTAGATTTTTAAAGGAAGCACCCGATGAATCATTATACTGTAGCGCTAGAGAAGCAGTTTGAATGCGCGCGCTCATAAAGTTGCCTGTCGCTCGGCTCGAGAGAGCATGTGAAATAGGAGGGCGGCG
This sequence comes from Allodiplogaster sudhausi, assembly GCA_945643635.1. NCBI lineage: Eukaryota > Metazoa > Nematoda > Chromadorea > Rhabditida > Diplogasteridae > Allodiplogaster > Allodiplogaster sudhausi. The sequence continues at coordinate 716,946 of CALZFC010000001.1, read as the reverse complement.
GCTATGAGCTACCGTAGCTCTAGTTCTCTACTCGCGATTTTTCACGTTACTATTGCTCAGAGTGTAATGGAAGAAAATGGCTCAAACTTTTAGGATGTACATATGTATGTTTTACGCCAAGATGAACTTATCCATATAGAGAAAACCCAAGGTTAATTATTCCTCGGATACCTCCTTTAAGTATCGATTTGCAATATATATATTTTTTAACAAAGTTTTTTTTTTGAAAGTGTCAATGTAAAGCTCCAAATAAATTCCTGACGATGCCCATGTTGTCGATGACGTGCATGACGAAGGAGCGATTCGGACCACTGAACTGGCGAGAGAAGCCGCTCGACTCCTCCATCGCGTAGTAGACCTCGAGAAAGAAATGAGATGGAGACAAATGAGAGGCTCGTAGTGGGCGGGAAGAGAGAGTGAGTGAGAGAGATAAAGAGAGAGAGGGAGAGAAAGAGAGAAAGAGAGAGAGAGAGAGAGAGAGAAAGAAATAGAGAGAGAAAGAGAGAAAGAGAGAGAAAGAGAAAGAAAGAGAGAGAGAGAGAGAGAAAGAGAGAAAGAGAGAGAGAGAGAGAGAAAGAGAGTGAGAGAGATAGAGAGAGAGAAAGAGAGAGAGGGAAAGAGAGAGAGCGGGAAAGAGAGAGAGAGAGAGAAACAGAATGATAGAGGGTTCATCCAAAAATTTGCTTGACCCGCTGTCCCATCCGGTTGAGCAGTCGATACTTGTTTGCCGTCTCGTAGCCGAGGAGAATATCGAGCGGCTCAAGCTCCTGCACACTTTTGAATCTTTGCATATCTGAGATCAAACGATCAAAGATCAACTTTTCAAAATCTGAGATCAAAGATCAACTTTTTAAGATCAAACGACTATATCGGCTCTCAAACGACCTGCTGGACGAGGAGGCCGTCAATGTTCGCGAGGTAGGCGAGCGATGGCGGGCAGCCGGGCGGCACGGACGAGGGTGCCGGCATCGGAACTTAGGCCAGGAGAACGTTTAAATATTTTATTTTATTTGAACATATTACATATTTTATTTTACTTTATTTTGTTTTAGCATTTGACATATTTCATTTTATTTGAACATTTTACATATTCTATTGTATTTTATTTTGTTTTAACATTGTATTATTTAATTTTATTATTTATAATTAAATTAAAAACTGACGAAGCTGGCGGCGCGGCTGCTCACCGCCCATAGGTGCCGATGGAATTCCGCCGCCAGCTCCATACGCAGCCGCCGGGGTGTTGTAGGTCCGAGGAGGGTCTGACAAAAAAGATTTACTTTATAAAGTAAAAATATTACGCTAAATTCCTTGACAACCTGTAAATTTTTGTTTATAGGAAGCAAAAAAAATATATTAAAAAAAAAACACTTTAAATTCCGTGACATGGGGCATATTAATTTAAAGGGAACATTGTTAAAGTTGTATAAAGAATGATTTTAAAATTAATATTTCTTTCTGACAGCCAGCCGACGGATATCTGGGTGCATAGCCAGGTTGCTGGTTGAAGACCGCGGCGTTGGGGGCCGGTTGAGGGTCTGAAGGAAAAAGAAAAAAAGATTTTATTGATCAAGATCAAACAATGTGTGCGTCGCAGGACGGTTCCATATTCCATTTCGATAAATCCAGCAATTGTCATATACCATGTACATATATTGCTGAATTCCTAATCTTCGTTTTAGAAAACACTGACTAAACTGGCGGGCCATCGGCGGTGCCGACGGATGTGCCATTCCGTCCGCAGGCGCCGCCGACGTATTATGGGCCGGAGAAGGGCCTGACCAAACAAAAAAGATTTCGCCTATCAAGAAAACATTAGGTCAAATTCCTTGAAAAACTATAAAGATTTTGTTAATCAGAAGATAAAACTTACATGAAAAATTGCGTGAAAACGGTAAAGACTATTATTTATCAGGAATTATTTGACATATTCCTTGAAAAATTGAAAAGATTTTGTTTATTAAACTCAAAAATTACACGTTAAATTCCTTAAAATAGAGTGAAATAATTTTGAAGGGAAAACAGTTGAAATTGTTAAAGGAAAGATTGTAAAATTAATATATCTTTCTAACAGGTAGCCGGCGGATATCCGGGTACACAGCCAGGCTGCTGGATGTATGTATTGAAGGCCGCCGCGTTGTGGGCCGGTGATGGGTCTGATACACAAAAATTTCTTTATTATTAAAAAAATAGCCTAAAATTCATATAAAAAAATACTAGGCATAATTTTAGGGGGAGGGGAACTGCTAAAACTTTATAAAGATTTTAAAACGAAATTTTTATTTACTTTCTAATTTAATTTTTTAAAAAAACTGGCTTCCTATCGGCGGCGGCGCCGACGGGTACACCATTCCGCCGTCAGCTTCGTACGTGGTTGGCGCCGGAGCACGAGAAGGATCTGCTAAAACAAGAACAAAACAAATTAATTACGTTAGATTTCTTGAAATTAAAAGCATTTCCTGTTAAAAAGACTATAAAAATCTGACAAGCAGTCGGCGGATATCTGGGTGTATGGCCAGGCTGCTGGTTATAGTACATGGTTGGTGTCGAGGAGAGAGAGAAAGGGAGGAGAGGATATCTTGGATAAGGCTGCCTTATCCTCAAACACAAGCTTATGTAATTAAACAGATAAAAAAGAGCAAAAGGATAAGGAAAAGAAGAACATATGAAAACGAGAAAACTGAAGGAGCGAAACATAAAAAAAATGCACGAAAGGAAAGCAGAGCTTATTTCGTGAGACCGAATTGAATGAGTCAAAATCGACCGCCTGTTTCCGGGCAGTTTTGGAAGAAAAATAGAAAAGACGATGTATCGAGCAAATTTATCACCTGTCTGTTGGCTGTGTTTGAATTAGTGTTAGGGCTCGTTTTTGTGCTTTTGGCTTTCTGGAAGTTTTCTCTCTAGAAATTCTCCATCCGTTGCGCTCCTTCTCTGCCGCCTCCTCGTTACTGCTGACTAGACGAGAAACCATCTGGCAACATTGCACTTTCACATCTACGGAATAAAGTGTCGCAGGTGGTATTGATTTGTTGATAAGCACTTGGCACTTTTTAAGGATACGAGTTTAATTTGTAGGAGAGTAAACACTTGAAGATATCTTCTCGACACTTGAAGATATCTTCTCGACTAACGAGAAATAAAATGGAAGTGAGATATAAAATGATCCGAAAGAGCCATCTGAAAGAGGGGCAGAATAATGTAAATTGGGGGATGGGAGGGGATAAAGGACAGCGTACCGCCCGTCCTGTCGTCGTGAAGTGTGAGCAATGACCCAGAGGATGATGGGGTCGACGATGTCCCCGTGGAGGTGGCAGCGCAGGATAGAGAGACAGAGAGGGCGACAGAGAAAGAGAGACAGAGAGAACATATCTTCGACGACGAGAGAACGGCTGCTGTGGAGTTCGAGAAGAAGCTTATGGTTAAAGGAAGTATCCGACGAAAGAATACCGTATCTAATAAAATTACGCTTCAAACTGTGCTAAACTCCTAACTGGATGAGCCTTTTTTGAGCGGCCGCTACAAAATTTCAAATTTGAAACGTATGTGTATCTAACCTCTCTCGACTTCTTTCATTGTCTCGCTTTTCTCTAACGTCTGTATCTCTCATCTCTTGGTGAAAATGGGGTGCTAAGTGGGCAAGACGGTCAGAGCCACCCGTTGGCATTCCTTGCTTGGATTTGAGCATACACCGGGTGCATCGACAGAGATGTTTTCTACCGTATTCTAAAAAACAAATGCAAATTTCTGGCTAAATACTGACTTTCGTAAAGCGGGACCACCTCTAATCGATCTTTTAGGCCTGACTTGATCATATAGGAATATAAAAGAAGAAGTTATTTTTTCGTCGGATACTTCCTTTAACACTATTAACATTGTAGCAATTTAATTGGATACATGGGCATAGAAAATTTGTAGAAATCAGAGCGAAAATTAATTCGGAGCAATTAAAATGTATTTGCAATAATGATTTGTGTGTTAATTCCAATTTTTGAACAATTTAAAAGCTTGAAGAAAAATATTTATTACCCGGGAGACTTTTCATTTCCTATTGTACATTGAAATGAATGCTTCCAAATAATAAGACTAATCAATGAACATTTATCAATATCTCATCAAATATGTACATACATTTCGTATATACTTGCTCTCTGTGAGCAAATCATGAACGTGCCGATTTCATGCATGCTATTTTAAAGCCAACTTAAAGTGCAATAATGTAACAATATTTTGTGCTTGAGAATCCCCATGTTTGAAAAAGGAAACTGCCAGGAAAGGGCATTTCACTCTTGCATGAAGAGAATAAAAAACACTTTTTTCGCTCCCACTACCCTCACTTTTCCTCTCTCCGCTTGCCATGAGTGGTCGCCTCTCCGCGTCTCTGCAGCTTCTTCTCCTTCTCGTCCTGATGCTTGTTCTGGTCGAAGCCTCGGTTCCGCTCGACATGGTAACTTGAAGCAAAACAGTTTATGATAATTAAAAACAAATATATAATTGATCAAATAATTTTTTGAAAATTTTACAATAACAAAAACAAAAAATTGCGCGTCGATATAATTTTTCTAGCATTTAGCGCATCGTCGTCCCGGCAACTGAGAAGGAAGGCCACGACTACTTTACAACAGGCATAATGGGGAGACGTCATATAGTCGGCATCATGTTAGCAGGATTATTCGCTCTTTTTGATCTACATTTTCGAAAATGAATAGTTAAAAATATCATTTTTTTCAGACATTACCTGGGTGACTTCATTTTCGCAGAGCTGCAGCGTGATGAGGCGAGGGCAAAAATCTATGAATAAAATAAGATCTTTCAACTCAGAAAGAAAAATATTGATCCTCAGCTGCAGCTGGTTTTACGTGAGCATTTTCTTAAAGCACTGTAATTGTTGATGGTGCCATTCATTTAATATAAAGAAGCTCTCGGGTCGGATCTTTTTATGGTTGCATCAAATAGATACCAAATAGATGAGAGTTCATACATCTAGTCGTTACCTCGTTAACTTACCTCTACTTAAGCTTAATCTCACGTTAATCTCCGTAGGATGGCCGATTGTGTGGGACGTTTTTCTCGCTCAAGACCACCTCTTGGCGCTGCGAGGGCGACGGACTTTTCGTGCTCGCAAGCGACTATTACGATTACGTTAAATTCAAGCTCATTTGCTTGAAAAAAATATCTTTATTAATTGATAATTCTCACAAGAGTTTTAGACAAATCAATACACAATAATCACCACCAGGCAGCATAAATATTCTTGGGGGGTTTCATCTTTATTTGCTACATACCGTATTTTCTCTATTAGTACCCCCGGGGGTTCTATTTTTCAATACCCTTGCGGGAGGGGGGCACTATTAGAGGGAGGGGTTCTATTAGAGGGAGGGGTACTATTTTTCAATGTGAGTCACTCAATGTTTAATAGCAACATTTTATTCCCAAAAAAGAAGAATCGTAGCCCGAATTCAATGGAATCATCACTGGAATATACGTTTTACAACAGATTTATCATGAATTTGGCATTAGTTCATTGGTAAGAGCTCCCCATGCCTCCAGGAGGACTATTTGGGGGGGGGGGGTACTATTGGAGGGGGGGTTCTACTAGAGGGAGGGGTTCTATTTTTCAATGGCATTTTCAGAGGGGGGTACTATTAGAGGGGGGGTTCTAATAAAGGGGGGTACTAATAGAGAAAATACGGTATGTAGCTTGCAATTAGAGATTTAGAAAACAATTGGTGTCTGGCAATTGACGCCAATTAGAGTTTCGTTTGGGCATTTAGTGGTGACTTGTGGAAGTTTAGATCTTACTAGAATAGTTCCCAAGGGGAATTGTTGTTCCGTGAACCACACACGTCGACCCCTGGGTCCGAAATACAGAGGGGCCGCCCTTCGTTACAGAGAGGCCTCCCAAGTCAATGGTTCCCCTTTGGCTGCTATGCATGCATTCCTGTTGGGGGGGCATGATTTTTTTTAAGTTTCTAAGGAATTTTTTGCCCATCTACATACGCTTGAATACTATCTATCAGTGCTTATTTAGCGAGCTGAACGCGAATTTGAGATCTAAAACGTCAATTTAGCTACTTTTACCAACATTTCTGTGCAAATACGCATTTTTGACGTAATTTAACCATTTTTGGGCAAAATTTCGTTATAAATGATCATATATCGTAGAATATAAGGCAATTCACTGCAGAATAGCATATTCCGTGCAAACGTATTCCCAGTTTGGCTTGTTTTGGGATCCGTGGAAAATAAGAAAATGAGTTCGAGAAACATGGAAAAAAATTATGCCCTCCCAAACAGGTATAGAACCCCCCCCCCCCCCTTTTGTTTTAGGCCATATTTCAAGCTCTACTATGATGGATCTTTCGAGAATGAGAAGTACTGTAAGAACTGGATTAAGTTCGGCAACTCGATGGCGGTCATGAAGAATTCGACGTACATATGTTTTTATTCTGTATGAAAAAAATAGAAAAAAAGATAGATATAAATAAAATTAAATTATAGCACGTTTCTTTTTTTTTCTAACAACAATCAAGGGCTTTTTCTGCTGTAGAAAATTACTATTCATAGTTTGATTCTGCTGTTTTTCTTGTCCAGTGGCAAAGTGCTCATCGGCACGTACTTTCTGAGCGAGAAGACGATGCTCGTTGGCGAACATCCGAAAAGGGTTTGGACAAATAATTTCTGTTTTTTTTTAAATTCATATTCGCATTTTTTTTTTTAAATATATATTTTTAAATTTTATTATATATAATTTTATTTTGTATGCTATGATTCATCTAAATGGACAATACACACTAACTAGAGATTAGCTTTTATTAAAAAAAAAACTATATTGACCTCATTCAAGACTAACAGTTGACTGATTGGACCAATGCTCTTTCTTTCAGGACACGATTAACGCTCCCGAGTGCTGCACGTTTGTGCTCTGCTATGCGAAGTGGTCTTATTAGCTACCGTACCGTACCGTAGGCTAGTCTCAAGTTACCGTATTCCTACCGTAAACCGTTAAAAACGCTCTTTTTTTCCCTTCGTCACTATTTGACTCTCTTTCTCTCCGAGAAAGAGTAGCTCCTACTTTTAAAGATGCTACGGTATAAAATATGATTGTTTGATTCAGATCGTGTTTCATTCAAGACCATTCATTCAGCAGAGGTGTATTTACATATGTGCTTGCGTGTGTTATTCGATTGTTCATTTTAAATGTTTATCTCTGATCAGAAAGTAGAAATTGCCGAACTCACGCAGCGTTTCTCTTCGTTTTTTTAAAGAGAAAAGCATGAGATGGAGAGAGGAAGAGAGAGAAAGAGAGAGAGAGAGAGAGATTGAGCAGAGAAGGAGGGGGTGAGAGGAGAGTGGAGAGGACGGTATGTGATCCTTGAGATCGAGCACGGCCGGCTCAGCAAAATCACGCGCGCTTTCGAAGGCAGCCGTCGCCTGCAAGGAGTTACTCAGTATAATGGCAATTTGCCAACGAATGCTCTACCGTAATCCTCTTAGCTTGTCTACCATAAAAGAGACCAACTGGCACACCGTTGTAATTCTCCGATGCGAAAGATTTCATTGTTGTCATATGAATTACTTGGACTATGGCAATCCATAAATGGAAACACTTCAGTAGAACTTCTACATATATTACCGAAGCCCACTCTCTTGAAGCATCGTAACCCTAAAGTTGATGTGCTACCGTAATCAAGTCTTGACCTGGACCGGGAGGGCAACGACGGCATCTTCGGCCAGAATCGTTCCCGTCGTCGTCCGCGCCTTCTCCCAGACGCAGGCTGTTGTGTCCTCACGTAGGGAACGATGTGTCCTTCACACAGAGGGACAGGGAATAGAATGTGGGCAGACGAGGCAAGAGCGGGACTAGGGTTTATTGAGAGAGAGATGAGGGAATGGAGAGTCGACCGCTTGTACGAGAGGAGAAGGAGGGAAATGACGGGAACACGAAGTAACCGGATGACGCGAGAAGTGGAAGTGACAATGAGAGACGGGAAGTGACTGACGCTGAACATACCAGCCGAGGGTTTTTATACCATTCCCAGCTGGCGACTCACGTAGACGAGTATAATGTAACAGGACTCACAGAGTCCATATACAAATGTTCACAGTACATATTAACATGAGTAGATATTTACATATCTACTCAACACCATCCCACTAAGATTGAAGTTCCTTCAATCTTACAAAACAACAATGGTGGGCGAAGAGAGTTACTTATAACTCTTCTGCGTGATGTTCGGCTTCATCTGGTGAGGTGGACGCCGTGTCCGCTGACTGCTTGAAGCTGGTTCACATGAGATGTGATCAGTCGACCATCCTCCAGCTTCAACGAGAAGACAAAACTGCCCTTCTTGCACACAATGCCATTTATGTCCGTGTTGGATGCTGGTCTTACATTTGACCTTGTCGCCGGCTTCAAATGACTTCGATCCGTGTTGCAAGTCAATTTGTCCCTTCATGCGCTCATCGATCATCTCCGATGGCGCTGCCGACTTCGACAAATCAGTCCTCGACCTCTGCTTACTTCTCAGGAAAAGCTCCGTCCGGCTCATTCCTTTCGACTTCGCGCAGTGACCAGGGTAGTCAAGTCCCACGGTAGGGATCTCGCTCTTGCCAACTTCCTTGTGATGGCTCGGCATGCTGAGAATTCTGTTGACACGAACGTCCGACCTTTCAGTCTTATCGAAATTCTCCAGCTTAATCATCTTCAGCTTCGTGATGAAGTACTTGCCGAGTAGCATCAGTGGCGCTTCTGTCACGTAGACAGTTCCCTGGGCACTTCTGCGTCCGTACTGAATCTTTGCTTGAAAGCATCCAGTGAGAGCAAGCTTCTGTCCACAAGCGCTGACTGGCTTGCAGTCCGTCTTCTTGCACTTGGGCTTGCCAATGCTCTTCCACATTGACTTTGAAATCAGTGTGATGTCTGCTCCGGTGTCTACCTGCATGGTGACCTTGGATCCTTCCATCAACACTTTCACATCGAACGATAGGTTCTGCAGCGAGTTGACAACTACTGTGTTCATCCTCGTGCTTTCCTTCACACGTTCGTTCCACGACGAATCGTCGTCGTCGTTGTTACTTCTCTTCTTACGCTCGTTCCACGAAGTGTCGCTGTGAGTTTCTTTGATCCGACAAACCGAGCTGCTGTGTCCAACCTTGCCACAAGCATAACAGTTTCTCTCCTTGAACTTGCAGTTTTCTTGCGCGTGCGCACGACCACAGCGGAAGCAAGGCTTACTGTTGCCATTCTTCTCCTTCTGCTTGGTGTGACTCGGCTGCTTCGACATGAAGTACACTGACGTACTCTTCCCTTGCATCTGCACCGCACTGCTTTCGTTCCTGAGTATTGCGAGTCGATCGCATTCTTGGATCAGTTCATCCATCGACATCGCTTCGTCCCTCTTCAACATTGAGAGTAGATGGAATCGAGTGTCCGCGTGTCTTGGCATGTCGATTGCCGCCATGAAGAACATCGTCGTCAACTGGTCATTGGAGAGTTCAGCCATCTTGGCTGCTTCCACCGCCTTGTTCACTTCCGACGAGAGGACTCTGAAGTCGTTGATGCATGCCGAGCTCATCTTGAGATTCAATAAGTACAGTCTCTTCTCGAAATCTGTCTTATAATCTCCGAACAATTTCGTCAACCGCTCCACGGTCTCTGCGAGAGTGAAGTCCGCCACCTTCTTTGGTGCGATGGAGTTGCGATATTGCACGTCGACCTTGACGCTGAGCTTTCTCATCAGCATGAGCACCTTCTGCACTTCTGAGATGTGAGCAGCTTCCTTCTCGAAGAGGTCTTCGTACTTGTTGTACCAAGCATTGAAAGTGCAACCGTCCTCTGGCTCGTATTCAAATACTTGGATTGTCCTTTCGAGTGCATCGATTGAGGGTCCTGCCCTTGCTGCATCACTTTGCCTCGAATTGTTTCCATTCTCGGTCGTATTCAGCCTCTCGAGCAGCATTTCGACTGTCTTCGAATTCTGCTTTTGTAGTTCCTTCACCATGGCTGCATTCTGCTCTTGCTGCTCCTTCATCAAAGCTGCATTCTGCTCTTGCTGCTCCTTCATCAAAGCTTGCTGTGCTTGTAGGGCAGCAGCACTCTGTTCTTGTTGCATCTTCAGAGCTTCCAGGAATGCTTGCATCTCAGCCATCGTCTTCGAGTCCGTTGGTTATCACTCGTCTTCAGCCCGTTGGCTATTAACCCGGAGGTTTTCTTTAGAAGAACTTCAGCCCGTTGGCTATAACCCGTAGGTTTTCTTCAGAAGAACTTCAGCCCGTTGGCTATAACCCGTAGGTTTTCTTCGAAGACCACCAGAAGCCCGTTGGCTTGGGAAAATGGTGGGCACAAAGCCTCTTTTTGGACAGGATGTTGGGCTCAAGGCCTCTTCACTGAGTGGGCTCAAGGCCTCTTTTCACTGGGTGGGCTCAAAGCCTCTTCTAGGAATGGAAAACGAATTTGTTGTTCCCAATCACTGTAAACAGTGAAGGGCCCCCGTAACCTTGGGGTTTTAACAACTGAAGGGCTGCCGAAGACGCGTGAGAGAAACAGCCGTAGATGAAAATCGGTCGCCGCCCGAGTTCTTGTAGTACTGATCGCCAATTGTTGTGTCCTCACGTAGGGAACGATGTGTCCTTCACACAGAGGGACAGGGAATAGAATGTGGGAAGACGAGGCAAGAGCGGGACTAGGGTTTATTGAGAGAGAGATGAGGGAATGGAGAGTCGACCGCTTGAACGAGAGGAGAAGGAGGGAAATGACGGGAACACGAAGTAACCGGATGACGCGAGAAGTGGAAGTGACAATGAGAGACGGGAAGTGACTGACGCTGAAGATACCAGCCGAGGGTTTTTATACCATTCCCAGCTGGCGACTCACGTAGACGAGTATAATGTAACAGGACTCACAGAGTCCATATACAAATGTTCATAGTACATATTAACATGAGTAGATATTTACATATCTACTCAACACAGGCCAAGCACAGCCGACGTCCTGAGAGAGAAAAGGGCAGAAAAATAGATCGATAATACAAATGGCCCTCTTCCTTTCTCTCCTTTGCAGGAATTTATGCGCTTTGAGAGTCGCGTGAACTCGACAGGATTGAGGCATTTTCTTCGGAAATTCGCCATTTCTCCTTACCTGTCCCCACTCTCCAGACTACGGCCCCTTTTGTTATCTTTTCTTTCTCATGAATCCTCTCCTAAATATCGGCTTTTCACTCACTTGAAATATATGCTTCGGCCTAATTAATAAATGGACCATCTATTGACTCCAAAGATACGAGAGCTTTCAGTTTACTAATAAATAAAATAATAATTTTTAATTATCTTTTCTTTTACATTTTCTTTTCCTTTTGTCAAGGTAAACAAAATAAATTTTTGAGATGCGTAATGAAGTCCAAACCCTCCAACTTATGGTTCCCTTGTTAGGCGAAAGAAGAACATACATACATACATACATATCTTCCATGTGTTGCGGAAAACTTTTCAGACAACTTTTCCGCTAGAAGGAGGCGTATCGGTTCAGTCAATGATGAGTGTGAGTGCTTCTTGCAAAATTGAGTAAAATAAGATCAACAATCCTTTTTTTATAGCTCCTTTATTGTTGAAAGGGCGGATCTCACATAGGGACTATGGAAGTGTCTTGAGAGGAATGATGAAGGTCGGTGAGAGACAATGTGACTTAAGAGGTAGAGAGAAAGTGAGAAAGAGAGAGAGAGAGAGAAAGAGAGAGAGAGAGAGAGAGAGAGAGTTTCCCTCCATTCTCTCACTGCTCCTCTAATCTCTTCTCTACTTCTTGCCCTTGCCCGTCTCCCCCTTCTTCTTGGGTGGAATTGGCTTGGCGACAGGCGTTGGCACGGCTGGCGCCTTCACGTTCGACGCGTTCTTCGTTCCCTTCAGCTTCGTCGCGGGCAGCAACTGGAAAATATATTTTTAGTTGTATTATTAGAGGTATTATTCTAATAATAGAGAAAATACGGTAATATGACTAATGACGTCATCGCCAATCTTGTTCGAGTTCGAGCCGGCGGTTGCTGAGACGGGCGCGGGCGGCAGCGACGGCGTCGTTGTCTTCGTGGTCAGAGTCGTCGACGTCGGCGCGGGCTGCAAAGAGAGAAGAAGAATATTTCTTATTTTTAAACTTAGCCAAAAAATTGCGTTTGAATTCGCTCCTTTTTCTCTGGCACATGGGGCCTCAAGAACAATGTGAGTTCCATAGCCTCTCGAGTTTTATAGCTATGAGATCACGAATAAACAGCCTCGACTTTCCGCGTCTGCCTTGGGAGTGGGCAATCTATGCTAATTCGCGGGTTCTTCAAATGTGCTAGTTGACTATAGCGCACGCGTGTATGAGAGTGCGAAGCGTAAATTTGAAATCTATTTACGTATAGTAATTTTCCCTGTGATCGCCCTCCTTTAACTGAAAAGGATTGAAATTTAAACGTTTGAATGAAAACAAATTGGCGCGAAAATTCAAATTCTACAGTAGTCCTCTCTCTCTCTCGCCTTGAGAATGGCGGGCTTGTCGAGCTTGCGATGGGCGCGTTCGATGGCCGACTTGGTCTCGCGCGCCACTCCGTCGGCCTCCTCCTCCTTCTCCGACGAAGGCCGATCGGGCAGCGGCAGGCCGGCCTGGCCAATTACGTTTAATTAATTAATAAAATTTATTCAATTTAATTTCAATCTTCTTACCTATGGTACATAAAAGAAGGCACTAGAAGCGGAAAGATAAGATGACGAATGAGAAAGAAAGAAAAAAACCTTGACGAGAGTGTTGTTGATGACTGAGTTAATGGTCGGATCGTCCGTCTCGTCGTCGGAATCCTCGGCGGGAAACTGAAAAAAAGAGAGAGTATTTTCTTGTTCCCCTCTCTCCTTTCACCGAACATCGCTTGTTTTCTGCCTGGATTCCTTTACCATCCTCTGTTTTCTATGTTCTCTTTGTCTCCCTCTTACTCTATCATTTAAACTTGAGGTCAACTATACATCTCCCCCCTTCCTTTGATTGATTCACTCCCAACTCTCTTCATTAAAATTTCTCTCCCAATACAGCAAGTGTCTTTCGCTTTGGCTGCTCTCACACTTCCTCTGAATATTTCTGCTCTCTCTCCCATCTCTACTTCTCTGCTTGACTCACATCCCTCTCTATATATTCTATCTGCTTCTTTTCCCTCTCTCACATTCTCTGCTTCTCCGCTTGACTCTCATCTCTCTCTCTACATCCCTCTGTTTCTTTTCCCTCTCCCACATTCTCTGCTTCTCTGCTTGAGTCACATCTCTCTCTCTTTATATTCCGTCTGCTTCTTTTCCCTCTATCGCATTCTCTGCTTCTCTCTCAAATCTCTCTCACCGCCTCCGGAATGTCGAGGAGGGTCTGTTCGGCCTCGTGGACGAATCCTTTATTGCTCGGCTCCGCCACTGCGCACTCGTCTTTCGCCTTCTCGCCAATGCCGTTGCCCTGACTGTGTGAATTGCCGGGAATATATTCTCTTTCATATATTTCGTAAATTATTATTAATAATTTTATAACAAAAAAATCAAAACTTGTTAGATATTTCGTTCTTTTTTATGATTCCTTAAAGGAGCACGACACTTTAATTTTTTTGTCAGGGAAAAGGGCGCGAATTCAAACGCGAGTTTCTGGCTCTTACTTGTTCTCAAACGGCACGACAGCCAGATGCGCCCACTCGAACGAGCCGCTCGTTTTCTTCTGCTCGCCGAGGAGGTCGTAGAAGAGCTGCCGGATCTTGGCGTAGTCTGCAAGAAGGGCGAGAGAGCATGTGAATTGTGGAGACGCTACTGGAATGGTCAGACAAAAAAGTCTCCTTTAAAGAACGCAACTTCAACAGCATATTCTAGCATCTTTTAACGATCATACTTAATTTAATTATTTATTTATTTTTAATTTTAAAGTAATTAATTGATTAATTAACTAATCAATTAATAGGGGTACCGTACCCGGCGTCTGGAAGTAGCTGAGGCTGCTGACGTACTCGAACGCGGCACGCAGCTTGGGCGGCCCGGTCGCGAGGACGACCGCCTCCGACTCGCGCTTCACCTTCTCCGCCTTCACGCGGTCCAGCTGCTTCCTGAAGAGCGGACCTTAGGGTACTGTAGCACTAAAAATGTAATGAAAATCAGCCATAGGAATACGAAACAAACCATGGAAGCGAGCCGCGGATCATCTCATACATGACGTAGAGGAGCGAGATGAGATCATCGTGCCTGAGGAGAGCGCTGTTTAGACAATAAAAGAGAGGGAGTTAGAGAGTGGGAGAGTTAGAGAGAGAGAGAATGATAGAGAGAGAAAGAGAGAATAAAGCAAGCCAACCGTCCCTGGTCCTTGCGCGAGTGCACGTTGAGCGAGCAGTAGCGCGTCGTGCCTCTGAAGGGGCAATCGTGCCGCGGCGTGCGTAGCTTGGTCGCCAGTGTCTCGGAGTACTGTAATATGATAATAATAAAAATAATAAGAAATAACAATAAATATACAAACCATAATCTCGCGGCAAAGGCCAAAGTCGATGAGAAAGAGCTTCTGGAGTTGGCGATCCTTGCCAAAGGCAAAGTTGGGCGGCTTGATGTCGCGATGCACGAAGCTGCAAAAAAATAATGTAATTAATTAATTAATTAATTAATTGATAAGCATTCAAAAAATACTTAAATAACAATCTTCATAAAAAAAATTCTGCTCCCTTTTAGCCCGACAATTCGCTCTCAAATCCAAACTCATCCCCCCTCCTTTGTCCCGCCCGGACCGCCAAGCTCCGCCCCCACGTCCATTTCTGGCCCAGAGTTTAACTTTGCTTTGCCCGGCCAAGCTCCGCACCCATAGTCCACCGGCTAACCCTGCATTGTGCAGTTCGCCAATCGCCGCGAGAGCCTGGAGACCGACGCGCAGCGTGGAGGGCAGCGAGAAGATCTGAAGAAACATATATGTAATTTATCTTATTGTAATCTCTCGCTCTCGCCTCCCAGGCAAAAAGGCGCGAATTCAAACGTGAATTTTGGCGCCTTTAATCTTGTACAACCTCTCCGGGCAGTCGACGTCGAATGTCCGCGAGTGAATACGAGAGAAGAGTCATCACGACATAGTTGAAGTTTCGTTCCTTAATTTTTATTTTAATTAATTAATTTATTTATTCTGCTTCTATTATGTTAGATTCATCTGTTTCTCTTTCTTCAAATAAAATTTGAAAAAAAAAGTTCCCGCCAAATAAAATTTATGCGCTTACCCGGCCAATTGCGTGCAGCTTGACAGCGTGTTCGGCATGGAGGCTTGCCAGGCGTCGCAGGACATACGCCTGAAAATGGCGCCAGATTTAAATTTGAATTTTCTTTTTGCAACGTCATCATTTTCACCTCCATGCGCAGCGACTCGCGGTTGTCTTCAGCGCCAAGAAGCTCGGCCTGCATTAAGAAAAATTCAAATTGTAGTCCTCATTTATGGAAATCTAAATTAGAAAATTTGCATATATAAAAGTAATCGACAAATATATTAATTTTTTTAGATCTTCAATAGAAATGTGTCGTTATGCAATTAGAATAAATTAGTCGGAAAAGTTCTAAATTTCGGTTTATTCCTTTTGTGATGCTTAGCAAAAATCACAATTTTGGTGACACCTTTCTTTGAGAGTGTAAAATTTTAGTGCGACCGTATTTGGGACCTTGAGTGCTAGGTGGGGCGAGCCCTTGCGCTTGAGATCAACGACTTCGTAGACCTTGCCAAAGGCTCCCTCGCCCAAGCGTCTCGCGCACTGTAGAAAGGAGAATGAGGACAGAGAGAGAGGGAGAGAGAGAGAGAGAGAGAGAGAGAGGAGAGAGATAATGTGATAGAGTGAGGAGAGAGAGAGAGAGTGGGCGAGGAGAGAGAATGAGAGAGAGGGTGAAGAGTATGAGAGAGGAGCGATAATTGAGAAAGAGAGTGTGATAAGAGAGACAATGAGAGAGATGGTGAAGAGAGTGAGTACTCTCTCGACTTATCTGCACTTTCGCTTCTTCACTTGGCCACATTTAGTGCCATCGTGGAGGTTGGTCCGTGAGAAAGCAAACAAATTTTCGCAACTAGCGCGACGATAACAAATTTGGAGCCATCGTAACAATCTTACAGCATTCAAAAATCGTTATTTTACTGCTACCCTACCAAGTAGGGGAGTGTTAAAATTAAAAGAGTGAGCGGAGAGAGACATAGAGAAAGAGTGAGAGTGAGTGAATATGGAAAGAGAGAGAGAGAGAGAGAGAGGGTAGAGCAAGGAAAGAGACTTAGAGAAAGAGAGTAGACTGTCTCTCCCAATCTCTTCACGTTTCCGTACCAAGTAGCGGCTGGCCACGATGGAAGTGACGCCCATTTGGATGTTGGAGAGACGGGCGTTTGTCATCTCTAAAATGAAATTATATCTTTAAAATAGTAAATTAGTCAAAATTAATAAATAATAAATACAAAAAATAAAGAAATTATTAATAAATATCTAAAATTAGTCAATGAAATGTGATGATACCAGAGTAAGAGGAAGGCGGAAGATAGAGCCAGCGAGCGAGCGAGAGAGAGAAGAAGAAGAAGAAGAAGAACGCGAGAGAGTGTGAGAGCAGAGGAAGAGTCGACCGACCAGCGAGGGGCGACGAAATCGACAATGAGAGGAGAACTGAGAAATTCGAGTAAACGGAGAGCGAAACAAGCACTTTGCAAGTGCCGAAAAAGACAACATGATAAATTTGTGCGATTGCATGTAATTAGTATTTTTGGCGCCGTAGAAGTTGATTGCATATTCTGATAATGGCGATGTTGAATAATCTTATTTTTGAGAAAAAAAGAGATCGAGAGAGAGAGGACGAGGATTCGAGAGGAGAGAGAGAGTTTGTGAGAATGAGAGAGCGAGAGTGAGAGAGAGGGAGGAAATAGAAAGATGCGAGAGAGAGAGAAAGGTGCGAGAGAGAGAAAGATGCGAGAGGAAGAGAGATACAACTTCGCCTCCATGAGAATATGACGCGATTTGCGAGAGAATCAAAATTTGGTAATAGGGCTGGGTCCCTAGAAAAATCATCACCTCCGATTTTGCTTAAAAGTTGTTTATTGGTTAATTCAGACCCGGAGAATCGATTGGGATGGGTCTTGGAGCCTAAAAATGTCGTTTTAAAAAGTTATGAAGAGTTGAAAAACTGCGCATCTTTTTGAGGTGGTCGAGTAGAGCGCACGTTTATGAACATTTCTCCTCGCGCAGTAAAGTAAATAGCGTGAAAATTTTAACATAGATAAATAAGATATTGCTTAAACTAAAAGTCAAAACAGAATTAGAAAATTTTTCAATATCGATTTTTTACGTTCTCTCAAATTCAATGCCGAATGAACGTGTTAGAATGCAAAATCGGCAGACCATATTGTTTGCATCGCATAGAGCATAAAATTAGCTTTCGTATGATGTATAGGATGTTCTATTTTGAGGAAGTCTTCGACTTGTTTATGCGAATATGCCATGCGCGACTGCGAAAACCGGCGTCGAATCGCGGCGCGACTGCGAAAACCAGCGCCGAATCGCGGCGCGACACGATATTGGTCGAATTCAAATACTATTTTCTATGCATCTAATGATGTTTTGTTTTTTTATATCTCTTTATTACTTTATTAAGACAATTAAGCTCATTTTTGAATAAAAAATACAATTTTCAGCCAAAAATTTACGAATTCACTCTTTAACGTACTTTCACGACAACTAGGTCTCTTTTTGTTGAGATGAGTGATTCGTAAATATTTGGCTGAAAATTGTATTTTTTATTCAAAAATGAGCTTAATAGTCTTAATAAAGTTATAAAGAGATATAAAAAAAACAAAATATCATTAGATGTATAGAAAATAGTATTTGAATTCGACCAATATCGTGTCGCGCCGCGATTCGACGCCGGTTTTCGCAGTCGCGCACTGGCATATTCGCATAAACAAGTCGAAGACTTCCTCAAAATAGAACATCCTATACATCATACGAAAGCTAATTTTATGCTCTATGCGATGCATACAAAATGGTCTGCCGATTTTGCATTCTAACACGTTCATTCGGCATTGAATTTGAGAGAACGTAAAAAAATCGATATTGAAAAATTTTCAAATTCTGTTTTGACTTTTAGTTTAAGCAATATCTTATTTATCTATGTTAAAATTTTCAAGCTTATTACTTTACTGCGCGAGGAGAAATGTTCATAAACGTGCGCCCTACTCGACCACCTCAAAAAGATGCGCAGTTTTTCAACTCTTCATAACTTTTTAAAACGACATTTTTAGGCTCCAAGACCCATCCCAATCGATTCTCCGGGTCTGAATTAATAAATAAACAACTTTTAAGCAAAATCGGAGATGATGATTTTTCTAGGGCCCCAGACATTTTGATTCTCTCGCAAATCGTGTCATATAAACATTTTATTTGCGTCACTCAGAAACTAAATGTTAAAACTCTCCTAAAATTGAGAAAGTATATTTCTTCAAATAAATGCTGCAGATCTCTGACAAATTATAACTGTAAAAACATTTTCGTAATTGACAATGAGGAATCTTTTATGAATTTGAATAAACAATTTAATACATACATACAACCTTGAAGATGTCAGTGACTGACTAGATGCGGACAATAAGACTCATATTGAGGCCAAAGTTATTAATCTCGCTCGCTTCTAATGTGTTGGCCCCCTTTCCCAACCAGCACTCGACCTTCTTGCTCGTTCGTGATAGGTGCTGCTTATGGAGAAACGATGGGTGCTCACGGATAAAGAAGCCCAATGTCTGCGGCCACTTTATCAGATTCCGGCAGTGGAGAATCTTTGAAATCTTGCCCATCTTGAACCCGTAACTATTCAATAATGTCTCGCTGAAACCGGATAAAGTCCATTTTTCTTTCCTGTAGTATATTTTCGGGTGGACGACAATTGCAAACACCTGACTTACTTTTGAACTATTCTATGACAGTGTGCAGTATTAAAGGAGTGAAAGACTCAATCTTTGATTTCGCGCCTTTTTGTCTGAGACAAGAAGCATGCAATGAGCATGCTTATACTCATATGGTTTTCAAATTTCAGGGATAAATCTGCAATTGTCTTCTAGTGTGTAGATCGTTTCATAATAATGATGACTATTTCTGGAGCATCAAGACAATTGCTTTGTGATGCCTTCGCGGTGCTTGCACGACTCATCTTAACAACTCCCTTCATTTCAGGCAAATGTAAATTTGACTGTTTAGACTTACATTGTAATACCAGGAATTGGTATCTAGTCGGATTTCAACAAGAATGACCTCGAGCTTCAGACAGAAAACCTTCAATATACCACCCAAGGCCTTTGCTCAACTCCGTTCAATCCCTGCCTGCAACGCGAAAACCAAAGGCAGAAAAGAAACAAAGTTTATTAAAAGCAAAGGTTTAGAACGAAATAAGTAAGGCCAAAGAGATAGAAGAAAATGAACGAACAAAACAAACAAACAACACTCAAATCAGCACCTTAACTTGTCCTTGAAATGGCTGACCCGTCTGCACAGCTACGCTCCTCGATGAGCCGCTCGCAACCCGCTCTTCCGAGAGCCACCCGACCGCTACATGCCTCCGACCCGGGAACCACTAACTCCTAACCACTAATCCAGCCAGAAACATAAAGAATGATAAAAATGACACCATAAAGCAATCACACACTAAAAGTCACAAACCGAAATAATTACTACGCAAGGAAGGAAATAAATGCACCTTATAAAAGCTAATTGGTGCACTAAAGACAATAAAACATGGATAAAACTGTAGAAGAAAAGGGGCCTCCTTGACATCCCCCCCTTCTCGAGAGCGCCGTCCCGGCGCTTAGTAGAGACCGCGACGATGGTTGATGTGACCGATGTGCTTGTTGTTGTGGTGGGGGCCATTCCGCGTCTGATCTGCCCACCAAAACCACTTCCTCTGCCTCCGCGGCTATAACTGGAGGGCATGCTCGATCCTCTCCATGGCTGTTGCTGCTGATATGTTCTCTCTCTTGGAGCTCCTCCAAATGTCGTCCTGATTCCTCCTCTGCCCGGGAGGCTGCTCCTCTCCACAACACGCTTGGTCTTCAGGTAATCCACGTCCAGTCCACTTGCCTTCGAGACGTTCTTGACGTGCTACAGAATTTTCCATTCTTCGTGCTTCTCTCCTCTCTTCACCGGGACTTGCAGGAGATAAACTGGATATGCGCTTCCTTCGCTGCACGTCTCCAGAGTGGCTACCGTAACCCTCCTTCCCGGGTTTGAAGACACCACCTAGCAGCTTCGCCATCTGTTCCTTCTCGGCGAGAGTGACGTCATCTGGTGGAAGATCTGGCATTACAACGACTTCTCCTTTGATCTTCTCAGCCAGGGAGTCCACTCTTTTCATCTGGTCTTGGATGGATCCCGCCAGTCTTATCCACTCCTCATCCACTTTCCAAGTCACTCCCATTACCGTAACTCGACTCTTGATGTAATGGACTGACTTCAAGATCTCGAGAAGATCCTCTCCCTTCTCGTAGCCAATCACGGTGTCCTGCGTCCGTTTCTCCAGTCCTTTCTTCCACTCGACAGGGACGATCCAAGAGACGTGCCCTTCCCACTCCAGAGGGTACTCCGATCTGAAAACGATGTTGATTCCTCTCTGCATCCTTTTTCTCCTTCTCTCCTGTACTTTCTCCTCTTCTACTTCTTCTCTCACCTTCTTAAGCTGATCGAATGGCAAGATTAGCACTTCATTTTTGTTCATGTTTTTCACTTTTGCTGAATTTGCACTCACTTCCAGTACTCGAAAAGGCCCCTGCCACTCCGTAACCAACTTTGGAATCGCTGCTGCTCTCTTTTCTGCGGGCACTTTCACCATTACTCGATCGCCAATTTTCGAATAGTTCTTGTTTTCAACTCGATTTCTTTCGTCATACTGCTTTTTCATCGATTGCGCCGCTCTTTCTAAGTTCTCGCGTGCAGATTCGTGGGCAATTCTCAGATTGTTCACTAGATCCTTCTTATACTCTTCCGTCTCTTGGTACTTGCTCTGCTCTTCTAGTCTCAGATGCTCACCAAGCGGCCTCGGGTCTCGACCATGCAACAGACTACACGCCTCCGACCCGGGAACCACTAACTCCTAACCACTAATCCAGCCAGAAACATAAAGAATGATAAAAATGACACCATAAAGCAATCACACACTAAAAGTCACAAACCGAAATAATTACTACGCAAGGAAGAAAATAAATGCACCTTATAAAAGCTAACTGGTGCACTAAAGACAATAAAACATGGATAAAACTGTAGAAGAAAAGGGGCCTCCTTCATAATATCACCTTAATAATGATGACTATTTCTGGAGCATCAGGACAATTGCTTTGTGATGCCTTCGCGGTGCTTGCACGACTCATCTTAACAACTCCCTTCATTTCAGGCAAATGTAAATTTGACTGTTTAGATTTACATACCGTATACAGCACGCTTCCGCACAGGATGACAACTCGACTGCTTAGCGACGACGTTAATTTGGCTTCATCACACTGCAGTCGTAGAAAGGGGCGGCCTTCGAGAATCACTTCTTCGTCGATGTTCTCCATTAGGAGTTCCATTGTCCGCCCTGTCGGTGTCGCGAGAACCACGCGGCTCTGTCGCCGCAGCTCCCTAACGCTGTGCACAACGAAGCTGAATAATATGAGAAGAATGCGACTCGGATGGCTCCTTGATTTTTGGTCAATCAATTTTTTTGATGATTTTTGGTCATATGATATTGGACACCTGAGACGTATGTAAATAGTGAGTAGAAAAAAAGGATTGCCCTACACAAGGAGCGGCCCTTTCAGACAATTCAGAGTAGTCAAATATAAAACGTACATAAATTATTGCTGATTCAACAAAAACGCAAAATACTGTTGCTTATGGTTAGATGCAAGAACACCGTTGAAAACCCATACGATGATTTGTGGCTCGTATACTTATTTATTCTAAGTCACATCGAAACAGCTAATATGCAAGAAAATAAAGGCCTGGCGAGCAGAAGACAACAAGAGAAAAAAAAACTAGTTTGCAAAAGAAAATACTGTACTGATTGTGAGAGGACGAAGAAGTGAGGCCATGAAAAAGGTGTAAGAATCTCAACTACACACTTCATACATGGTTACATCCTGTCCTGAAGATATTAGAGGAGCCCCCAATGGAGATAAAGGAGCTGGAAAAAAGGCCAATTTATGGCTTGTTGTATTTATTTTACTCTATTACTAAAATGGTGAATGTCGTGTGGGTGTTCCAGAGGAGATTTCTGCTCGGTCCGTGAAAGCAGAGTGAGTCTACCAACTGAGATGTCAGCGCACCTTGATAAAGATGATAGCGAAGATTGGGTCTATGAATTTCGACCAATTGAAGAAGAGAACGCGTTGCGGTCGCGCTGCGCGGTTTTTTATACCATTTCTCGGCCAATGAAAGATCACAGGTGCTTCTCGGCAAAACGCTGTCTGTGTCCGAGCAGAACGGCCATCTCCACAAATCGACAACACTTGCTTGCCTCAATAATCTTGAGAGATGAATACAGAGAGTATTTTTTTTATGATACATTTATTTGGAAAGTAAAAACAACAGCGACTCCTCGGAAGGTCAAAGCGACGCTGTCGGGTGAGCGCCTGCGGAGAGCTGTGAAAGCGAGCCGGCTCGTAGAGATCGACGCTCAGGTGGATATTTTACGATGACGTCACAGTTCCAAAAAGCGAGTCCTACGAACTCTCATAATCAAGACTGTGAATACGAAAATCAAAATCGATAAATATCAAAATGCTTTCATACAATAAAGTTCATTACAAGAAAGCTTGCACCCAATCTTTTGATATTTTCAATAAAATATTTTTTAAAAAAGGTTAAGCGTAATGGCTATGCAAAGCTGTTCGAGATTCTGATGTGAGCGCACTTCTATTTAAAACTGCATAAATTAATAAGCCGTTGTTTTAATATCTTTCTGGATGAATACTTGTCACTTTCTTTCGCACTCGGCTGGCCGGCCGGTCGTCTCTCTCTTCCTCTCTCCTTCTCTTCCCCTCTCTGTCCCCTCTCTCTCACCTCTCCAAATGTCTCAGCGCGCTCGTGGCCGGTGCTCTTCCACTCGTTCCCTTCCCTCCTCGTCCCTCAACTCGGATAACCTTGACACCGACTCGGATCCCTTGGTCGACGTGCTCGTTCCGCGCTTTTCGGCTTGTCTCTTTCAGGTGGGGCAACTCAAATGTTATTCACTCTTTTTTAAAACAGTTTTCCCATATTGATTTTTTTCAGCATAATATTATAATGAGGCACAAACAAATTCCATAAGGCAAAAAAAAAAGAATAAATACAATCGGGCTGGACACGAAAATATCATCACAACTTCAAAAAAGAAGAGACTATTAAAATATTTCAAAAAAATATAAATATGAATATTTATTTAATTGCCCAAAATAACTAAAATATAGTTTTGAAGAAGCTACTAAAAATGTGTTATAAGACAAGAATAGCAGCTGTTTTTCCCTTCCCAGCACTCGATCACGGCGTGGCGCTTCCCCCTTCACATCTCGCAATCGCGCCTCGGCGGCCGCGCCTCTTCCTCCTCGGCCTGCACGGTCATCGCCGTCCGCCTCGGCGTCCTCCTCCACCAGCGCCAAGTGCCTTTTCCCGCGCCGTCGCCAGCGCCAGAGACGGCGACCGCCGCCAGCTTGGTCAGAGAATGTTGTGAAAATATTTTCTATTACAAAAGTCACATTGTCAACCGTGTGGCTACGTGACTTTTGTAATCAAAATTACTTGCAAAATGCTTTTATCCAGCAAAGCACATAAGAAATTATTTCATGATTTTGCCAAAGTATAATGTTATAACGAGGAATAAATAACTTATAAAACATATTAGTTATAATTTAGGAAACATTTTTAAGGAAAAACACATTACTGCCTTTTAAACTAATTAATGAAGTTAATCAAGAATTTATCTCAGCTTCCTCTTTAGCCAATCCCTCGCACGAAGAGCCGCGTCGGCGGGCTCGTGTTCTCGAGTGTCATGGAGCGACAGGGACCGGTGTTTCACTCCTCCATTTCTCTCTCCCTCTCACCTCTCTCCCCCCCCCCTTTCTCTCTCCCTCTCTCCGTTTCTCTCAGTCTCTCCTTCTCTCTCACTCTCTCTTTCTCTCTCACTCTCTCACTGTCCTCTCTCTCTCTCACTCTCCCTCTCTCACCCTCTACCTCTCTCTCACCCCCTCTCTTCCTCGCTCTCTCCATCTCTCTCACTCTCTCTCCCTCTCTCCAGCTCTCTCCTCCCTCCCTGCTGACGGCGGTGGTGGACGCGATCGTGGACGGCAACGAGCTGCACGCGGAGGCGCTTGCGACCTGGCGCCGTGGCCTGGGCGCCAAATTCACCGTCCCCGACGCACTTCTCGCCACTCGCTCCGAATTCAAGGAGGTTGAGGAGTAATGTGACTTTGTGTGGAGGTACGGTAGAATGAAGAGGATACGACTGCCTTGGATCTAGCAAGCCTGAAGCACGAATGTGTAGCTATAAAGCTGTAGAGACTCTCTCTCTCTCTCGCTCCAACTCACTCTCACTCCCTCATTATCTCTTTCTCACTTTCTCGTCCTCTCTCCTCTCTCTTTCTCTCTCTCTCATTCTCTCTCTCTCAGATGTACTACATTTCGGTGGTTGGCAGTTTCGTGACCGACCATCTCGCGTCGCATCTCTACAATGCCATTCACAGGTGAGAGGCCCATTCATATACCCTCCATGGCCTCCCTCTCACTCTTTCTCTGTCCCTCTCTTCGACCCTGCCCCTCTCTCTTTCTCTCTTTCTTTTTCTCTTTCTCTCTTTCTTTCTCTTTCGGTCTCTCTCTCTCTTCCCCCGTCTCAGCCCGAAGGCGGCCTCTCTTCCTCTGTCCCTCTCTGAATCTCTCCCTTTGTCTCCCTCTCTCTCTGTCTCTCTCCCTCTCTTTCGGTCCCTCTCTCCCCCATTTCAGCCCCAAGACGGCCTCGGACCCTCACGTCTTCTGTGTTCTCCTCTGCCTCGAGCGTGCCATTCTCATCTCCTTCGAACGCGCGACCTCAACTCTTCTCGTCGCCGATTCGCACGCGCACCACGGCCGGCCGTATGGGCAGCCGTTTGGTGCTGACAAATTAATTAATTAATTTGATTAATTGGTTATAACTAATTAACCATAAATATATCGTACACTACTGTAAGTTTATTTATGCATTCATTTATTTACCCTAAGGCACGACCGTCGCCGTCTGCCCGCTCTCTTCTCTTCCCTTCCTCGTGCTCTGGATCCGCGATCTTATCTATCCCGAGCTGCACTTCAAGCCGGAGAAGGCGCAGGTTTCCAATAGACATATATATGAATAATATAAAAATAATAAAAAAAATTAATTTAAAATATATATTTCCTTAGAGGTTCGAGCTCAGCGTCCTGCGCCCGTCGTGCGGCGACGCCAGGGACACGAAGCACAAGCTGTGCGCGAGCGAGCGGCCCGTCGCCTTCCGCGACCCCGGTGAGGGACACGCGACGAGACACGCGACGCGTCCCGCAACGCTCTTCCAGAGCAAGGCGACACAGAGGTAGTGTATGTGTATTTGTGACAATTTCTTTCTTTTTCTTGATATCCTTAGAGAAAGCTATAAATAAATAATTTACAAAATAATTTATATTAAATTTAAGTCATTCACATATGTATGTATGTATGAATAAATTACAGTATAATTGGCGTATCCAATTATACTATAAATTATAATTATGTATATGAATGAATCACTTAAATTCACTCGTATATGAATCCCGTAAATGTACTCCTT
This sequence comes from Allodiplogaster sudhausi, assembly GCA_945643635.1. Taxonomy (NCBI): domain Eukaryota; kingdom Metazoa; phylum Nematoda; class Chromadorea; order Rhabditida; family Diplogasteridae; genus Allodiplogaster; species Allodiplogaster sudhausi. The sequence goes on along the minus strand of CALZFC010000001.1, from coordinate 691,157 downwards.
CCCACTTCTCAGCCTCCCCCCACTCAACGCGGCCGAAGGGGAAGCGCGTCAGGAGGAGCAGCGGCAGCGCGCCAAGCGAATCGCCGAGATCTGCCGCCTCTGCTAGGCGTCATTTCAATTTCCCGCCAAGGCCAAGTTTCTCGCGCGCGCGGAAATCGATTGAAACGCAACATGCCTTCCTTACTTCCGCTGTCTTCTTTCACTTTCTCTGATCCATCAACTTGTTCACTAACTCACCACCCATGAATCGACGACTCCCTTGGCCTTCTTAGAACTTTGAAAAACCTCGATGGCTAATTACTGACGAATAAAGAGAATGCTCGATGGAATATACATAGTTATGAAAAGAACAAGAGGAAAATGTACAGTAAACAAGTAAAGATCTGCCGCAACATTTCATTGATATCGAAGCCGAAATATATGTTTAAAGAGAATGTGCTGTAATGAAAGCTCTGATAGTTTGTAGTGAATCATTTATTTATTCACCATGATGATGCGCGAAACCCAAGACAACACAAGTCATTCCTGTTGAACCTGAGTAAGTTGTCTTGACGGGTTTACTTGAGTATTCGTCTAGTTGGTCAACAAAGGGCCTTCTTATAAGAAGAGGTTTGCAAGTTTACACTCTTAAAATATGGATTAAATGTACGCGACAACAATGACCGTATATTTCTTTCACAACATGCTTAAAAACTATTATTGCTTTTAATTGATGTTGATTATAAACTTATCTAATACTGGAACGAAAGCATTAGCAGTCACTTAGAGATCGAATCTTGTCGTCGACACCAAAGTCAGCCAGATTGTGCTGGCCTCCATTCGCAATCGTAACGGGCTCACCCTGGATATAGACGTTTAGTGTCCTCTCTCTCTCTCTCTCTCTCTCTCTCTCTCTATCTCTACCTCTCTCTCTCTCTCTCCCTCGCCTGTTATCTCCACACTTCCTACAACTTTCCATGTTCATCTCTCTTTCTTTATCTCCCTTTCAAACCTAGCTGTATCTCTTTTTCTTTCTCTCATACTCTCTTACTCTCTCTAAACCTCTCTTTTCTTTGCCGATCTCACTCATTTTTCCTTCCATCATCTCTTTCTATCTCCTCTCTCTATTCTCTCTTTCTCCCACTCTCTCTCTCTCTCTGTCCATCTCCATCCTCACCTCGCAGTCTTCCTGCTCGAATAGCTTGACGCATCCTTTGAATGCATTGACTGAAGACGCACGCGCCTGCCACTGATCGAGCAGTGTCATGCAGCCGCCACTCATCAGAAGAATCGAAGGGCCTTTATTAATTGTAATTAATTAATTAATTAATTAGTTGATTTATTAATTAACTTAATCATGCAGTCTCCTATTTTCAGTAGAATCGAGGGGCATTCATTTGTAATAAATATTAATTTGATAAGTAAATTAGTTAATTAATTACCCTAATTAGGTAATTAATTAACTAATTCACTTATCAAATTATTTAGAAAAACTAAACGAATTATCATTTGAACCTTTAGTGAACTTGTGATCGTGAAGGCGAATGTCAAAGGAGTCCACTCGTAGAAGGAGAAACACGAGCAGAATTAGCGTCTTCGGTTGTATGAACATCTTTCTGGTAGACATTTAATGTATCCAAAATAAGAGGTTAAAACGACGGAATTTAAAAAGAGATATCCATTCCAAGTATATATTACTATTAACATAAGCAAAATGATCGATTATAGCGGTGCGGCAAAACTGCCCAAAAGTATAGCGGTGCGGTCAAAACTGCGACGCGTGCACATGAACAACTTGCTAAAAAGGGAACGTATGGGGGGGGGGGAGAAGAGAGAGAAAAGAAGCAGAGAGAAGTAGAAAAGAGAGAGAGAGAGAAAGAGAGGAGAGAGAAGTAGACAGCTAAAGCAAAAAAATTGGGCAAGTATGTAGTTCGTGAAGAGTGCAATGATTTCAAGAGGAACGCGGGAAACCGAATCTCTTTTCAGTTTTCTCACTAAAAGCTCTTCTGATAAGATAAGTGCTATATTTGGAGGTGCATATTTTCTTTTTATTTGAGAAAAAGCGATTGAAAGAATATGAGAGACATACTTATCATTTTTTTTACATTCTCCATAATAGCGAATAATGCAGCTTAGATGGACAACGTTAGTCAAGCAATTTAAATGGATACGCTTTCGACATTAATAATTATTGCTCCACATCTCATAGTAAATGTATATTGTTGATATTGCTATTCTAACGACGCATCTATTGTGCGGTAATTAATACTCATCATCCTAAGTTACGGTTTGCAATTTGTTTAAAGGAGCCAAAAACGCAAGCTTGACTTCCCACCTTTTTGTCTGATGGTGAGAGAAGGGTGACAGAGCATGTACATAATTTAGAGAAGCGCGACTTCGAAGGTCAGTAACATTCAAATAGATTATGGCTGAGTTTCGTGCACTTTAAAACGGCTATTTTCGAAGCAAGAAAGAAGGGACCAAGGATTGGACTGTGGCTGAAATGGATGAGCGCCATTAATTGAAAGTAATCGTGAGCTATCATCTGGTAGGCTGAAAAGCTAACAGTAAGTGATACTGCAAGTACCTTCTTTAAGAAAAAATGCGCTTGCAGCCATTAAGTTCAACAGTTTGAACACAGCAAGATAGAGAGTGGATGACAGCTAGAGAGAGAGAGAAAGAGAGAGAGAGCGAGAGAGAGAGAGAGAGAGAGAGAGAGAGAAGAGAGATATGTTGAGAGAAAGTGGGAGAATGGGGAGAAAGAAAGAGAAAAAGACCCAACATTAGTGAAGATCCGAGAGTACGTAAGAAGTTGATAATACTGGAATTAGCAAGAGAACAAGACATAAGAGTAGAGAGAGAGAGAGAGAGAGAGAGAAGAGAGAAAAGTAAGGGAGCGAAAACTCGTTGGCGCTGAAATAGCATCTCTTTTCTCGTGCTATAGGTTTTTGAACGACACACCAGCTAAAGTGGTAGTGGGAACTGCTTCCCTGCAAATGCCCGAAGCCTCCAAACATTTAGTTCTCACAATCAGTCGTAATGCGGCAGTTATGATTATTTGGACAGATATATGCTATATTGATAGCATATATCTACATACATATATGACGGTGCCAACTAAAAAAACGGTCGTTTTTGTATTTTCGACTCGTTGTGCACACTTTTTTGGAATATTCCACACGAATATGCCAAATTTGTCAAAAAGTACGCGTACTCCAAAAAAGTGTGCACAACGAGTCGAAAATGCAAAAACGACCGTTTTTTTTAGTTGGCACCGTCATATATGTATGTACTGTGTCATAGACTACTCGATTTATCTTGAGCCCAAACTGCCATGTATGTATACCATATTCCATGTTTATTTACATACCGTATCATACAACGTGCATGTCACGTGAATAAATACATCAATTAACTAATTAATTACTTAGTTAATCAATCGCAACGTCAGCGAGCGTCTTGATGAGCCTCGTCGTCTTGACCAGTTTCTTTATACACCGTATTGATCGTGCGTTCCATGTGGCGCTGACGAGCCGACATGAATTCCTCATAGCGCTCGCGTTCCGCGTCGAACCCAGGGTCGATGGAGTTCGCGTCCACGACCGCGTCTTACGGCATGTAGCACCACTCCCTCGTGCCAACGAACTAGTGGAAAGTAAAGTTATAATAAATAAACAAAAACAACTTATATTTTGACTGCAGTTAATTTATTTTTAATTAAAAATTCTTTTTAGACGTTGTAAGTATTATCATCACTGCAAGAATAGGAGAAAAACAAGACGTTTTTTCATAAGTACTAACTATGTTTACATAAATATGTTAAGAATAAATAAAAAATAACATACATCTCAAACTCCAAAAGCTTAGAGTATAAAATCGTTTAGAATACAATATTTAATGTATGTGTTATGAAGTGAACTCGTTTGAAAAGTAAATAGGCAAATTATTAGAACACGGGTACCTTGACAACTTTGATGAGCTTCTTCTGCTCGAGCGATTTGAGCACTTCGTAGATCTGTAAGTAATCTTTATTTATGCTTTTAAATCTTTTAATTAGTGAACATAACGACTAATTTCTTAAAGTGGTGAAAGTGGTATTAAAAATTTGAATTTTCCGCCAAAACATGCCCGTTGTTGCCCGAGCTCGCTTTGCTCGCGCAGCTTAGGAATCGAGATGCCCTTGTTGACACCGGTTATGGCGTCGATGACGAGCGAGTGGAGAACGCTCTCCTCAAGAGCCAGCCCGGCCGGCCCGGCCAGCTCGGCCGCCCTCGCCTTCACGCGGGCTGTGTTGCCAAACTGAACAAGGAGAAGAGATTCCCTGATTCAGGGAAAAGCGTGGGGAAACCGTCAGTAAACCGTCATACGGTAAGTCCAAACACAGCAATAGTTGGTGGCTACGGTAGCAATCGTTTCATTTCTAATTTTAGCGTCAAAACAAGCATTCAAAAGTAACACACATATTTCTTCAACATTTACGCCTTCTTCTTTCCTTCCCTATGATGCTCATTTACTTTTCTCTCTCTATCGGTCTCTCACTCACTCTCTCTCTCTCTCTCCCTCCCTCTTTCTCTCTCTCTCTCTCCCTCTCTCTCTCTCTCTCTCTCTCTCTCTCTCTCTCTCTCTCTCTCTCTATCGGTCTCTCACTCTCTCTCTCCCTCGTTCTCTCTCCCTCTTTCTCTCGCTCTCTCTCTCTCCCCCCCTCTCTTCTCTCTCTCTCTCTCCCTCTTTCTCTCTCTCTCTTTCTCTCTCCCTCTTTCTCTCCCTCTCTCTTTCTCTCTCCCTCTTTCTCTCTCTCTCTCCCTCTTTCTCTCTCTCCCCCTCTTTCTCTCTCTCTCTCTCCCTCTTTCTCTCTCTCTCTCTCCCTCTCTTTCTCTCTCTCTCTTTCTCTCTATCTCTCACTCCCCCTCTTTCTCTCTCTATCTCACTCTCTCTCCCTATATCTCCCTCTTTCTCACTCTCTCTCCCTCTTTCTCTCACTCCTCTCTCTCTCTTTCTCTCTCTCCCTCTTCTCTCTCTCTCTCCCTCTTTCTCTCCCTCTCTCTCTCTTTCTCTCTCCTCTAACCTGAACCCGCTTCACTCGACGGTCGTCGAAACAGAGATGCCATTGCCGAGGAAAAAGTCAATCAGCTTATCCTCATCGATGCTTCTCCAGCAGAGACAGCAGACGAGATTCCATCGCTCGGAAATGGGCGGGAAATATTATTATTTCAAATATTGACGAGAAACGACAAAAATTGAAGAATCAAACGCAAAACAAGCACATGAACAGGTAACTAGAAGTACCTGGAAAATACTTTTAGAGCGTTTAAAAACAACCAATGTGCAAAGAATGCAGTAAATGAGTAACGAACGCGCAAAATCAACGTCGTATTGTTCAATTCTAGAAGTTTATATGGGAAGAGGTGCATGTTACTGCATATAAATCCGCAATTTTGATGGTGAGAGAGAGAGATAGAGAGAGGGAATGAGCGAGAGATAGAGAGAGAGGGGGACTTGAGAGAGAGAGGGAGGAAGGAAGAGAGAGGGGGGAGAGAGTGGAGAGAGAGCGAGGGAGAGGGAGGGAGAGAGAGTGGAGAGAGTAGAGAGAGAGGATAGAGTAGAGAGAGAGAGAGAGAGTGTGTGTGTGTGCGACAGAGAGTGTACTTATGTACAGGACCTTAGGCATATATCACTGGAAAGGAACTTCAATGTTAAAACACAATACCAAGAATGTGAGGCGCAACGATAGACGAGTGAAAAAGTGTGATTTACATGGGAAGACCATTGTTAAAATTCTGGGCGGCTTTTGCAATTTTTTTAAAGAAATAATAGCCAAGGCTGCTACTATTCTGTGTAAGGTATATAACCAACAACAAAAAAACAAAGCTCTCCTACAGTATCCCTCAATGGTCTGTTTTCAAGCATTGTATAGACAGAATAAGAGATAAATAAAGTTAAATGAGAGAGAGCCAAAGGAATGGAGTCAATCTTTTCGAGCAAAAAAAGTTTTGGCGCCAAATTCAAATTTTGAAAAGCGAGCTCCGTTTTATTTTTTCACCATAAAGTACAGCGTCACTCCAACAATGCAGAGAAGGATGAGCAGGAAGATGCAGAACATGAGCTGAAAGGGGGTGGAGGAAATACAGTAATGAAAGAAATAAGAAGAAAATATTCAAGGAATAATAAAGAAAAAAATTATCACATTCAAAATCTGCAGCAGTTAAAGTAGTTAAATAGAACACGATAGAAGAACATTTTCGTACTTTTATTATTTGCCAATAATGAATGATATAAAAAAAAATATTAAAAATATTTCAAAAAAATATATCGTAGAAAATAACCAACTAACAGAGCAAAAGAATATTTTTTTTAAAGGTTAATGTCAATTTAGCATTACAGATAATTTTGAGAAGAATTGCCAATTTGGAAAGATAAAAAAAATAACCTTCTTTTCCCGCGTCTTCGTTTGGTAGTAAACTGCTTGGCGAAGCTGAGGGGCTCCCTCAAGAAGAGCAATACAATTTGAATAAATAAAAAAACTGCTGATTTTATTATGTCTAGAATCTTCTCACACTGTATGAGAACAAAAAAAATTCTTTTTCTTCAACCCGTTTTCTTCATTTATCTCTTCTTCCTCTCTCACTTGACTCCAACTTCTTTCTAATTCTCTCTCTCCCTCTCTTCTTATGCTCGCTCGCACTCTCTCTCCCCGACCGTATCTCCCTGCTCATGGACAATCGATGCGAGATTCTCTCATCTCTCTTCCTCACTCTCTTTATCTCTCTCTCTCTCTCTCTCTCTCTTCCTCAATCTCTCTCTCTCGTTCTCTCTCTCCCTCACCGTCTCCACATGAACATCTTATGGACAATCGATGCGAGATCCGAGAAGATCGAATTGACATCTTGAATGTCTTGCTCGAGTTGGGCGAAATTCTGGAAAAATAACAACTAAATAAAAATAATAATAATATAACAATAATAATAATAATATTATAATAATACCTAATAATGAACAAAGAATTAAAGCAAAATAACAGGAAAAACACTTCAAATAATATCGTTTAATATTAGATAAAACGGTTAATTATCTAGAAAAACAAGGCGAATATAAACATGCTCTATAATAACGTCCTACATAACAGGTGATTCTACAAATATTGCGAGTATATCTCCTATGTTAAAAAATGAATGTACGGTGTCTATCAACGTGATCTCTGTTATAGAGTCGGAGTCGTGACTACAACTTTTTACTTATCAACGCGTCCCCTGAACTATCTACCGTATCCCTCAGCTTTCTCCGCAGGGCCTCACCTGCTTTTCCTTTAAGAATTTTCTCGTCCGCCATATCCCTTGAACCATCTAACGTATCCCTCAATTTTCTTCTCAAGAACAGCATGCTGTTCCTTTCAGGAACTTTCATCGAATCTCCTGACATATCTACCGTATCCCTCCCTTCTTTCTTTCTTATCTGCTCTTTCTTTTAGTAACCTCTCTTCCACCGTATTCCCTAAGCTATCTACAGTATCCTTCTCTGCTTTCCTCTCAGGACCTGACCTGTTGTCTCTCCTTGTACTCCTCGATGTGTTGTCTCTGTTGCTGCTGCTGCATTTGCAGTCCAATTCCATAGTCCTCCGCCTGGCGCTGCCGCCTCGACTCCTCTTCGTCGAGTTGCTGTTGAAGCTTTGCCTGAAAATGGCCCTATTCGTCTCTCTCTCTCTCTCTTCTCCCCAGCCCTCTCCTATCTTCTTTCACTGCTGTTTCCTTTCCTTTACTCTCGTTCTCTCTGTTTCCATCCTTTTCTCGCTTTATTCCTCTCTTTACGCATTTTCCTTCTTTTTTTTTTTTTTTTTTAATATTTTTGTGTTTATTTAAATAACAGGAGGGGGGGGACAAATAAAAATGGCGGTAAATGCAAAAATCACCCACCCTTCGGACGCCCTCCTTCTGCGCGCGCTCTGCTGAGTACTGCACGACTCGAAGACGATTGAGCATCTGGATGAAGTCATCCGAGAGCCGTTCTTGCTGCACTTTCATCTGACGCTGAAAAAGGTAAATTTATTCCACCAACCATTTCTGGACGCTCTACCTTAACCTTGCTCTAAAAGAAAGCAAAAGGACAACTCTCATATACAAATACTGAGAGAGAGAGAGAAAGAGAGAGAGATACAGACAGAAAACACTGACAGAAAGACAGAGAGAGGAGAGACAGAATGAAAGAGAGAAAAAATATAGAACACCTTTTTGAGTTTCCATTCTATTTCTTGTCATTTTTTAAAACTATAAAACGACATGCTAAAATCTCAACTTCGTTGCATTTTACAAGTCAACTTCTCACGACATACATATAAATACATCAAATAACAATGATAGAAGTTTTCTGAAGAACTTAGTTTGAAAATTAGTCAAGAATATTCACAGAAGCGTTCAAATTTCTGAATGACTAGGCATGAACCTAGTTTTTTTTAAATCGTAATGGGTCTGCCATCTACCTAAAACGGTTTTTCTTTTACCATTTCTGGATCCAATATTTTTTTTAATCATAGCAATGGACATTCAGCACCCAAATATTTTTGAATGATCTTGGATTCATTGAACTACTAAAAAAAAAATTTTTTTTTAATGATCAAGGACCCAAATAATTTTTAGTGACGATGAAGCCACTGAACCAACCAAATATTTTGCATTATTTTGGGGCCATTGAAGGACCCAAATGTGTCTGAATAATAACTGAACGTGTTGAACTGCTCGCACCGACTCTCGCCGTCATCTGAGGCCGTCATTCAAGCTCGGCACCGTACTCTCGAGTTCGCGAACTAGTAGAAAGGAAACTTTGCATACTGTATTTCATATGGCGTTTTTATTATTATCTAGCTTCTGTTTACAGCATATATTATATCCTATTTCCTTTTCAATTAGCAAAATATATTCTATCCAAAAAACTAACTGTTATTAATTACCTTTTTATATATATTTTCTTCAGAATGGTGTCACTTCAATTAGTTGCAATAAGAAATATAATCATTACTTCGTCACTTAGATACCCATGTTAAAATAAAGTTTGAATGTATAAAATGCTAGCTTACTGTGTACTGGCTAAATGAAAATAAAAATCATGTTAAAAAAAACTCTTGGTTGCATGAAAATAACTTCAAATATAGTAACAAAAATATAACACTAAAATTATTCTCAACAAACCCTTTGATTAGAATAAATAAAATCTAATAAAAACAAGTCGAAAGTATTTAAAGCTCACCTTTGCTAGACAATCGTTGAATGTTGAGACGAATAGTTCTCACGAGCACGTCGTCAGCGTCGCTGTTGAAGTGCATCTCCTCATTCTATCTAGCAAAAAGGAAGAATGTAATTATTCTAATCATTTACAAATTAGTGGAAATTGGCAAGAAAAAAACTTATCGCCATCATTAAAACTATGCCGAAAAATAACACGACGGTAGAAAGATAAAAATGGATATGTCAATCATCAAAAAGAAAAGATTACTGCATTCCTCAATCTCATTGATCAAATGCTTGAATTTCCGTCAAAGGATAGATTCTGCCAATTACAGTGAAGCTATCTTTTTACAATTTCGCCAATTCTAACGCGGCTGTATTGACGGAAAGGATCAAGAAGAAAAAGCGTTTTAAAATATGGCTAGCTATGCAGAAAGCAACAACCACAGTAGTAAAAAATAAAAATAAAAATCCGTAAACCCCTCCATCTCGGTGAAATCCTCCTCGGCCGCCCTCTTGCCAGGAGCCGCGCGGATGGCGAGGAGCGTAGCTGCCGCGACGCGGGTAGCCACCACCGCGGTCGTCGTACTCACGGCGGTGACGATCATCCTGCGGAGAGAGAGAGAGAGAGAGAGAGAGAGAGAGAAAGAAAGAGAAAGTTAAAGAGAGCGAGAGAGAGAAAGAGAGAGAGAGAGAGGCAGCAAGCGAAGGAGACAGAGACAGACAGAGAAAGATAGAGAGAGAGAGAGAGAGAGAGAGTGAGACAGATAATAAAGATGAGAGAGATAGAGGCAAAATATCTGACGAATTCATAAAGAAGAACACAATCAAACCAAAATTTTTTATTAATTACTAAAGCATTCCAAAAAGATTATTAATATCTCATGTCTGCGAAAACGGCGCGAAATCCAGTTCGTTCTAATATTTCTAAATTGTGATATATCATATATAATTTGATCATTGTTCTTGAAGAAATATATATTTTTTAAATAAAGAAAACAAACATAATAGAATCCCCCCAAATACCAACTGCTTTCTCCTCTTCTTCTTGGGCGTTCTCTCCCGCTGCTCGCGTTCCTTCCTCCTGCTCGACTTGTGGTACTCTTCGTAGGCATCCTTGAGATTCGCTTGCGGGACCACGGTGCCAAAGAGAGCCGCCTGAAAATAAGCACTCCGCACTCGCAGTGAGACCATGTTGGATCCTTCTTTCTCACTGTTGCGCCTATCCTTGCCCTGCGTATTTTTATAAGCCGACTCTCTAATTCATTGAAGGTACTTCAAGCAGAATCATGGATCAGCTACCAAATGAGATGCTGGGAATAATCTTTTCGAACCTTGATCCGGTGTCACTCGCTCGAGCTCGCGTAGTCGATCGACATTGGGCGGAGCTCCAGACAGCACTGTGGTCCGTTCTACAACATATTTATGTATTTTAACCCTTGCAGTTACTCTCTTTTGTTTTCCTCTCTCTCTCTCTCTCTCTCTCTCAATCCATTCATTATTTTATCATTTTCAACTTCTATGTATATACATATATCTATATTGACTTACAAATGTTTTCAATCAGCGAGATCTTCTTTCGCATCTCCTCTTTTCCTATCTCTCCTTTGCAGGTATAGGATGGAAAGGATGCCGATAGAATCAGCACGTGCGCATCTGCAAGGGACCGATTGGACGGTCACAACGAGGTGTTATCGCTATTTCCTATGCTCTCCACTTTCTGTCGCTCACTCTCTCCTTCTCTCTCAGTCTCTTTGTTCCTCTCTCTCTCTCTCTCTGTTGCCTCCTCTCCTTGCAGCGGCCAATCTCTCTCAATGGGCGCACTCGTCACGGCGTTCAAGCTGAAGACCGTCGACATTATTGTTGACGACTCGAGCCATGTCGAATCGCTAGGTGCCATTCCCTGGGCGCGTCTGAACAGTCAAGTTGTGAACGTCTCATGTAGCTATCCTCCCTCGCTATCTGTCGTTGCCTCGTTCCTCTCCGAACTAGGCTCGAATGGCGAAATCAAAACTCTCGTGCTGTTCTTGAACTCGTTCATTCGCCCATCCTCTGCTTCCTGTTTGAAATGTTGTCTCCGCCCGGGACTCGCGCTGCGCCTGACAGCGGCAAGGCTACGCATCGACTTCATTCTGGACGCCCTTCTAGATGTCAAAGCCGGCCAAGCTCAATTAGTCGTCAACTTTGAGCTGTGTAGCCTTGGACAGGGAAAGCTCTCGCAGTTGTGCATGGTCAGTTACATTTGACTCTCAAACTTAAACAAAAAAAGGACTAGCATTCTACATATTGAGCCACTTATTAAAAATCTACTTTTCTTCTACAATTGTTTTATAACGAAATAACGCAATTGCATGAGTATCCTCAGGCTTGGGACAGGCTCGACCAGCCTCCTTCTCTGCTGATCACTTTCAAGAGCTGTGAGGGTGCTGCGCTGCCCGGAGGCGCTCCATATCATATGGTTTCAAAGGATGCTGCTCACCTAACGATTTTTGTGAGTTCCTAATGCGCTTGTATACACTAATTTAACCTCAGACTTTCTCGCTCTCTTTCTCTCACTCTCTCTCTCTCTCTACATCACTCGTACTCACAAATTCAATGCTTTTATTTATATATTATATGTGTTAGGCATATGACTCTTTCAATGACAGTTTCACTCATCAACGATGACTCTCACGCTCTCTCTCTCGCCTCAAGCCGATATTAAAGTATAAAGAATGTACCGATCTCCTTACCTTGACAACTTTGATGAGCTTCTTCTGCTCGAGCGATTCGAGCGTTTCGCGGACCTGCAAGCAGTGTTTTTTTTTTAAACTTTATAATCCTTACTCTTTAAATGGCGTGAGATTTATTTTTTAATTATTATTTATTATTATTTTACGACTTATTTTTTTATAGAGAGGGGAGGTAAGCATTTTAATTTCTCGCTAAACATTCCTGTAGTTACGAGAGTCCAGTCTGCTCGCGTACCTGAGGAATCGAAATGCCCTTGTTGCCGGCGCCGATGACGAGTGAGTTGAGAACGCTCTCTTCGAGAGTGAGCCCGGCCGGTCCGGGCGGCTCGACCGCCTTCACTTTCGCGTGGAAGTTGTAGCCAAACTGAACAAGGAGAGGAGTCCCTGATTCAGGAAAAAGTGTAGGGAAAATCGTTGAATTCAAACATACAAGTTGGCTATGGTAGGTATCATTTCCAATATACCGTAAAATAATTATTCAAAGGTAACATCTATTTGTATTATTAAAATTTATTCGCATAATTCGGCTGAATTTGAAGTATGCAGTCTTCATTGAAATTGGTTACCAAAATGATGGCTAGAACATCCTGGCTCATATTGTAAAAACAGAAAAAAAGTGTCGCAAGCAATGGTTAAAGCGACAATGCTAAAAACAGCGGTCATCTCGTGAGAAAATCATTGCTAAAATGCTACATATCCATAGGGCACTCCATGATCAAACAAAAAAGGAGGGCTTTTGGCAATGCACATTATTGTCTATATTAAAAAAGAATCTATACTGCTAAAAAAAGGAATATATAAGTTAGCCCCCAACAATGGCAAGTATTACGTATTCTTCGTCCCCCATGCTCATAATGTTCTCTCTCCCCTCTCCTCTCTCTTTCTCTCATTCTCTCTCTCTCTTCCTTAACCTGAACGATCTCCAAGAGACCGTCGGCGACGAGTGCGTTGAGCGCGACGTTGAACGCGGCCTGCTCATCCGAGGCAAAGGCGCCGAGGCGGCCGATCATCTTATCCACATCGACGCCGTACGGCTCCGTCTCCAGCAGAGACAGCAGACGAGATTCCATCTATCGGAAATGGGCGGTAAATATTACCGTTTGGAAATACAAGCGAGAAACGTTAAACAATTTGAAGAACCAAAGGCAAAACGTGCGCATGAACATGTAGCTAGAAGTAACAGGACATCGAGGAACATATACTTTAGAGCGTTTAAAAAAAACAACGAATGCACAAAGTAATGAAAGCAAGAAACAAGTAATGAATTCGCAAGAGTAGTTTTATTTTAAGATGCATACATTTGGTGCGCATCAAGAATGCGGTGTTTACTGTATTATTCTGTTTTCACACCAAACGCTTTCAGGTCTATAATAAAAGGAAGAGGGTCGAGAGGGCTTCTTACTAGTCTTACGAACCATTACTGTTAAATAATTGTCTGTTTGTATTGAATACAGATAGTTATTTATTTGATAAAGTGAAGCCTTCCTTCTTTTAGCACGATGAAATGTTATAACGAAATTTAATTTTCATGCAGACACCTTTATTCAAGTTACCTTTATGAGTCAAGTGTGGAAGTGTCTTTCCGAACTTTTTAGCATGGGTTTTGTACATAAATGAAAAGAAGATTGGGTTTAAGAAGACAATTACTTCGTTTGCATTCGGTGTTGTGAGCGTGATATTGGTGTTATTGACCTGAAAGCGTTTGGTGTGAAAACAGAATAATACAGTATACATCGAATTCTTGATACGCACCAAATGTCTGCATCTTAAAATAAAACTGCTCTTGCGAATTCATTACTTGTTTCTTGCTTTCATTACTTTGTGCATTCGTTGTTTTTTTTAAACGCTCTAAAATATATGTTCCTCGATGTCCTGTTACTTCTAGCTACATGTTCATGCGCATGTTTTGCCTTTGGTCCTTCAAATTGTTTAACGTTTCTCGCTAGTATTTCCAAACGGTAATATTTACCGCCCATTTCTGATGGAATCTCGTCTGCTGTCTCTGCTGGAGACGGAGCCGTACGGCGTCGATGTGGATAAGATGATCGGCCGCCTCGGCGCCTTTGCCTCGGATGAGCAGGCCGCGTTCAACGTCGCGCTCAACGCACTCGTCGCAGACGGTCTCTTGGAGATCGTTCAGGTTAGGGGAGAGAGAGAGAATGAGAGAAAGAGAGGGAGAGGGAGAGAGAAAGAAGTAAATGAGCATTTTTTAAACAGTATAGATTCTTTTTTATTATGGACAGCAATGTGGTTTACCAAATGCCCGCCCTTTTGTCTGACCATGGGAAGATTTTCTTTCTCACAAGATGACATCGCTGGTTTAGCATTGCCGCTTTATCCATTGTTGCGACTTTTTTTCTGCTTTTGAACCGGGATTAACAACTTCTAGCTTAAATATCATATTTTTAACCATATTTCAAAGAACGACTGCATACTTTAAATTCGGCCGAATGATGCGAATAAATATTAATTATACAAATATATGTTTCCTTTCAATTATTGATTTGACGGTAAATTTGAAATGATTGCCACCATAGCCAATTTGTGCGTTTGACTTACCGTATCCAGGTCTTGTCATAAATCAGAAATTATGCAAAATAGTTACAGCAGCCGCCTCGCGCGTTTGAATTCGACGGTTTTCCCACGCTTTTCCCTGAATCAGGGACTCCTCTGCTTGTTCAGTTTGGCTACAACTTCCGTGCGAAAGTGAAGGCGATCGAGCCGCCCGGGCCGGCCGGGCTGACTCTTGAGGAGAGCGTTCTCAACTCGCTCGTCATCGACGCCGGCAACAAGGGCATCTCGATTACAAAGCTACGCGAGCAGACTGGACTCTGGCAACCACCCGTATGTTTTGGCGGGACATTCAATTTTATATCTCCTTTCCCACCTTAGCTCACACAATTAAGAGAGCCAATCTGAGAGGTTCGAGCAGGCCTCTATACAAGACATGTCGGGAACAAAATTATTTTTTTTTATTTTTTATTCCTTCTAATGGCTTATGTAGCACCATATAGAGATCCCAAAAAAATTGTTCCAAAAATTTTTTTTCTGTTATTTCACAATGGATATGCAAGCGCATTCATCGATCCATAACTTCGCTCAATGTTAAAATTACAAAATCGTTAGCATATCATCTAAGAGCTCTCACGGAGATCTTCAAATGTTACGTACATACTTTTATTGAAAAGTTTCAATTTATATGGGAAATTTTGTTGTGTACAATTAGAAGGCTTAAAAATCTACTTTAAAGACATTTCCTCCTGTCGAAACATACATCACAAGAAAGAGGATGAAATTTGCTACGAGATGAACCTCTTTCAATGGAATTCCATGCATACGATCTTTTGATATAAATCATAAAAGTAGAGCCAGTAGCTCGCTGTCATTTTGCCCAAGAATTCACATTTTAGGTTATTCGAATTGGAATATTCCGAATTCGAATTAGAATATTCCAATCCTTTTTTCTACAATTTTTCCACAAGGCCTTGCTATCCTACTCTTATGGCTTATAACAAAAGATCGTATGCTTGGAATTCCATTGAAAGAGGTTCATCTTGTAGCAAATTTCATCCTCTTTCTAATGATGTATGTTTCGACAGGAGAAAATGTTTTTAAAGTAGATTTTTAAGCCTTCTAATTGTACAGAACGAAATTTCCCATATAAATTGAAACTTTTCAATAAAATTATGTATTTAACATTTGAAGATCTCCGTGAGAGCTCTAAGATGGTATACTTACGATTTTATAATATTGACATTGAGCGCAGTTATGGATCGATGAATGCGCTTGCACGGTGCCTCGGCGGCCGAAAATGCGCCATTTTGACCCTACTTGCGCGCTTCATGCCAAAATATTGTAAAATAGGGGTACGGATTTCTGAATGAAAGGCATCTCGATCTCGATAAAAAGGACGCTCTTTCACGTGGTGTCTTCAGTTTTTTAACATGGGGGGGGGGGGGGGGTTTATGCCCCAAACGCACCACTCGAAATATTAAAATGCCAAAATGAGGCCTTTAATGAAATATTTTTAAAAAGTGATTAACACGATTTTTGTGCGCCTTTAAATTGGAATTGAATAAACAGTTCAAAATTAATATATCTCAACAACGAACAAAGTTATGATCATTTGAGTTTTTCGGGTTTTCGGTGCATATCCATGGTGAAAAAAATTTTTGGAACAATTTTTTGGGATCTCTATAAGGTGTTATATAAGCCACTAGAAGGAATAAAAAATCAAAAAAATAATTTTGTTCCCGACATGCCCGTGCTCGAGTCTCTCAGATTGGCTCTCTTAAAAGAATTAATATTATAAATAAAGACTGCTTGTAGATGCGCACAGCGCTCAAGTCGCTCGAGCAGAAGAAGCTCATCAAAGCTGTCAAGGTACCCGTGTACAATAATTTGCTTATTTACTTGTTAAATGAGTGTACTTCATAATAATACATTAAGAGAGCCTGTCTGAGAGATTCGACCATGGGCCTATTCAGGTAGTTCAGGGAATAAAAATTACTTTTAATTTTAATTTTATTTCAAGGGTTTCTGTAGTTTCATATGGAGATTCCAAAAACACTTTTTTCAAAAATTTATTTTCGTTTTTAAGCACAGTATACCTCAAAATGTCGAAATGTTTTAAATGGCCATAACTTTTTGTAAACTCAACGAAATTCAATTCTGAAAAGTTTATCACGTTCAGTATTACCAGGGTCATAAAAAAGTACTCGATAATTTTTTTGAAAAAAAAAATATTTAAGGAAATTATTTAAATAATTCCCCTATAACTACGGAAAAGTAAGTTTGTGACTTATTTTAAAAGTAATTTCGGCATTTATCTTTCACCACATGAAATAACGGGTTTTTTGAACCTGTACTATTGTACGTCACCTCAATATAGCCACAATCTTTTCGATAATATAGAATTAGAACCCCTCAAATAAAATTAAAATCAAAAAATTATTTTATTCTCTTTACGCCCGTGGTCGAGCCTATCAGATTGGCTCTCTTAAATATGGTATTCTAGACGCTGTTCTACTGTAACAGTAGAACAGCGTCTAGAATACCATATATTTGGAGTTTGGGACATATGTTTTTTATTTAAATTTTTACATATTCATATAAGTGTAGGCAGGGATGTCCAAAACCAGGCCCGGGCCGGCCCGGGACCGGCCCGGGCCCCGGGGGGGGGGGGGGGGCAAGCGGGCCGGGCCGAGCCTGGGGGGCAAGCGGGCCGGGCCCTATTTTCAAAATCTCGGCCCGGGCCTGCCAAATTGGCAACGGGCCGGGCCCGGGCCCACCAAATTGGCAACGGGCCGGCCCGGGCCTATTTTAAAACAGACCCGGTCCGGGCCAGGCCTGGGCCCTGCCCGGCCCGTGGGATACGCGGGCCGCGCCGGGCCTGCCAAATTAGCAACGGGCCCGGCCGGGCCTAGGGCCCGGCCAGCTTTGGACATCCCTGAGTGTACGTCTATTCTAGTCTCGCCATAATGATTATAATTATAAAGAAGAAAAATTTTAAAACTTGGAATCAAGAAACTAAAAACAAATAATTTTTTTATTTTTTATTATTACATTGTTTTCCAAAGTCCGTTGCCACGACGAGGGAGTGGTGCTACATGCCGTACGACGCTGTCGAGGACGCGAGCTTCACGGGAGGAACCTTCTGCTCGGATCGCCAACTCGACGATGAACTCGATAAAGTCTACTCGGATTTCCGGCGCTACAAGAATTTGACGTCGTCAAAAGGAGCTCGTCAAGTCGACAAGGAACTCGCCAAGACACCCATTGACGTCGTGACTATTGATTGATTTTTACTATATACGTGACACGCACGTTGTATGATATGATATGTACATACATAAACATGGTATACGATATGCATGGCAGTTTGGGCACACAATAAGAGCTGATATGACGGTGCAGGAGAGAGAAGAAGGACATGAATGTTTCTTTTTATCCATAACCATTCAACGCTTTAGCTGGTCGGAGAAAGAAAGAAAGCTGGTGAGAACGAGTTGACTCGCAACGAGTTCCGAGAATTGCGGAATTGGGAAGTGGATGGAGGGAGGGGGGGGGTACGATCTGACAAGAGGCTTCTGTTCCCGAATACTCGTCAACGCGCAGTCTGAATGTTGTCGACGAGAGGTAAGAGCGAAGGAAGGGAGAGGGCCTTCTTACGAGTGGTGCAGAGTTGGGAATATCGGCATCCGCGACTCGTACAACCTCAAAACAACGACGGTAAATAAAACGGGTGAAATAGTTATTGAGTTTCTCTAGACTGCTTAAAATAAGGCGAGGAAAGAAGATAATAGAGCAAGGTTCAAGTAAGCGGCGGATGTATAGACACTGTTAGAATTGAGAAGAATGTTTTCTTATTTTTTGAAAGATCTCTCTTTCTCCCCCCCCCCTCTCTCTCTTACTCTCTCTCTCTCTCTCTCTCTCTCTCGCTCTCTCTCTATCACTCTTTCGCTCTTGCCATTTCTCCCACTGTTCATATTCTACCCACTGACATCTCTCTTGCTCTCGCACTCCTACCTCCATGTCTCCACTCCCAGTCCCTCTCTTCAAATCACCCACTCTTTACTCTCCGCTAAACCTCTTCCCTGACCGGCCGTCTTACACGCGTCCTGTGAAGGCCCGACAATCCGCCCCATGTCGGTTGCTAAACTGCTAAGCCAAAGGCAGTTTCCCGCAGTTCAGTTGCTTCTGCTGTGCCCGGGGAGACGGCAGGCAGCCAAAAAAAAAGGAAAAAAAGAAAAAAGAGTGACCGCCACCGGATGGCTGACCCGGAATGCATACGGGTTTGCCAGGTTGTCCGGTGGGGCGGTCTCTCCCCGGTCCCTTTCCATTCTTTGCATCCGCCCAGACGCTCGCGTCGGGGCAGAAAGAACAATTACAAGCTAATGTGTATCGATGGTGAGATTGCTCATTTCCTTCAAGAAAGCGATCTAACCATAATTACAGCATGATTCACTTCACAATGATTCTTCTAAATGACTTTGCCGACTTTTACTCCATGAGGAATTAAATTTATAAAAAAACGCATTCTGCTAATTCACGGAAAGTACGACATCTCAAAACATTAGTCCATAATTGTACTATGTCTTGTCTGAATGACAAAGATGAACGTTGATATATTTTTGCCCCTTCGGGCGTTCAAAAATTGCATATGGCATCCGTGTTTCAGGAGCCATAGCGGGTAATTGGGAAAAGTTTTCAACCAGCAATAAACGCACCTCGGCTAAGCCTCATTGGTCACGTTATCGCCACTGCGCAAAGCTGAGGAGGTCGAGACGGGAAGGCTATGCACGATGGGGCAGCACCCTACATTTGACCGCCTTTTATATACGTTCTTGGCATAGGGTTGCCGAGGCAATGACAAATGAGCGTGTGGAGGAGAGAGAAGAGATGATTATTCAAATCGCACATATTTATGTATTTTGCAGACGCCTAGAATGCATTATGGGGTATGCTTAAAATGCATTAAATATTGTATTCTAGACGATGTTCAACTCTATTTTGTAGTTTGAGATGTATGATATTTTTCGTCTATATTTTTGTTACATATTTATATAATAGTAGTACATGAAAAATTGTTTTTCTTCTAGTCTCGCAGTGATTTAAAAATTGTTTTTCTTCTAGTCTCGCAGTGATTTTCTCTCTCAGTCTGGCGCTCTCTCTATCTCTCTCTCTCTCTCTCTCTCTTTCTCAAAGGAAAGAAATGCAGATAGAGACATGTGTATGTAGATCGAGAGAAGAGAGAGAGAGAGAGAGAGAGAGAGAGAGAGAGAGAGGAAAGGGTTGATTAGGCAATAGGGATAGCGATTGATGCAGACCGAGAGAGAGAACGAGGAGAGAAAAATAGATACTTTTCGCATTGTGTTCTCTTGAATCTGGGTTTCCCTGTTGTCTACATGGTTCCTGAACGCCATAGTTTTAAGGGGAAACAAATTCTAGAACGAAATACGACTGGATTTTATTTTAAAACAATTATTTCGGTTCATAAATGTATTTGCATTTGGGCATTTGGTGTTGCGGAGGTGATAGGGAGTGGGGTAAAAACAGAATAATACAGTACACACAAGATTCTTGATGGGCACAAAATAAGTGTCTTCATCCAGAGACAACTAAAATATGAAGTTGTTGTTGTTGCCCGTTCATTACTCATTACCTGCTTTCTTTACATTTCACTTTCGTTGTTTTTTTAAATGCTCTAAAAGTATCTTCCTCAAGCTCCAGTTACTTGCAGTAACTTGTTCATATACATGTCTTGCGTTTGGTTCTTGAAATTTTGATGTTTCTCGCTAATATTTTTTAAAATAATAATCGCAGCCCATTTCCGAGATGGAATCTCGTCTCTTGTCTCTGCTGGAGAATGAGCCGTACGGTGTCGATAAGAATAAGTTGACTGACCTCCTCGGCGTCACCGATTCGGATGAAATGACCGCGTTCGACGTCGCGCTCCACGCACTCCTCGCCGACCATCGAGTGGAGATGACTTGTGTTAGTTGAGAGAATTAAATGAACATGATAGGGACGAGAAGATGTGCTTGAAATATGAAAATATTTTGCCCCCCCCCCTCCCCCAATTAGGATAGCACCGACAATATTTCGCTCTTGCAAGTGCCGGTCTTTTCTAGCTGACCATTGAGCACGTGGTGAATATGTAGCATTTTAGCAATCATTTTCTCGCAAGATGACAACGCTCTTTATAGATTGCTTATGACACTTTTCGTTGCTTTTGCTATATGAGCCGGAATTATCAACTTCTAGCTGAAATATCATATTGGATTCCTTGACACAAAGTCGACATTTCGTCAATCTATTAGCATTTTTATTCTTGCATCAAGCTCACCAAAGAAATGAGAGGTATTTAATTAAGTAGTGGAAGTAACTGTAAATCGTTATTTAGGTAGTGAAAGTAGATTAATTTCTAAGTAATTGAGTGGTATTTAGCATGCTGTGGTTTACTTTTTATTTTTTTTTATTTTTTGTTATTTTTAATGAACCGCTTCACACTAATTTTGTACATCGAACTGCTACATCTATCTATCTCTTCAAGGTTAACATACTTTCCATGTCCTCATGCCAGAAGCGTAAACCTAATTAACGATTTACAGTTACTGCCACTACTTAATTAACTACCACTCCATTCATTGGTGAGCATGATGCAAGAATAAAAATGCTAACAAATTGACAAAATACCGACTTTGGAAAAAAAATGCTACGGAAAGTTGTTTGACCAGGTGTCTTTTGACGAGGTGTCGGGACTCCATCATATGGCTGACTATAAAAGGAGTACTTTATACATCACAACCGAAATATGTGTGATACATCTGAACGATTGTTATGACGGTAAATTAGTGATAGCTACGTAGCCAGACTCGTGCTGCGTTTTGACCTACCGTATTCAGGCCTTGTTACGAATCATAATTTATGGAAAATAGCTACCGTAGCCGCCTCTTGATTTGAAATTGACGGTTTTCCCACGCTTCTCCCTGAATCAGGGCCTCTTCTCCTTGCTTAGTGGGGCCAAACGATGCGCGTGGCGAGGACGCCGGCCGACCCGGCCGGGCTGACTATCCTGGAGAGACTGCTCAACTCTCTCGTCATCGACGCCGGCAACAAGGGCATCTCGATTAAAAAGCTACGCGAGCAATGCGGACTCTCGCGACCATGGGTATGTCTTTGTCAGGAAATTCAATTTTTTTTTTACAAATTGATCCATCTTTCCCCGCCTTAAAAAAGTCAGTCGTTAGGCTCTCGAAATGAAATTGAAAGAGTTAATAGCATAAATATTAACTACTTACAGATCCGCATTGCGCTCATATCGCTCGAGCAGAAGAAGCTCATCAAAGTTGTCAAGGTACACATGCAATAATTTGCTTATTTACCTGCTTAACGTGCAGTTCTTAATAATACACAAAACAATGTATTCTAGACGGATGTTCTACTCTAACCAGGAAATGGTCAGAAACCCTGCACTCGAAAAAATACAATTTATAGCTCAAATGAAAGCCCTTGAAATTTGGTGGGACGGAGTATAAAAATTAGCTGCTGCCATGCATACCACAATTTTTTATAGCATTTCATTGGATTTTTTGAACATAAATTTTCACCATCAGAGATAAGTCTACATAGAAATCGTGCAAGAAGACCAAGAAAGTGTCTCTGATGGTGAAATTTATGTTCAGAAAATCCAATTTTGAAAATTCTATAAAAAATTGTGGTATGCATGGCAGCAGCTAATTTTTATACTCCGTCACACCAAATTTCAAGGGCTTTCATTTGAGCTATAAATTGTATTTTTTCGAGTGCAGGGTTTCTGACCATTTCCTGGTAAGCTTTTTGGAGTTTGAGATGTATGCAATTTCTTTAAAAAAAAATTTTTATACCGTATTTTCTCTAGTAGCACATCCGATGTTTTTTTCCTATTTTTCAATACCCATTGCAAGGAAGGGGCACTATTAGAGGAGGGAGGGGTAGTATTTTCAATTTAGGTGGCTAAAAGTTTGTTAACAGCATTTTATTCTTATTGTTAAAAGAAGGAATTTATTGCTCGGCTTCAATGGAATCATCGCCGGAAAATCCGTTTTACCGTAGATTTTGAATGAATTTGCAATCAGTTCAGCGCCACGAGGAACTCGTCTCTGAATGGCAGCGACACTGGGAACGCACCACCAAGATGCTGTTTAAAGAAACTGGTCACGACGACAATGAAATCTTCATGACGCTCAACGACGCTGCGATTGATTAATTAATTAATTAATTAACTTTTTTGCGTGACACGCACGTTGTATGATATGATATGTACATACATAAACATGGTATACGATATGCATGGCAGTTTGGGTACACAATAAGAGCTGATATGACAAGTAGGAGACAGAAGAAGGACATGAGTGTTGTTTAGCCATAATTATTGAAAGCTTTAGCTGATCCGTTAAAGAAAGAATTGTTGTTGGCGGAGCGAATGGGTAAGCAAAGATACATAACAGGCCACAGCCAGAATTGCAATGAAATGGTCACGATCCGACAATCAGAGACGTCTGTGCCTGAATACTAGCCTACGCGCAAGTGTGAAGTCAGAATATTGTCGACGAGATAAGAACGGGCCTTATTACGAGTGGGCAGAATTTGGAATTTTCTATTACAGTAATAGAGTTTGGAATTTTCCATTACAGTAATAGAGTTTGGAATATTCCACTACAGTAACAGAGATTAGAATATTCCACAACAGCAACAGAGATTGGAATATTCCACTACAGTAACAGAGATTGGAATATTCCACAACAGCAACAGAGATTGGAATATTCCACTACAGTAACAGAGATTGGAATATTTCACTACCGCAACAGAGATTGGAATATTCTACTACTGTAACAGAGTCGTACAACCAAAACAACGATGGTAAATAAAAGGTTGACCAAGCTCTGGACTTTCTGCAGCCTGAGGATAAAGTCGTTTAAAAATTTAGTTTCATATTCAATTTTCGCTTAAGCTGTTACTTTTAGAATATTTCACTGCTTGCCATAATTGACCACAGGCATTACAATTTGTCTTACTATCAGGAACGGCAAACAGTGGAATATTCTAAATCCCTGCCCAAAAAACAGGTTAAAGGAACAATGCACTGAATGATTCTACAGCAGTTCATCATTTTGAACTCGCGCCCTCAAATATTTGGCCCTTATTCTGGTTAGAGAGCGTGTGAAATAAGAGTTTGGCTAAGAGCTTTATGGGGTGGCATTTGAATATTTTCTGGAAAGGCACAATTAGAAGAAAAATAATGAGCAGGCTCGATGATAAAGCTGGGGTGACGGCACAATGTTAGTGTCAAGACGGAGAGCCGTTAAGGTAGTAGATAGTGTTTGGATTGATTCTGCGTATGCTTAAGGTCGTCGGCGATAATCTCTCTCTCTCTCTCTCTCTCTCTCTCTCTCTCTTTCTGGCTCTCACTCTCTCTTTCTGTCATTAAATTTCTCTCTACTGTTTTTCGCTCTCACTGGCTCTCTCTCTCTCTCTCTCTCTCTCTCTCTTTTTTCTCTTTAAATCTTTCTCAACTATATATCCCTCTTATTGGCTCTCTCTTTCTCTTTCCTCTCTCATTGTCAGAGGGAAAGATATGCTGATGGAGACAAATGTATGTATGTATGTAGATGGAGAGAAGAGAGAGAGAAAGAGACTGTTCAATAGAGAAGATCCCAGAGGATGAAAGGAGTGCACAATACTGGAACGAATGAGAGAGAGAGACGAAGGGAAAGCGATAGACAATAAGGAAAGCGATATAACCACATGGAAAGAGGATGGGGAGAGGAGAATACATTTCAACCTCGAATGCCGTGTGGGGTAGATTGTGCTTGACCAGTCGCTTGATTCGAGCTTGCCTTGCTTGTCCTCAGGGTTCCCGATCGCCATATCTTTTTAGTACCCTATTCACTAACACAATTGATTAAAACGGAAACATGACAGACAAGCAAGACTGCTTAGGGGGGGGGGATTCCTGGAACGACACACGACAGGATTTTCAGTTTAAAACAATTATTTCTGTTCATAAATGTACACAAGATTCTTGATGCGCACAAAATAAATGTCTACATCCAGAGACAATTAAAATATGAAGTTGTTGTTGCCCGTTCATTACTCGTTTCCTGCCTTCTTTACTTTGAGCATTCGTTGCTTTTTGAGTGCTCTAAAAGTATCTTCCTCAAGTTCCAGTTCCTTCCAGTAACTTGTTCTTATGCATGTTTTGTGTTTAGTTCTTCAAATTTTGATGTTTATCGCTAATATTTTTTTTGAATAATAATATTCTCCGCCCGTTTCCTAGATGGAAGCTCGTCTGTTGTCCCTGCTAGAGACTCAGCCGTACGGCATCGATGAGGATAAGCTGATCGACCTCCTCCTCGGCAACGACGTCTCTGATTCCGATGCAATGACCGCTTTCTAAGTCGCGCTCAACGCACTCCTTGCCGACCATCGAGTAGAGATGATTAGTGTTAGTTGAGAGAGAAAGAGAGAGAGAGAGGGGAATGAGGGAGAGAGAGTGGGAATGAGAGAAAGAGAAGTAAATGAGCATGATAAGGACACAGAAGATTTCTTTCAATTGCCATTGTTGGGATTGCAAAGACAGTGCTGTTTATCCAAACCATGTTTCAAAGAACGACTGTATACTTCAAATTCATCCAGAAATGCGAATAAATGTGTATTATAGAAATATCTGCAACTTTTGAAAGATTGTTTTTAATTGTAAATTAAAAATTATAGCTGCCATAGAACTTCACCGACGTTACCATCGAGGATCGCCAGCGCCACGAGGAAGCCTACTTGGAATGCAAGCGCTACTGGGAACTCACCACCGGGACGCCGTATGACGAAACTTGTCAAGACGACGACGAACTCGTCAAGACGCTCGCTGACGTTGCGATTGATTAACTAATTGATTTATATTTTTACGTGGCACGCATATTGTATGATATGATATATGTACATAAACATGGCATGGTACTTTGGGCACAAAATAGGAAATGATATGACGGGTAGAGAGAGAAGACATTTTTTTTTTAGCCGTGACATTAAAACCTTCAGGTTGATCAGATAATTAAAGAATTGTTGTGGGTGGAGCTGATGGGTATATACAAGGACACACACATGCATGGCATGATTATCTTTCATAGTACAGTAACCCTGAAATTGAGCAAATACAGTAATACAGTATCAGAGCTAGTCAGAGCCGGTAACGACCCAGTCCGGCCCGGCACGTACATCTCAGGGCCCCGGGCCGGGCCCAAAAAAGGTGGGCCGGCCCGCAGGCCCGTTTGGGCCCGATAAGCACACGATGTTGTCCGGTCTGAGCGATTATTGGCATTATTAAGTGCAAAACCTTCTTCATTTGTCCATTTTTCCCCTTTAAACTTTTTATTCTATACATTAAAATGAATGTTCATTGCATGAGCATGAAAAAATCTGAATTTCAAAATACTCTGTAGCTTGTCGGACTTCCCCCCCCCCGAATTTTTTAAAAGCGGGCTCAAACGGGCCCATGGCCCAGGCCCAAAATTCTAGGGCCCGGAAATCGTTCGGGCCGGCCCAAAATTTTGGGCCATTTACCGGCTCTGGAGTAGCATTAAAATACTATTCCAAAAAGATGAGGCCAGTAGAGACACAGAAGTAGAGCATAAGTTAGGCAAGAAAGTCTGCGCATTGCAAGTGCAAAACATGTCGTTTTCAAGCGTTGACAATTTTTTTTTATCTCCGAAGACATATGACCTCTGATTTTATGTTCATTTGGTATGAAATACAAGGAATGGAAATGAGGGGCGTGAGATCACGAAATCATTTCGTGCGTTTTATTTAACACGGGAGGAAACGGGCGCGGAAGAAATGCCGAAACGAGCAAAAGTTCTCTGCGTCCAATACGAAGTCAAATCGGCCGCCGTCATCATCATAAGTTATGAATACAGATTATTCCTCATTCTTTTTTATCGCGTTTTTCACACTTTCCCTTTGCTCTCCAGGTTTCTCCTAGCCACCATGTGTACTCTCTCTTCTCTTTCTCCTGTTTCTCCTCTCTCTCTCTGTCATCTCTTCACTATCTCTCCTTCCTCTCTCCTCTCTCTCTCTCTCTCTCTCTCTCTCTCTCTCGTTCTCTCTCTTTCACTCTCTTTCTCTCTGTTGTCACGTCTCTCACCATTCGTATTGACTCTCCAGCTCTCAGAAAATCACACACTCTTTACTCTCCGCACATGCCTCTTTCAGTGCCCGACCATCTTACACCTGTCCTGTGTAGGCCCGACAATCCGTGCAACGGTTGCACTGCCGACTAGGCAAGGGCAGTTTCGGCGGTTTCCGTTGGCTTCTGCTGCGCCCGGCGAGAACCACCCGGATGCCGCACCCGGAATGACTGCCTGGTGGCTAGGCAGTCCAGTGGAGCGGTCTCTCCCCGGGGGAAAGACCGCTTTCCACTTCCACTCTTTTACAATCGCCCAGACGCTCGCTCCTTCTACAAAGTAATCTGATATTCTTGTTGCGATTACAACATGAATTGTTGGAATGTTGTTTTCTCACACCTGTTCCCATAAATGCTGAAAAGGCTCCGAGAAGAACGTAAGGAAATTTTGCCCATTCGGGCGTTCAAAAATTGCATATGGCATCCGTGTTTCAGGAGCCATAGCGGGTAATTGGGAAAAGTTTTCAACCAGCAATAAACGCATCTCGGCTAAGCCTCATTGGTCACGTTATCGCCACTGCGCAAAGCTGAGGCAGTTAAGAAGGGAAGACTATGCACGATCGGCCAGCACCCTACATTTGACCGCCTTTTGTATACGTTCTTGGCACAGGGTTGCCGAAGCAATGACAAATGAGAGTGTGGAGGAGAGAGAAGAGACAGTTATTCATATCGAACGCGTACATACATACATATTCACATATGAAATGCGCATACGAGCTCGGACGATATGAAGATTGACAAGGGCGTGTTCCCAGTTACTTGTTCATTTTGCGATCTTCAAATTTTTTTGTAAAATGTTTCTCGCTAGCATTTTCAATAGTAAAATTTCCAGCTCTTTTGCTGGAAATTTTACTATAGAAAATGCTAGCGAGAAACATTTAAAAAAACGTCTTTGCTGGATTCGGAGCCGTATGGCGTCGATGTGGATATGCTGATCGGCCGCCTCGTTGCCTCTGCTCCGGATGCACAGGCTGCGCTAACCGTCGCCAATGGTCGACTGGAGATGGTAGGTTAAGGAGGAGAGCGAGAGGGAGAGAGCGGGACGAGAGAGGGGGTATGAGAGAGAGAAAGAGAAGAGAGTGATGAATAAGAGAGAGGGAAAGAGAGAGCGGAAAGAGATAGGGGAGAGAGCTGAGAATGAGAAGGAGAGAAAGAGAAGAGAGAGAAAGAGGGAGAGAAATATGCCAAATTTGTCAAAAAGTACGCGTACTTTTTGGCCAATTTGGCATATTTATGTGGAATATTCCAAAAAAGTGTGCACAACGAGTCGAAAATTCAAAAACGACCGTTTTTTTAGTTGGCACCGTCATATATGTATATTGCTTATAGATTGTGCCCGAATTGCTTCCTCCTATGAAGTTTAAAGCCATAGGGTTAATGCAAAGGCTAAGTTTAAGGCCATAATGTTTATGTAAGGATTTGTTGCAATGTTTATGTAAACCTGTGAGGATTTGTTGCGCATGTTTACCGTTATTTTTCACAGCTTTATGCTCAACCTCTTCAAAAGAGTAGACAATTAGAACCGTTTTGTCAAAAGTTTATCATCTTTTTCTCTTTCTCTGTCTCCCTCTCTGTCTCTATCTCTGTCTCTATCTATCTCTCTATCTCTCTCTCTTTATCTCTCTCTCCTCCACTTCACAATCTCTCTCTCCCACTCTCTCTTTATAAAGAGCAACAATAGAACGCTATCTAAAAATAAGAGTAACAATACATATCCGCACAGCATGAATGCATCACGGAATCAAAGTGCAACCTTAATTACTAGAGGCACTATCACAGCCACTCGGTCTTTCCCTCTCTCCACACTGTCGCTTGATCTCTTCGACGACCTCATGGATCTCTCTCCCGGCCGACTCTGGCAGAGAACGGAAGAGAAAGAGAAGAGCGACGACGGAGGGAAGCACGAAGAGAGGCACAAAGACGAGAACGCCGGCCCATCTGTAGAGCGGAAGAGTCACGAAGGAGAGCGCGGCGGCCATTGCGGTGTTCAGGGCGAGCACCTCAAGAGGGAAAACGGAATTTTTTTTTAAATCTAAGCATATTTTTGTTTATGAAATATCAAGCATAAAAATATATCTATGTTTAATTATTTTTGAAGAACACTCATATGAATGAACAAAAAAAAACGAATTAGGAGATAATTGAATAGATCAGAAAATAAATATATTATAGATAAACAATACAAATTAAAGAATTAATAGATACTTACATATATAATACATAAATACACAAATGAGCACCATCGACTGCACGAGAGCGCGCGCATGCTGCGGCACGAGCTCGGACGTGATGAAGAGCGACACGGGGCCGAGGCCGACGCTGCGTACAAGAAAGATAATCCGGTAACATGGTGGGCGGAGCTAGAGAAGGGTCTCGCAAACAGTAAACGAATCCGTTGAAAGAACAGAATATTCGTTCATGGAAGACTTCATCCCTTCACTTACATATAAGACAGTGTGAATTAAAAAGTTTGGTTTTTTCTGCAATTTTCGAGTATGCTGTTATTTTTGGCACTGATTTAGAATATTCCACTGTGGATTTAGAATATTCCACTGTTTGCCATTATTGACGATCGTTAAAATTGCCAGATCAGCGATTTGGCAATTTTTGCGATCGTCAATAATGACAAGAAGTGGAATATTCTAAATCCGTGCCAAAAATAACAGCATTTTCGAAAATTACAGAAAAAAAACCAAACTTTTTAATTCACACTGTCTTATATGTTCAGGAGAGATCGTTGAACCTCTTCCTTGACATCCCTAGTTGACTCCGGGAAATACAGCGTTCAATTTCAATTCTTTTTTTTTTGGTTGTTGATAAAACACCCCTATAAACAACGGCTGGTGCTACATATGTGCCGCCGGAAATGCAAAAGGTGGACGGGTGGGCGGAGCCTATTACAAAGTTGGACGGGTGGGCGGAGTCTGACCCGTAGGCGACGCCCATGACGAGCAGACTCGCGATCTGGCCGTAGCGTGCGACTGGCCAGAGCGGGATGAGCAACTCGGCTGCGATGAAGGCGCAGAGGCCGGCTGTGTGGATGGCGCCCAGCAGAAGCATCTGAGGACGGCGGCCAAATCTGGGGAGAGACAGAGAGAAAGAATCGAAAGAGAGAGAGAGAGATTGAGAGAGTGAGAGAGAGTGAGAGAGAGAGAAAGTACGAGAAAGTGTGGGCCACATTGGGTGGAGAGAAGCGGAGACGGAGTGAGAGAGAGCGAGAGAGTGAGAGAGAGAGAGAGTGAGAGAGAGAGTGAAAGAGAGAGAGAGAGAGTGACAGCGAGAGTGAGAATAAGAGACAGAGAGAGAGACAAAGAGAAAGCAAGACTGTGAGATAGTGAAACCTCTCAACGATGAAGCATCCAGCAAGTGATGCGAGACAGTTCGCAATAATGTAGCCGAGCGACGCGAGTTGGGCAACTTCTGAGGAGAAGTTGGACTCGAGCAGATCGGTCGAAAGGTAGAAGAGCGGCCAGATGCACAGAACGATCTGGAGGTTTTATCTCTTTCTCTCTCTCCTCTCTCCTCTCTCTCTCTCTCTCTCTCTTTCTGACAATCTCACTGTCTAATGCTCTCGTTCTCTCTCTCTCTCTCTCTCTCGATCTCGTTCATCTCTCCCTCTCCCTCTCGTTCATCTCCCTCTCTCTCTCTCTCTTTCTCTATCTCTCGCTTCCTCTATCTTTTTCACATACTTTCTCTCTGTCATCTCCTCTCTTGCTACCCTCTCTCACACACTCTGACTAGTTGTTTCCTTCTCTCGCTCTTTCAACCCACTTGCAAACACGCGCAGCCGAGCAGAAAGGCGCGTCTGAGATGTGGCGTCTTGAGAGCTTCCCAAGCGTCACGCAGCAGCGACCGCGACGCCTCACTCGACCGCGACGCGTCACTCGACGCGTCTCCTGACCGCGACGTGACACTCAACCGCGATGCGTCTCCCGACTGCGCAGCCTCGAGGAGCATCTCGTCCAGCTCAAGCTCGTGTTTATCGCTCACGCCTGATTGTGAGAGATTTCATCAAAATCCCTGAGATATATTATGGTATTTTATTTTAGTTATCTATTTAATTTATTATTATTATTATTATTACATGCCTCGATAGTATTGCAGCGAACGGAGAGCTGCGGCGCGGTTGCCGCAAGTGATGAGGAGATGCTTGGGCGTCTCATGGAGCGGCAGAGTTAGTAGAATTGCCAGAGCACAAGGAAGAATTGTTATCTGGAACAGGCACATTCACATGGAACCGAACCAAATACGAAATACCCTGACACCGCATGCAATTGAAAATGATAATTAAAAGTGCACGAAGAACAACTTTAATCAATTTGAATTTTCCTGACCATTGTAATCACGTATCTCTAAATCAGACATGTACTCTCGTCCTTGTGTCATGCAAAAGGAGCGAATTAAAGAGTGTGCTTTTGGCGAAGCGTCTAGACGGAGCATGATGGATCCGAAACCGGGACGGTTGGGCTCGACACCGATAGCACTACCACTAAGTCAACTTTACTAACACCGGTGAGAGCGGGCAGTATCAAGCCAAAGATCGCGTCCATTCCAAAGGCCATCCCAATGGCCGCGGTGTAGATGAACGTCGACTCGCTTAGGAAAGAGGAAACTCCGCGAAGAGAGGTGGGTGCTGTCTCCTGAAGAAAAAAATGAAAAAAAAAATTATGCGTAATTTAGCACAAATTAAAGTTCATATGTAACTATTAAGTATAAAAAATTAAATAAAGTAATTTTAATTTGATATAACTAAAAAAAAAAAAGCTCTTACCTGTGTGAAGAGGACAAGAGTGCCAAAGGAGACGCCAGCTGAAGTTGATGCAATCGCACGCGAGACAATGAACAACTCTGGCAGGGAGACGAGCACAGAGAGAAGGGCGAGAAGGGCTCCCAGAAGGGCGACAGTGTTCGAGACGATGAGAGCCACTGAGAGAGAGAGAGAGAGAGGAGAGGGAGAGAGAAGGATATGGAGCAATAGACAGAGAACAAGAGTAGAGCGAGAACGGTAGAGAGAGTGAGATAGACTGAGTGAGAGAGAAAGAAACAGAATGAGCAAAAGAGGGAGACCAAGAAAGAGTGAGAGAGAGGAAAAGAAGATATTTGACTTCTTCGGCCAAGTCGATCATTGAGTATCGGCGTAATGAGATTGCCGACGGTGTAGCCGACGAACCAGATGTTGAGAGTAAGCGACCAGAGCCATGCAAAGGCACCCTCCGAGAGGCCATCCTTTTACAGATTCAAAAGTACAAAAGATTCGGGATAACTGTAGCCATATATGTTTAGGAATACTATTGATTACTGTATATTTTGGGAATCATTGCAGAATTATATGACATATACATAAATTTGCAAATATATTCTGTGGCTTTAAAGGAAAAATAAATAAGAATTAAATATTTATAGAAAAACTAAATCTTCTGCTGACCGCTCCATTTCGTTCGACAAAAGTTCCATTGATAAAGTCGTGAAAGGAGCGATGAGATGTGTTCGGGTACGTGTTGCTGTAGCCCTCCTGTAGTGAAGCCCATTCTTTTTGTGTGATGTTCAAAGGAAAATTAGTTGTTTATCGTGCCACAGAAAAAAAAATCGTTGTTTCAAAGAAATGATCGAATAACTAAGTGAACAAAGAAAGCAGTAAAAGCACATCAAAACAAACGCTAAAGTTGGTAGCAGTACAGAGTGCACTATAGAGCGTGATCAAGCGAAGAGTACTGCCGCGAGGCGCCAAGCAGTTCGAGTTGACATCATCTGACCAATTCGAATTTAAATTCTGACCAAACCTCCAAAAATAGAGAAACGATGTTATGAGCATAATAAGCACTCGTGGCTTACAAATGAATATATTTGGTAAAAAAATAAAATGAAAATAAAGACCATGCATACACTGCTTTAGCTCGGTAATTAATTCTTCTTGTCTTTTCAATTAAAAAAAATAGAATAAAGAACCATTAAAAAGGATGCGACAACCTCCAGAGGCTGCGCTACATGGGCGTTGACTTTCCTCTTGATGAGCCGATTCTTGTTCAGTGAACTGAAGTGGTGCCATTGATGATAGCTGATTTCATGTTTAGCAGTAAAGATGAATAATATTGTAATTTGTGTCATAAATATTCATAAATGTCACCTTTAAATTCACCCTCACATACATACATACATACATACATGCATGGAACAAATTATTGAAGACTAAAGCAGAAAATTAAATTAAATTGCAAATTGATATCTAGTGTTCATTTGAAAGGCAACCTTTTTCTTGGAGCGAAGTTCATTGCTTTCCACACTGCATGTCGTACTTGTAGTTCGAACTCGCATTCCTTGAACGTAAAAGACAAATACATTTTTACTATAATTTTACATCGGTTTAAAAGTATAGTTTCTAAACAGTAAGTACAAAAGAATATTTTTAATAATGTTTGCAAATATGAGTTTCTTGAAAATTATCTTGAGGATTGGTCAGAATTAAGAAACTAAAAAAGAGAGTAACTTACACGACTAATCCGAGAAAAAAATGCGTTGCGGCAGAGAAAGGAAGGAGACGTATTGGCAAAAACTGAAAGAGCCAAACATAAGCAGTGTCCTTATCATTCCGCCCTTTCCTTATAGGGGTCTCGAGAACTGGCCTAAATCTAGCAAAGATACATATCGTTAAAAAATAATCGGCGAAAATACTCAAAATATTTGTTGGAATGCGCTGAGATTTGCCTTGATATGTCCATATAAGGAAAAATAAGGTCATTTTCAGAAAGAAAAAACATATTCTAAAAGGCATACTCCCTTTTAAGACAACATGTCTGTAACCTTTGAGCACGACCTGCACTGGGGATTTTTTTTCTATTTCGCTTATGAAAATTGGCTCACCTATACAACTCGACGTCCTCTACAACATACCTCACATTTTAATTTTTTTCAGAAAAATTCCGTTCGGGAAACAGTACAGTACCTTTCAAAATATAATGAACCGTAACTCGGCTAATTTTCCGAATTTGACAAAATCAAAGATACCGTTTGATAGCCCGTTGGACGCTCTTCAATTTTGATCTTACGTAAAATTTTCTAAAAAATAGTTTCGACCCAAAACACGGCCCTGAACATTTTTCTGACCACTTTTTGGCAAATGTTTGTTCATTTTTGGAAAGAGTACCCTGCAGTTTTTTGATATGTTGTAGCGCGTGAAATTTTCTACAAGAATTCGTTTCAAAATGGCGAATTTTCGGTCGCCAAGACACAGTGCAAGCGCATTCATCGATCCATAACTACGCTTAATCTTAATATTACAAAATCGTAAGTATATCATCTAAGAGCTCTCATAGAGATCTTCAAATGTTACATACATACTTTTATTAAAAGTTTGGATTTATATGGGAAATTTCGTTCTGTATAATAAGAAGGCTTAAAAAATAACTTCAGAAACGTTTCCACATGCCGAATCATACATCAAAAGAAAGAGGATGAAATTTGGTACAAGATGAACCCCTTTAAGAGAGCTTCTCTGTAAGAGTCGAGCATGCGCTTAAGGCACCCTGCCCCGGGAAAATTGTTTTCGAATTCATTAACGGAAAACATTTTGCTTATACAACTCGATCCGCTCTTTTTAATGAGACTAATTTCATCGTCATACGATTTTTTCCCTTCGGTATACACTACCGTAACCCTGAAAATTCATTGAGCAATAAATCCGTTCAAAATCTGTTTTGAGAAACGATGTACATATCATTCAATAGCATTTCGAAAGCTCTTTAAATTTCATCTAGGAACAAATTTTATTTTGGCCGAGAAAATTGGCGTTAAATTATTTGAAGGGTCGACACGCTACTTTCTGCTCATTTCTACATTCTGTAACCTAGATAGAAAGAAAGAGCGTCAAATTTGCTATCAAATAATCACCATTCAAGAAAAATCTGAGCGTAGCAATTTTTTCTATGACGCGAGCAATGCGCGCGAGTCGGTCAAAATGGCACATTTTTGGCCGCCGAGGCACCGTGCAAGCGCATTCATCGATCCATAACTACGCTCAATGTTAATATTACAAAATCGTTAGCATATCATCTAAGAGCTCTCACAGAGATCTTCAAATGCTACATACATACTTTTATTGAAATATTTATATTTCTATGGAAAATTTCGTTCGGTAGGTTTAGAACGCTTAAAAAACTACTTTGCAAACATTCCAGCATTTCCAAACATGCATCATTAGAAAGAGCTTGAAATTTGCTTCAAGATAGACCCCTTTCAATAAAGTTTTAAGTCTATAATGTTTTGTCATAAGTCATAAGAGTAGGTAAAGTTGCGTCGCTGTCCTTCCGCCCAAGAATTTCGCTGTTTAGATTATTCGAATTGGAATATTCCAATATTTTTTTCCGGTGAAGAATTGTGCTAAGCTGATGCCCAATTCTTATCACTTATAACAAAACATTATAGGCTTGAAAGTTTATTGTAAGGGGTCTTTCTTGAAGTAAATTTTACACTCTTTCTAATTATGCATGTTTTGAAATGCTGAAATATTTGTAAAGTAGTTTTTTAAGTGTTCTAATAGTACAGAACGAAATTTTCCATAGAAATATAAATATTTCAATAAGAGTATGTATGTAGCATTTGAAGATCTCTGTGAGAGCTCTTAGATGATATGCTAACGATTTTGTAATATTAACATTGAGCGAAGTTATGGATCGATGAATGCGCTTGCACGGTGCCTCGGCGGCCAAAAATGTGCCATTTTGACCGACTCGCGCGCATTGCTCGCGTCATAGAAAAAATTGGTACGCTCAAATTTTTCTTGAATGGTGATTATTTGATAGCAAATTTCACGCTCTTTCTTTCTATCTAGGTTACAGAGTGTAGAAATGAGCAGAAAGTGGCGTGTCGACCCTTCAAATAATTTTACGCCAATTTTCTCGGCCAAAATAAAATTTTCGTAAAACATGTTCCTAAATGAAATTTAAAGAGCTTTCGAAATGCTATTGAATGATATGTATATCGTTTCTCAAAACAGATTTTAACGGATTTATGGCTCAATGAATTTTCAGGGTTACGGTAGTGCATCCCGAAGGGAAAAAATCGGATGATGATGAAATGAGTCTCATTAAAAAGAGCGGGTCGAGTTGTATTAGCAAAATGTTTTCCGTTAATGAATTCGAAAACATTTTCCCGGGGCAGGCTGCGCTCGAAGCTTACGGACATGCTCTCTTAAATGAAATTCCGTGAGTACGATCCTTTGTTATAAGCCATAAAATTAGGATTACAACTCCTCATGGAAAAGGTGTAAAAAAAAGGAATGGAATATTCCAATTCGAATAAACTAAACTATGAATCCTTGGGCGAAATAACAGGGACGCTACTGGCCCTACTCTTATATCTTATAACAACAAAAGAATTTCATTTAAAAAGTTCATCTTGTACCAAATTTCATCCTCTTTCATTTGATGTATGATTCGGCATGTGGAAACGTTTGTGAAGTAGTTTTTTAAGCCTTCTTATTCTACAGAACGAAATTTCCCATATAAATCCAAACTTTTTAATAAAAGTATGTATGTAACATTTGAAGATCTCCATGAGAGCTCTTAGATGACATACTTACGATTTTGTAATATTAAGATTAAGCGTAGTTATGGATCGATGAATGCGCTTGCACTGTGTCTCGGCGACCGAAAATGCGCCATTTTGACCGACTCGTGCGCATTTTTCGCAAGGTGTGCCTACCGCTATCTTTTTGAAGGGAACGAATTCTTATAGCAAATTTCACGCGCTACAACATATCAAAAAACTGCAGGGTACTCTTTCCAAAAATGAACAAAAATTTGCCAAAAAGTGGTCACAAAAATGTTCAGGGCCGTGTTTTGGGTCGAAATTATTTTTTAGAAAATTTTACGTAAGATCAAAATTGAAGAGCGTCCAACGGGCTATCAAACGGTATCTTTGATTTTGCAAATTCGAAAAATTAGCCGAGTTATGGCTCATCATATTTTGAAGGGTACTGTACTGTTTCCCGAACTGAATTTTTCTGAAAAAAAATTAAAATGTACGGTGTGTTGTTGAGGACGTCGAGTTGTATAGGTGAAAGAGAGCCTCTCTCTAAGACTCGACCACGGCTGCATTAAGGCCTGCCCTGGGAATTTTTTTATTTTTTAAAAACATAGAAATCACATATCTTATACAACTCGATGAGCTCTTCAAAATGAGCCCAAATTCATTTCTGCATGTCGTTTTCCCTATGAGATACGCTACCGTAACCAAAAAATTTCATTGGACTGTATTTCCTTCAAAAGATGGTTTTCAAAGATAACGAAGGTACCATTCGACAGCTCTTTTTAAGCCCTTCAAATTTGACATAGAGAAGTTTTTTGTGAAAATTTGTTTTTGACCAAAAAAATTCACTTGAAATATTTCGACGAGGCATATTGACACTTTACGGTCATTTCCACAGAATGGCGCTTAGATAGGAAGAAAGAGCATTAAATTTGCTACAAAATAAGGTATTTTCAAAAAAAAATAAAGCGTACGATGTTTTCGATATCAGGCGAAAAATGCGCGCGAGTCGGTCAAAATGGCGCATTTTAGGTCGCCGAGTCACAGTGCAAGCGCATTCATTGATCCATAACTACGCTCAATCTTAATCTATCAAAATCGTAAGTATATCATCTTAGAGCTCTCACGGAGATCTTCAAATGTTAGATACATACTTTTATTGAAGTTTGGATTTATTTGAGAAATTTCGTTTTGTATGATAAGAAGGCTTAAAAAACTACTTCAGAAACATTTCCACACTCCCAATCATACATCATAAGAAAGAGGATGAAATTTGGTACAAGATGAACCCCTTTAAATTAAATTCCATGCGTACGATCTTTTGTTATAAGCCATAAGAGTAGGATAACAAGGCCTAATGGAAAATGTGTAGAAAAAAAGGATTGGAATATTCTAATTCGAATAAACTAAACTATGAATCCTTGGGCGAAATGACAGTGACACTACTGGCCCTACTCTTATGGCTAACAAAAGATCGTACTCATGGAATTTAATTTAAAGGGGTTCATCTTGTACCAAATTTCATCCTCTTTCTTATGATGTATTGGGAGTGTGGAAATGTTTCTGAAGTAGTTTTTTTAGCCTTCTTATCATACAAAACGAAATTTCTCATATAAATCCAAACTTTTCAATAAGTGTATGTATCTAACATTTGAAGATCTCCGTGAGAGCTCTAAGATGATATACTTACGATTTTGAAAGATTAAGATTGAGCGTAGTTATGGATCAATGAATGCGCTTGCACTGTGACTCGGCGACCTAAAATGCGCCATTTTGACCGACTCGCGCGCATTTTTCGCCTGATATCGAAAACATCGTACGCTTTATTTTTTTTTGAAAGTACCTTATTTTGTAGCAAATTTAATGCTCTTTCTTCCTATCTAAGCGCCATTCTGTGGAAATGACCGTAAAGTGTCAATATGCCTCGTCGAAATATTTCAAGTGAATTTTTTTGGTCAAAAACAAATTTTCACAAAAAACTTCTCTATGTCAAATTTGAAGGGCTTAAAAAGAGCTGTCGAATGGTACCTTCGTTATCTTTGAAAACCATCTTTTGAAGGAAATACAGTCCAATGAAATTTTGGGGTTACGGTAGCGTATCTCATAGGGAAAACGACATACAGAAATGAATTTGAACTCATTTTGAAGAGCTCATCGAGTTGTATAAGATATGTGATATTTATGTTTTTAAAAAAATAAAAAAATTCCCAGGACAGGCCACGATTGAGCCTTACGGAGAGGCTCTCTTAATTGACTGTTATGGTGGCTCCTACAGTTCGCTACACTCCTTCCGTCGCCCACCATAATTCCCGTTTGGATCCCCGCTCTCTCAGAGGCTCGCCTACCAACAATGTTTACGCCTTTATTGCGTGTCCGTAACAATCGTGCTCACTAGCACCACTCGAATAACTGATGTCGACACAAAAACACATTATTCACCAGATACATACATTCATATTACAAGGACTGCTTGCCAGAACCTCGCGAACCCCCTTGATCCTAAGGCATGTTAATCGTCAAGAACACAAATGTGTACACATGGATATACGAATGCACAAAAATATGTACAAAAAACCGATGTACAGTAAACAAAGAAGCATGGCCCTTCACACAGGCCTCCATTTTCAACAATAGAAATAGGCATATATATA
This sequence comes from Allodiplogaster sudhausi, assembly GCA_945643635.1. Lineage (NCBI taxonomy): Eukaryota > Metazoa > Nematoda > Chromadorea > Rhabditida > Diplogasteridae > Allodiplogaster > Allodiplogaster sudhausi. The sequence goes on along the minus strand of CALZFC010000001.1, from coordinate 652,342 downwards.
CATATGACGCGATTTGCGAGAGAATCAAAATGCTCGGGGCCCTAGAAAAATCATCATCTCCGATTTAAAGTTGTTTCTAGGTAAAGTTAGACCCGCAGAATCGAATGGGAATGGTGTTGGAGGCTAAAAAATTCATTTTAAAAAGTTATGAAGAATTGAAAAACTGCACATCTTTTTGAGGTGGTCGAGTAGGGCGCATGTTTATGTACATCTCTCCGCGCACAGTAGAGCAATATACGTGAAAATTTTAAGGTAGATAGAAAAGATATTGCTTATATAAATAGTCGAAACAGAATTTGAAAATTTTCAAATATCGATTTTTTACGTGCTCTCAAACTCAATGAAGAATTTACATATTATATTTCAATTTACGCTGACAGTTTTGTATGTATCGTATAGAGCAAAAAAATGGCTTTCTAATGATATATAGAATATTTCATTTCGACGAACGATGCGGCTTTTGTATGCGTTTAGGTCATGCGCAACAGTGAAAACTGGCGCAGAATCGCGGCGCAATGCGATTCTGCGCCAGTTTTCACTGTTGCGCATGACCTTCAAATATCGATTTTCTATATATTTAATGATACTTTGTTTTTGATCTTTCTTTTTTACTTTTTTGAAACGATTAAGCTCATTTTCGAGCAAAAAATGCACTTTTCGACCAAATATTAACGAATTCACTCATCTCCACAAAAGGAGACCGAGTTGTCGTGGAAGTGCGTTAAATTTGCTACGAAGTAACATTCTTGAAACGGAAATTAAAGGAAGGTTTTTCTGGCAACAAATCGAAAAGCAACTAAAACCAGCTATAACACTATGTAAATACACCAATTCACCAGATTCACCAGGGATGTCGAATTCGAATATTCCAATTTACACATTCGAATATTCTAATTCATGCGGTGAAAATCTGGTGAATTGGGGTATTTACATAGTGCTATAGCTGGTTTTAGTCGCTTTTCGATTTGTTGTGAGAAAAACCTTCCTTGAATTTATGTTTCAAGAATGTTACTTTGTAGCAAATTTAACACACTTTCACTGCAACTCGGTCTCCTTTTGCGGAGAAGAGTGAATTCGTTAATATTTGGTGGAAAAGTGTATTTTTTGCTCAAAAATGAGCTTAATTGTTAAATAAAAGTAAAAAGAAAGATCAAAAGTTTGAATGCGACCAATATCGCGTCGCGCCGCGATTCTGCGCCAGTTTTCACTGTTGCGCATGACCTAAACGCATACAAAAGCCGCATAGTTCGTCGAAATGAAATATTCTATATATCATTAGAAACCCATTTTTATGCTCTATACGATACATGCAAAACTGTCTGCGTAAATTGAAATATAACATGTACATTCCACATTGAGTTTGAGAGCACGTAAAAAATCGATATTTGAAAATTTTCAAATTCTGTTTTCACTATTCATATAAGCAATATCTTTTCTATCTACCATACAATTTTCGCATATATTGCTTTACTGTGCGCGGAGAAATGTTCATAAACATGCGCCCTACTCGACCATCTCAAATAGATGTGCAGTTTTTCAATTCTTCATAACTTTTTAAAATGATTTTTTTAGGCTTCAAGACCAATCCCATTCGATTCTGCGGGTCTAACTTTACCAAGAAACAACTTTAAAGCAAAATCGGAGATGATGATTTTTCTAGGGCCCAAGCCCTTTTGATTAATTTTGATTCTCTCGCAAATCGCGTCATATATACATAAATGCATGCCGCTACGAATGCATCAGTAAGCGAACCGTGACATAATATGGAAAAACCCTGCACCACCTGAATTGCAGCAACCAAAGAGATCGAATTCTGAAAACCTTGTGTTTTACCAGTGGCCGAAACAAAATTAACCCTTTCCCCTTGGACTCTAGTATTCTGAAAAGGACAAAGGTAACAAAAAAGCCTCCTACTTGACTCTTATAGCGGAAGGGCCCCTCCCTGGGCCGGCAACGAGTCTCTAATATAGGGCTGCATGCCACCTACTGACCGCCACCTCCCGCGGATGCGTACCTGCTCCAGGGCCGCCCCTGACCCAATTGATACCGCCGCACCGCCCACTCTGAGCTGGTGTGGAGTGATCCGCACAATGTTCGCTTCGGCACACGCTCGGGCCAACTCCTTCCGCATTGTGGACGTGGTGAGCGGCCGACCCGTGCTCCTGCTCGCGAACATGAATGCTTCTGCCTGATTAGGAAGCCAACTCATATGCAACTCGAACAGCTTTTTACCGCAAGACCCCGGTTCCCGCCAGAACCCTAGTGACTCTGCCCTCTTTCATCTGATCGTTTTTGGCCTTACGGATCCGAATGGCGATGACATCGCCTTCCACCGTGATGTCCTTCCTCTGCAGAGCCACTGCCTCCGACACCCGAAGCAGGGCCGCCATGGCCAGCGCAGCAAATATCCCGATGCGGATGTCTTCTCGCGGAGCGTCCTCCCTGAGCGCCCATGCGATCAGCTTGTCAACTTCCGCCCTCTCCGCCGCTGAGTGATGGCGCACTGCCTGCTGCCTCTGCGCCGCTGCCCGTGCCTATGCAACATCATTTTTTTCCGCTATGTCACCCCTAACCCCTCCTACCATGGAAACCACCGTTCCTTCCTTCTCGGGATCCATTGTCTGCCCGGTGGCCGACTTGAATGCCGCTACTGCGGTAGTCAGCGTCGCCGCCGAAGCGCCGTCAGCATATTTGCGCGCCACATACGCACACAACGCCAGCGGGCGCGTCGGGTTAAGGCATATGCTGCGGCTGAACTTGATTCGGGCGCGCTCGCTCTGCTCGTACATCTCTCTCGTACTGGTTGCAAGGGATCTTCCCGCTGCGTGCCAAATCGCTCCCTGCAGGTCCGGGGGGAGCTCTCTGATGCCTTCCGACAGGAATCTTTTCCTCGGGCCTGTGATAAATACCTTACTCTTGAGGAGGGCCTCACAAAAACGGTTTCTTGCAAATAGCATCCCGGGCGGGGTTTGGGTGGGAACCTAACCGTCTCTCACGGACACAATGGCGTAGAATGACGCAATCCCCTCCCGCCCCTCCTTCCCTCCTCCTCGTGACCCCGTGACCCCAACCGCAACGCAACCGCGCTCGCCTCTGAGAGAGAGCGTACCTCTAAATGCCCAATTATGGTGGCTCCTACAGTTCGCTACACTCCTTCCGTCGCCCACCATAATTCCCGTTTGGATCCCTCTCAGAGGCTCGCCTACCAACAACCGTAGAATCTGGGTAAAGGCGGTTGGCTCCTAATATCAGGCTTACCCCACCTGAAAGTCACAGAACAAGAACACAAACTCTGTCCTTGCTAACGGTTCCCCAAAGGGGCCCTCCACAAATGAACTTGGAATAAAGATATCCGCTCCTTTCCCGAACCGCAGAGCATCCCTCACAAGTGGTGCCCACCCTCCTACACTGCAAAGTCTCGGGAACCAACTAGCAGATTCCCAGATGGGAACGCCCATTATACATTTTACCTTGAAATGTCTGGCAAAAGCTAGCGTTTTGGACACTAAGGAAGGGGGCGGCACCAACCAGAGAATAGTCTTGGCGGCCCACACGCCACGGTGAACGAAGGCATCCGCTCCGGCTGTCCCCGGGCACCACCTCCTGGAACAGAAACGCTCACATTTCGCTGTCCTGTCATCTGCGAACATGTCCCAAAGAGGCTCTCCCCACTTCCTGGCACAAATCTCAAAAATTCTCATCTGGATGCCCCAGTCATCAAAATCAACATCTCTGCTAGCTTCATCTGCTTCCCGATTGCAATCCCTGGCAAGCCAAATGAAATCTCTATGACAGTTATATTTCTGCAACACACTATTCACCTTGATTGCTACATTATGCAAATGCGGTCTAAGGCTTCCCCGCTTCAAAATTCTTACCGCGGACTGGCTGTCCGAAAAAACTGTAACCGGTCTACCCTTGACCTCCTCTGCAAAGCTAAGAACTGCGAACAGAACTGCTAATAACTCCCGCAACGTGCTAGACTCCGAACGCTCAATGACATTCAAATTCCTGGATGCCGTTTTGAAGGACCCGGCACATCTAAACACCACTCCTACCGCCACATCCGATGCGTCACATTCCAAAGCACATTCACTATGAAATAGACTCATATGCGTTTCCCTACACGGAGCCCGGGAAAACCTCTGTAGCCAATATGAAACTTCCTTCCTCTCACCTGCCGACAACGCCATCCTCTTGCCTCGCGACTCCCCCGCCCTTACTTGACTCGCCACCGTCGCTGCCAAATGTCTCGACTGCATCACCGCTTCATCCCCTAGGACAATATGGCACGAATTAATTGTTCCGAGTAAGCGTTCTCTGTCATACACTGAGGGAAGACTTTCCAGCGTTTTTGGGACATGCGCTTTTACCCATCTACCCTGTCTGGTACATTCCCATCCAGTCTCACTCCTCCTCTGCGTCCGCACTTCATCCTCAGAACCAAGGGCGGGCCCGAGCCCCCACGGTGGCTGACCACCAACAATCACGTCCGCTGACGAAGGTGGCTGAACACCTGGTGGCTGACCACCTCCTTCCGCTCTCCCTTCCCGCCTCCCCTGTCGCCATAGCAAATCATCCCGTGACGGCCCTTTCTCGCACCCACTCTCTCTCAACTTTCGCACCCTCTCTAAAGCCTTCTCACACCTCTCCCGGGAAATGAACACCCTACGCTGTGCTAAGTCCAGCTCAAAACCTAGCCATCTCCCGGTTGGCGCCGGGGTCCAAAACGTCTTCTTCGTTGAAACATAGACTCCTGCTCTGGCCAGGTCACCCCTCACCGTCTCCACCGAAGCCTCACACTCTTCCCGTGTTCTGCCGAGAATAATGCCATCATCGAGATATAGGCAGCACACAATACCCCTCGCCCTCCATGAACGGACTAAACAACGAAACACTTTTGTGAAAACAAACGGGGCAGGGCTGAGGCCAAACGGAAAAGCTGCAAACACAAACCACTGCATCTCCCCTTCACTGTCATCTATGCCGAAGCCCAAGAACTGTCTATCCTCCTCCCAAATGGCCAAATGGTGGTAACCTGTTTCGAAATCAAACGTGGCCATAAACTCCATACCCTCTAACTCATGCCAAATAGTGGAAAGATCCTCGTACTTAAACTTGGTCTTATGCAAGTACTTGTTCAGGTCGCTAAGGTCATGAATAAGGCGTTGCTTAGTACCTGAAGTGACTACCGCCAATGGGGACACCACTGCTGGCCTCTTCGCCACTCGCTTCACCGCTCCCGTTGACAGCCACTTGCCGACCTCCTTCTTCACAAACGCAATTTCTCTCCTCGCTGACTGCCTATTGCCTGAATATGGCATGTTAATGTCCTCCCTTCTGACACAGAAATTCAACCTGTAACCATACTTGATAACATTAACAGCAAAACCACTCGCCCCAATACTCTCCCAAAAAGCCACCTTCTCTCTCATACTCTCAAAAGCCACTTTCCTCTCCAAACCTGTTGCCTCCCCGATTGGCAGGGCAGTCAGCACTGATATGGCCATACTGGTTGCAGCCATAGCATAGAGGGCCCTCCCTGAACCGCCTGCCACCGTAGTCGAGCCTGCCACCATACTCCGGCCTGCGCTGAACGAAATGGGGGGCAGCTTGGCCCGCAGCTGCCCCCCCTGCCGAAAGGGCTGCGAAGGGTACGGGGCGAAACGCGAACGAGGGGGAGGGGGGCGTGAGGAAGAAGAAGCCGCCATGGCCGCCGCCATGGCCATCTGTGCTGCTGACGAGGGGCCGGCCGAAGAAGACCCCACCATCTCGAACGCCTTCATGTGGTCATGCAGTCTGAACACCGCTGGGATCTTGTCAGACGCGACCAGGAGGGAATTGCGGCCTTTCAAGTCATCCATAACCGAGTACCAGGCCTCCCTGTCGCCTTCCCCTACCAGCTCCATCTTGTTCATAATGCCGATGTTAAAGTCGAGCTGGGCCTGCTGCGACAGGCCAGACACTCGAGGCGAAACATGGACTGGTGGGCGGGAAGACGACTGAGCGCCATGCGACTTGAACATCTTCTGGAGCTGCTTGAGCTGCTTGTCGGAGAAGGCAGCCTCCTGACGGGGGAGCTCGGGCTAATGGGAACGGGAACGCTCCTGACGCCGTTCCTATTCCGGATGGTCACCATCACCCGCTTCTGCCATGATGAAACTCCACTGCACTAGAGACACCTAACCGTCTCTCACGGACACAATGGCGTAGAATGACGCAATCCCCTCCCGCCCCTCCTTCCCTCCTCCTCGTGACCCCGTGACCCCAACCGCAACGCAACCGCGCTCGCCTCTGAGAGACCTCTAAACGCCCAATTCTATACCCACTTTCATGATGCATTCATGAAACAAACATGGTGTTGTTGACGTGATAGGATGTGGTGTGAAGAGAGAATAGTACAGTAACATGACATTCTTGATGCGCACTAAATGTCTGCATCCAAACAACACAAATACTACCTTTTTTGTTCCGCTCGTTCGTTATTTATTTACTGCTTTTCGTACTTTACACATTCTTTGTTTTAAACGCTCTAAAAGTTTCTTCCTCAAAGTACATTTCCTTCTAGGAGCAAGTTTTTCGTTAGAGTTGACACTATTCGCTGCTTATTCATTCCTTGTCTGCTAATAATTTTGTTCTTTGAACACACAGGGGTCACACCCCATATAAAAATTTGCAAGATTTTAAGTTCACCAAATATGAGATACTACACCGCCGCAACAAGTCATGAGTTTTCCGCTCAGGACCACCCCTTTGTGACATAGAAGAAAATTACCGTTTTTAGGACCCGTGTGATACACGAGCCATACTAAATTTGTTACGTGGTGTGTATGAAAGTGTAGTTTTCGAACGGTTGTAAATTGTTAAATGTGGACTAGAAAATACCGTTAGGGATATTCACCCGTTCACCTGATTCACATTTTATATGGCAACTTTTGGACAGGTGTGACCCCTGTGTGAACAGTTTTTCATGGTATACATTTTTTATTACTAATTAATTGCATCTCATTATATATCCGCGAATTAACCTAGTACTATGATTATAACTTTTTTCGTTCTTCTTCTTCTTGATGTTTCTCGCTAATATTTTCAAATAGTAATATTTCCCATCCATTTCCGAGCGATGGAATCTCATCTGTTTTCTCTGCTGGAAACTGAGCCGTACGGCGTCGATGCGCATAAGCTGACCGACTTCCTCCTCGCCAACCGCTTCTCTGCTTCGGATGCAAAGGCCGCGATCAACGTCGTACTCAACGGACTCCTCGCTGACCATCGAGTGGAGCTGATTAAGGTTAGGGGAGAGAATGAGAGAGTAGAGAGAGAGAGAGAGAGAAGAGGGAGAAGTAAATGAGCATGATATGGACGAAGAAGAAGTATCACTTGTCCTTGTTTGGAAATGTGCGCTGCTTAACTATATCGATACGTTTTTTAATAGACAATACATTTTAGCTATGATTTTCTCGCCAGATGATAGTGCTCTTTATTCATTGCTTTTTTCTTCCTTTTACAATATGAACCCAGATTAGCCGACTTCTAGCTTAAATATATTGTGGTTCATGATCAAAGGACATCAAATTCAGCAGAAAAATGCGAATACACGCTAATTGTAAAAATACGGTTGGTACTTTTGAACGATTGTTTTTGACGGTAAATTAGATTTGATAGCTACCATAACCAACTTGTGCGTTAGACTTTCCGTATTCAAGTCTTGTCATGAATCAAAAATTATGCAAAATAGCTACTGCAAAATAGCTATGCGTTTGAATTTCCCTGAATCAGCGACACCTCTCCTTGTTCAGTTTGGCTACAACTTCCGCGTGAGGGTGAAGGCGGTCGAGCCGCCCGGACCGGCCGGGCTGACTCTCAAAGAGAGCGTTCTCAACTCACTCGTCATCGACGCCGGCAACAAGGGCATCTCGATTCCTAAGCTACGCGAGCAAACTGGACTCTGGGAACTAGATGTATGTTTTTCGGGAAAGACAATTTTTGATTCCCCTTTTTTCCCCTTCTCGCCTTTAAATAGTCAGTTGTTTAGCTCACATAATTAAAATAATTAGTAGTATAAAGAAAGATTGCTTACAGCTCCGCCTCGCCCTCAGATCGCTCGAGCAGAAGAAGCTCATCAAAGTTGTCAAGGTACCCGTGTGAAATGATTTGCTTATTTACTTTTTATACTTCATAGTACTTCATAATACATACATACATTTAACATTGCATTTAAGACGATGTTCTACTCTAACCTTTTGGAATTCGAGATGTGTGGTAATTAATTAATTTTTTATTTGTACAAATGTACTACTTATGAAAAAAAAACTTATTTTTTTTTCTTAATCTTGCCGTGATGATAATAATTATAAAGTCTAAAACATAAATTTTTAAATTAAAAATAAAACTGTAGACAAATTATAATTTTTTTTGTTATTACTTTACTTTCCTAAGTCCGTTGGCACGATCACGCCTGCGAGGCACTCTACTGGGATCGCGAGCTCAGCAATGAGCTCGTCGTCAAGCGTCAAGACGACGAGGAACTCGCCGAGACGCTCGCTGACGTTGCGATTGATTAATTAATTAATTAATTAATTGATTATTTAAGTAACACGCACGTTGTATGATATGGTATGTAAATAAACATGGTATACGGTATACATGGCAGTTTGGGCACAAAATGAGAGCTGATATGACGCGTAGAAGAAGGACATTGACTGGGTGAGCCATGACGTTAAAAGTTTTAGGCTGATCGCTCTTTTCAAATATTCTTCAAAAATACGGAAGTCTGGAAAGGCCTCAATTTTTTTTAGCATTTTGCCAAATAGACAGTACCTATTAAAATCTGACATAAATAGTATATGTATATTTTTTTAGGTTCCCGTAATGACTACTTCATTAGAGTTCGTGACGGCCGCCTCTACTGATACCCTCCTCGTGAGCCCATCCGCGACTATCACATAAGCACCCTCAGAGTGGCTTGCCGCGGCCTTCGCATCAGGAAGCGCCCCTGAACAGTTCTCAATAGGACAGGGATTCAAGTTGGTACATTTAGCACGTTATGCAGAGGGCATTTCTTCTTTCATTTCATTATTTAAAATAAATGTGATCAGTTTGATATCTTTTTAAAATTAAATATATAAATATATTCCTGAGTAATAAAAAAATGGTTGAAGAATACATGATTGTATAGTTTTGACTGTCATCGTATATTTTTTTAATATAAAGGATTTTTTTAACATTAAAAATAATAAATATATAAGTAATGAAATAGAGTAAGTAAGCTGATAATTTTTTGTGAATAAGTAAAGAAATGTATATATTTTTTTAATAAATAGTAAAAACAGATGACATTACGCAAGTAAATAAAACAATTTAAATTAAATAAGTAAATAAATAGAACCAAATAAGCAAATAAGTGTTTTGCAGTCCATTTGCTGTCCTCATGTCGGCTGGAGCAGCGCAACTCTTATTCACCGTGATGCAGCAGGAGAACCTCAAGGAGGCCGTCGAGGAGCACCGCAATTCCAGCCGGAGGAAGGATCTCGAGCGGGAGAGGACGTCAAAGAAGAAGATGAGAAAGCGGTTTGTGTGTTATTGAGAGAAATATTTGCGGCTGAGGCATTAGTTATCTATTTAGAATGGTTTATATTAGTAAAATTATTCTTTGTTTGTTTACTTATTCATTTACGTATTAGTTTTATATTTTGCCAGTTCTGAATGTATTCATCATCTTCTTCTTCGTCTTCATCCAGAGGCTCGTCAAGCTAAGGGAGAGAATAAGGGAGAGAGAGAGAGAGAGAGAAAGAGAAAGAGCAAATGAAAGAGCAATAAAGAACGCGGAAGGGAATACTGAGAAGAAGATTGCAGGCTCCACCACCGACTGCGGAAGAGCTGTCATAAGCGGATAACGATGAGGACGCTGCAGAAGCGGGCACTGTTAAGAGAAGGAAGAGCCTTGTGGGCACGACGGCAACGGCTTATTTTTATTCTATACATTTATAGTTAATGGTTTGAGTACTTTTTTTATATTATATATTTTTTTTTGCTTTTATTTATTATTGAATCAATCAAGACTTGGCAGCAAATCTTGTATTAGTTTTAAAGCGGCGCTTTTAGATATTTTAAGTGATTGTATTTGGCTCTATTTAATTTTCCTTTATTTTAATAACAATACACCCTTCACACATTCCACATCTTTCCTATCGCTTTCTGCTGCACTCACCCTCCTCTTTCTCTCTTTCTACCTCCTCTCTCTCCCTCCTCTTTCTACCTCCTCTTTCTCCCTCCTCTTTCTACCTCCTCTTTCTCCCTCCTCTTTCTCTCTCTCTCTCTCTCTCTCTCTCTCTCTCTCTCTCTTTCTCTCTCAGGTCTCCGTCCTGAATGGCCAGCTCGATCGTCGCTCTGCCGGCTCAGTAGTGTGACTCCGGTACGAACGATCCGCGTCGCGCCTCTCCCCTCGTCGCATTCCCCTGATCCCTTTGTTCATTCGCTAATGAATTGATGACACATTGTATGAACATTTATGAGTGGCTTCAGGCGATCAAGTGAGAGAGAGGGAAAGTGAGAGACAGAGAGAGAGAGAGAGAGAAAAGAGAGAGAGAGAGAGAGAGAGAAGAGAGAGTCTGTTTCATACATGATGGGTTAAATTGTCAGGAAAAAAGAAGGAAAGGCACGAAAATAATACACATCATAGCGAGCTCAATTCTTGCTTTATGAGAAATCAACAAAAGATGGAGAAGAAACAAAAATCTAGAATAAAGCATTCTTAAGCTCGGTCGAGAGCAATCCTCCGAGACATTTCGCATCATTAACTAACAAGAATCGACAGTACAGCTGTTCACTTGGTATCCACATGAAACGGGGCGCCGCCAGGCAGGAAAGCACGCGGACAGTTACTGAACGATATGAGCACGGACGGTGGATGCGCCAGCCTCTGCCAAGCCTGAAGATCTTCGTGTGTAATAAAAAAGGCTTTCGAATAAGTGATCATCATCAGCCTCAATATGCAGAAAGCTGTAGTTCTATTTAAAAGTTTGATTGTAAAATATAACTGACCGTACTCAGCTGGACGAGCTTTCCTGCTGATAGGCTGCAGAGCTCGAAGCTGGCGACCAGTTGACATTGGCCAGGAGTATGAGCGAAGAGTCTGTCCAGGAGCTCGTCAATGCGCATCCCTGCAGCAATAAGGCGCAGCGTGAGGCCGGGGCGGAGACAGCGTGTTAGCGAGGAGGCAGAAGCAGGGCGGCTGGACGAGTTGAAGAACATGAGGAGGGTAGAGAGGCTCATGCTGGCGGCGATATCGGAGAGGAAATTGGCAATGGCGGGAAGCGACGGTGGATAGTTGCTCGACACCGTCACTCCCTCACACCTCAAGTCCTGCCAGGAGATGGCGGCCAGCGACGCGAGATCGCTCGAGTCATCGAGAATGATGTTGATGCTCGTGAACTGGAACAGCGTGACCAGGCTCTCCATCGAGGGAACTGTGGCGCTGCAAGGAGAGGAGTCAACAGGAAGAGACAAAGAGAAGACGAGAGAATGAGAAAGAGAGAGAGAGAGAGAGAGAGAGAGAGCGAGAGAAGGAGAGAGTAGGAAGTAGCGATAAAGAACAAACCGAGCAGTCCATGTGATATTCCAGCTCCTGGCCTGCAGATGCGCCGTGGCTGAGCCGAGCGGCATCCGCTGCATGTCTTGCCTGCAAAGGAGAGAAGGCTAGTGACGGGAAAAGAGGAGATCTCTTTGAATGAAAACATGTGGAAGTTTAAATACATATATGTAAAAAAAAGGTTGAAAATTAAAAGTTAATTGAATTGATTGAGAGAGGGGGAAACGCAAGAGAGTACATGCAAAGGTTTAAAAAAATTGGAACGCACCAGTATGCTGTCTGGACACTCGCATACAGTGGATGGACTCCGCGAGTTCTGGCAAGCGACCTCGTCGTCTAAGAAGCTGAATATTCTTGCAACGATCTCAATTGGCAGGTCATTCAGTCCCTTCAATCAAGCAGAGCGGTAGTTAAATGGCAAATAAGCAAGACAATGACAGGCACAACTACTCACTCAGTGTGAAAGATGCATTCAAAATATCTTTGAAAGTCTCTCCGACTGCGAGAGCAGAGAGCGGAGCGCTTCTTTTTGATCTACTCTTCTCTTTAACGGGCGCAAACGCTGCCTGTTTTTGTACATAGCATGATCGTGCGTGATCTCTCCATCTCTTCAAAAAATACGGAGAGAGACAAATTATATAGACAAATTATACCTCGCTTGCCATCCTCCAGATCGTCCTGTGCATCTGGCCACTGTTCTACCTCTCGGCCGACCTGCTCGAGTCCAACTTATCCTCAGAAGTTGCCCAACTCGCGTCGCTCGGCTACATTATTGCGAACTGTCTCGCATCACTTGCTGGATGCTTCATCGTTGAGAGGTTTCACTCTCTCACAGTCTTGCTTTGTCTCTCTCTCTCTCTCTCTCTCTCTCTCTCTCTCTCTTACCCTCTCTCTCTTTTTCTCTCTAGGTCTCTCTGTATTTTTTTCTCTCTTTCTCTCGCTCTCTCTTTCTCTATCCTTCTGTCTTTCTCTCCCCCCCCCATTTTAATGTATTGAAGAAACTTTTAGGGGAAAAATAAACAAATGAATAAAGTTTTGCACTTAACAATGCCACCAGTCGCCCTGACTGTACGACATTGTGTGATTATCGGGCCCAATCGGGTCTGCGGGCCGGCCCAACTTTTTTTGGGCCCCTGCCCTGGAAAGTTGGGCCGGGCCGGCCACTTTGCACCTCTGGTCACCGATGAAACTGCGCTATTCAGTCAAAACAGTCACTAGCAGTAAAGTCATTCATAGAAGGCAATGAGTGAATGCGCACTAAAACCCCTACAAAACAATATGTGTCATAAGATAAATCATTGTTTATGGGCTAATACTTAACATCACAAAATTTCATTTAAATACTTAGAGGGAAAGAGAGAAAGAGAGAGAGAGAGAGAGAGAGAGAGAAAGAGAGAGAGAGAGAGAGAGAGAGAGAGAGAGAGAGAGATGAGACCGGTCAAAAGACGATGATGTTAGCAGAGGAGTGGTTGCATTGTTGCTGGGCATAAAGTGAATGAATAAAGAAGTGTGAGAGAGGAGTGAAGTTCTCACAATCAGAGCTGTCCGCAGTTAGCAATGAACACGGACTGCCTGACATTGGAACAAACATTGGAAGTTCGTAAACCCACGGATAAATAAACAGTTTATACTAAAATTGAAGAAATAAGACAATTATTTTAATTAACACTGTCCTCTATGAATGAATAAAGATTTAAGGTAATAAATAAATAAATAAATAAATAAATAAATTAACAGACAAAAAAAACAAACAAAAAACAAATAGCTGAATAAGCAGCATCGACTGCACGAGAGCACGCATCAGCTCGGACGTGATGAAGAGCGACACGGGGTCGAGGTTAAACGCAGAATGAGAGAATCCGTTAACTTTCTGGGCTTACGGTTCTCTCAATTCGAAACACAACGAAATATGAGTCGATGGAAGACTATATCCAGCCGCCGTAGTAAAGTGTCTCTTTTTTGAGGCTAAACCTGATGTTACTAACATGAGGGTAATCTCTCTGATTCTCTCTCATTTACAGCAACTATTCTTTTCTATGCCTGTTCCCGCACAGTTAGCCTGATGTTATTTTGTGGCAAGGAACAGGCAGTAACATGAGGCGAAAAAGAGACAGAGTGAGAGAGCATGCATTTTGAAGAGATTCTGCTCAACATGAGGCTAGGAATCTTGACGCGGGCCGCATTGAGTCAAGATTTCTAGCCTCATCTTCTCTTCAAAATGCATGCTCTCTCATTGTCCTCATGTTGCCAGCCAGGAAATCATATCCGAGATCCGAGAGGCGTCAAAATCCGGCCTGTTAGCTAAAAGTTGAAAGTCGAGAATCTTCGAAAAAATGCTGTACTATTTTTTCCTTGCAAGGGAAACCAGCTACTTACAATGTATTATTGTTTTGATGATGTGTTAGTTCATTATAATTGATATGCTGCTTGTTTTGTTTTGTCGTAGGAGCATGGATGACCAATCTGTGAGCATTTCACAGGCTTGAGCGCCGTGCAATCGGATGGGAACCCGCACTGCGCGCTAGCTGAAGATCCACTGAGAGGAGCAGCGATCGAACGACTAGGGTTATAAGAAGGTGCATCTGGGCACGCCCTAGAAGATCAACCCCTTCGGAGGCGCCTCGCACGCAAAGGTAATCGTCCTCGAGAAGGTGTACGTGATTGTCTGCATTCTTTTTTCCATTTTTTTTACTTTTAATTCGGTTCTTTTTGCACTTTTCCGATGTTATTCTAATACTCCAGGAATGTCTGGGTAATTCAATCGCTTTAAGAATGTTATATAAAAATTATATCGCATTTTCAACGAAATTCGAAGGGAATATAGCTGATTTTTTTTCTTCTTTCAGCGGAGTCGAGGCTAAGCAGCCCAACTCTGTCATCCGCAAGTGCGTCCGTATCCAGCTGATCAAGAACGGCAAGAAGATCACCGCCTTCGTGCCGAACGACGGTTGCCTGAACTTCATCGAGGTTCGGAAAAAAATGCGCAAAACGTGATGAATAAGCCCGCATTATTTTGTTCTTTGTACCAGTCGTATGAGCAAGTTTCTTTTAGTTCATTATTGGAAGTAAGCATTTGTAGCAATGCTCTTTACTTCTTAGTTTATCCAAATATTGTTAGAGACCAACCGTGACCGCATTCCTGCGATGTTTCTCAGGGACTTGGAAAACTTTTTGCTGTCAATTCCGCTTCCTCGTCAGGTATCCACGGGAATAATGACCATTCGTGTTAAGAATAGGAAATAACTGACCAAAGCGTCTGCTATCTGGCTTTTCCTATGATATTTGTCCTGGCGATTGGAGAAATTGCGATGATTTCTTTTTTAATCTCTCGTATTTTGTTCATAAAACAGCAGTACTCACTGCTTTTGAATTTTTCTTATTTCTTTCCCCATTTTCAGGTCAATCCATTCAGAATTCTCGCAAGAAGTCTTAACATTTCTTTGGCACGCCTTATTTTCCTTAAATATTTCTGATAGTCTCCCAGTTCTTTGGTTTGCATACTTGTGAGGAGGGACATTGCTGGCCTAACAATATGTGTTGGTTCACCTTGTTTTTGGTTTTGTCAGGGTTGTTTTCTTTTACTAGAGCATACTAGAAGCTCAGTAATGAACAAGTAGAAATGGTTGTGGATAACCATTTCAGTCGTCTGATTTGAGCTAGGCTAACAAGTGTTTGTGGATTCTGTACAGCTATACAGTATACTTTTGATTTAGTGTGGGGGTTCTGTAAAGTATATTTGAAAGGCTTGATACTGTAGTTTCTCTCCACTCTCTTCCTGTTTGCAGTATGGATCGTACGAAGAAGCGAGGAGAGCAATTCAGCGGTGAGATGTCAGAGTTCATCATCCAACGGGCATACGATAACCGCACTGCCCTCTTCGAGGGAAATGCGGATCGTGAACCGGCAGTGAATCGACGGAGGAATGCAATATGGGAGGAGATTGAAAGGGAATTCATTGTGAAATTTCGAACCGTTCGTTCCCTGCAGTCGATGAAGGATCATCTCAAATACAAGAAATCTTCGCTGAAGAAGAATGTAGCACGGTGGAATAGGTTGATAATCTTTTTGGTCGCATTGATTCTGTTATCCTTTGTGTGTTTTTGCAGTTATCTGCGACAGACAGGAGGTGGAGTGGACGTGGAAGCAGAGAAGCTGCGAGTTCCGCTGACCGAGCAGATGGGAGTGACCGACTATCTGCTCCGCAGGATGAACGCGTGCACGCCAAGCTTCGGAGGAGTTGGTCCCAAATCGCTCGAAACAGGAACGGTTAGACTAAATGCTCCTTTCATAATATTTATGGTTTGAATATGAGAAGATCACGATGTAAATATGACGTGTTGAATCATTATTCTTATTTAACTAAACTAAATAAAAAAAGATGAATGTGCAATTCATGGAAGTAATTAGCTGACATGAGTATTTAGTTTCTATGTAATTCTCGACTCGTTCTTTGCAGGGCGAAGTTCTCGGGAGCTCGTTCTCGGGAGATGGCAATCACAAGAACGATGGGACAAGCGACATGCAATTCGAGGTTAGAATGCTTAAGTGTTCACAATATGCAAACATTGCTTATTTTATTAGCAATTCAAATTTATTATGATAAAAAGGTTAAAATAGTAATTGCCTAATTTTATAGTCAATAATATTCAGGAACTAATTTATAAAAAAAAACTTCCTTTTTACTATTTTACTATTTCTTTACAGCCCGAATTTCTCGGTGATAGCGGGACCACTAAGACGCGATACAACAATCGGAAGAGGGAAGCAATCTCGGAAGATGGCAATCGCAATAAGAAAAGAAGAATGGTTATGGTTAGCACTGTATCTTGGAAACATATTTTATTCCAATTTATCACATTCACGCTATGATCATTTTGTTTATTTTTCCTTTTGTTGATTCAAGACTTGTTTAGATTCAAAGCGACAGTTCTGGTGAGACGTCCTCAGTCGAGGACGAGAGTGAAGAGGAGTCGAACCGTGTCAAGAAGGGAAAGAAGATGAAGAAAATGGGAACCGTATCGGAGAAGAGAGTTCTGACGGAAATGGCTGAGATGTACAAGGTACTTATTCCCTGCTTACATAAGTCTTACGGTATTATTTTGAACATTGACTCCCTAATTGTTTACGTTTTTATCCACTAACTTCCTACTTGTTTAGGCTCAGCAGAACGCGTTCAAGGAACAGGCGGAAGCATATCGGAGGATTCAAATTGTGGCAGATCGCGCTAAAGATGCTCTCGAGGAGCAGATTGGTCTGGCACGCGAGATGAAGAAAAGCCTGGAGATGCTCCGTCAGAGCGGCCATCTACTTCCTCACGATGCGGGATCAAACATTCATGAACAGGTTACTGTATTATCTTATAATAAGCTGGCTAATACAGTATCCCTCTCTACCAATTGTCCCTTCAAGATATTTATTTGTTTTAATCATAACAAACGTATTTTTTTTACAAATTTTTTATTTCAATTTATAAACATAACTTTTTAAGGACAGTTACGAGCGTCTTATCCAAACACCGCCCGCCGATTCCAAGGAGTTCCAGTTCCTGAAGCCGATGACCTCGGCATTCGGAGAAGAACACGGAGCAGCAAGCGTTGCTCCAAGTATTGCGTCATCCCAATCGATTCAATATTGAATCGTACTTTGAAGAATATATTCAGAGCTTTTAGCAGTACAGCTAATGTAATTCTATTAATACAGTATATAGCATTCTAGTAACAGAAATGGTTGAATATTAATAGAAGACTACATAGTATAGATTATTGTGGAATATAGTTAGAGTACTCCATATTGTTTTCTTTTTAGCTTAGCTGTTTAGTTTACCTTTTTAGCATGTTTGTTTTCTAGAAAACTGTTCATTCCATGTCCAGTTTTCTCACTCTTAGTTTTTAGTTTCTTTAGCTCATATATATGAAGAAAAGTTGTTACAGTGAGTTGTTGCAGTTGCATTTCGATTGAAAACTATGTTTGTCATTTCTGAGCGGATAGTTGTAGAGTACGGTAATTCTATTAGTATGTTGTGTTTCGTAATACAAAGTGTTGTTAAGCCTCATAAAGGCTTAACTAGAATAACTTATAAAATAGAAACAGTTACAGTACTCCTTTTTTTTCCTTTTAACTTAATCGAGCATTCTTGTTCTTGTTATCTTGTCTTTTTATGCTTCTAGATTTTAGTTTCTTTAATTAATACGGTTAATACGGCTGCAATGAACATGAGAGGATAAATGTTTATTCTTAACAGATGTACAGGTTAACTGGCCAGCTAAAGCGCTGCGGTGAGAAGCTCACGGGGGTTACGGGAATGCTGGGGAAGTCGAAGACCACGTCGTGGGGGGCCGAGTTGGCAGCGACTGTAGCCACGTTCAATCCCGAAGTTGTGCAAAACTGCACAAGCGAGGACAACTTTTGCTGCCCGCTCAGGGGAAAGGCGACATCGCGTGGAGAGGATAGTGAATCGCTTCTTCAGCCATCCGAAGCTCTGCTCCACGATCACTCGCGTCTTGGCGTGCTTGCGGTTGAAGCGAGCTTGCTGAGCAGTGACTGCTCCTCTTGCGAATGGGGTCATCACCCTCTCGCCGTTTTGGAAGCCGCTGTCACCCACGAGGGCGTAGCCAGGAATTGCTCCCAGGGAATCCATCGCGCTCTTGGCCGTTGACTGTGAGTAAATGAACGAATCGTGGGAGGAGCCGGGATACCGAGGGTTGATGTAGAGAAATCTTCCTCGGTGGTCCACAATTGCTAGCATGTTTAGCGCACTAAACCCCTTCCTGCAGCGATATTGACCGGGGTTAGATGAGGGGGTTGCAATGGGTATTAGCGAGCCGTCAATCGCTCCAACCACGTTTGGCAGACCAGCATACCGGGAGAATCCACGGGCAACTTGAGACCTCCATGCGACGTCGTGGACTGGGAACCGAATGAAGCGGTTCACGACTGCTGCGCTCGTCAACGCTTCAACCACTCGGGAAACGATGTCTGAGATGACCTTCTGGCTGGTTCCGAACCTATCCGCGATGATTGTCTGATGAGAGTTCGTGGCCAGGTAGCTGATGCAGGCGGCCACCTCGAATTTCCGCTATTATCGCCCTACCTCTTTCCCGCTCTCTCTCTCTCTCTCTCTCTCTCCCTCTCTGTAACAGTCTGAATTAACATGAAAGCATTACTTGGTTTCTCTTCGATATTGACTTGCTACCGGTCCGTTTCTGTCTTATTTATGCATTTTTAACTTCTGCCAATTTCGTTTTCCTCTCTTTTTTCACCTGATTATATTGACTTCCATATATTTCTATTCAAAAGAAATCTACGTTGGCGTCATATTTTGCAGGAATCGATTCCGACGTGTGCCGCTTCACGAAGCGGATGCAGTGCTTCATCGCAGGGGCTGGACCGTCGCGACGTCTGCCAGGTTTGCATTCCTCTCTGTTGCTACTACTACTCTCTCTCTCTCTCTCCCCTTTCTCTCTCTCTCTCTCGCTACATCTCTCGCTCTCTCTCCTCTCTCTCTCCATCTCTCCCTCCCTCTCCCTCCCTCTCCTCCTCTCTCTCTCAAGCTCTCTCCCTCTCCCTTTCTCTCTTCCTCTCACTTTAGAGTGCAGATCTGTCATCACGGGGAATACTTATTGAGTCTTCAGGGTCCCCAAGCCCTTTGCACTTTTTATTATACAACTCACATTACGAATTTGAACGAAGGGATCATTTGCTTCTGAGAAAAGCATAATTTTTTTCTCATAAATTTATTACCAATATTTTTGTTTGTGAAGCTTTGCAATAGACAACAACATTTCAAGTGCATTCATGACCATTTGGTGTTCTCTTGGGGATAGGGCGTGAAAAGCGAATAATACAGTAAGACTGCAATCTTGATGCGCACTAAATGTCTGCTCACTAAAAAAAAAGCTGGTGTCGCCCGTTCAGGACTCATTTCCTGCTTTCATTACTTCATTACTTTGCACACTAGTTTTTTTTGCGCTCTAAATGTATGTTCCTTGATGTCCGGTTACTTCCAGGCATTTTGTTCATATGCGCGTGGTTCTTCAAATTATGATGTTTCTCGCTAATATTTCGAAATTGTAATATTTCCCTCCCATTTTCGAGCGATGGAGTCGCGCCTGATGTCTCTGCTGGAGTCTGAACCGAACGGCGTCGATGTGAATGAGCTGCTCGGCCTCTGCTTCGGATGCAACGGTCGCGCTCAACGCGCTACTCGCCGACCATCGAGTGGAGCTGATTAAGGTTAGTGGAGAGAGAGAGAGAGAGAGAGAGAGGAGAGAGAGAGAGAGGAGAGAGAGAGAGAGAGCGAGAGGAGAGAGAGAGAGAGAGGAGAGAGAGAGAGAGAGAGAGAGAGGAGAGAGAGAGAGGAGAGAGAGAGAGAGAGAAGTAAATGAGATAGTGACGAATAAGACGTGTATCACTTGCCATTATTGTGGTTGGAAACGTGCGTATAATCTACGGTTTATTATTGCTACTTAACAGTATTGATTCTCATTGTTTTTAGTAGACATTACTATGCCCTTCCAAATGCCGCATTTTTTTGGTAGAAACATGGAGCACAATATGTTGCATTTTTGCAATAATTTTCTCGCAAGATGACAGCCCTCTTTATCCACTGCTTGAGACACTTTTTTCAGTTTGTGTAATATAAACCGGAATTATCAACTTCTAGCTTAAATCATAATATTGGTTCATGTTTCAAAGAACGACTGTATATTGCAAATTATGTCCATAGCTTAAAAGCCGATTGCCTAGACAAATTTTCAGTCATCCTTCTTCGTTAAGAAAATCGAATATACGTGCTAAAGCGAAATATAATCGAAAAATTTTGTCATATTTAAAATGAATTAACTGTTTCCGCCGTCCCCTCACTGATCCTTCCTCGAGGGTTTGGGCACCCCATTTCAAGCCCTGATTCTGTCTAAAAATGCTGTTTATTATGGAAATATGAAATGATGGCTCCGTAGCCAACTTGTGCGTTTGATTTACCGTATTCATGTCTTGTCATGAATCAGAAACTGTGAAAAAGGGGCTACCGTAGCCGTCTCGTTTGAAATCTACGAGTTTCCCAACGCTTTTCCCTAAATCAGGGGCCTCATCTTCTTGTTCAGTTTGGCCACACCTTGCGCGTGGCGACGCGGTCTGCAGAGCCAGCCGACCGGCTGAGCAACGAGGAGAGCCTGCTCAACTCGCTCGTCATCGATGCCGGCAACAAGGGCATCTCGAATCCTAATCTATGGATGCAAAGCGGACTCTCGGGAATAGACGTATGTGTTTGTCGGGGAATTCAAATTTTTTTGCCCCCCCCCAACCCTCCCACTTTAAATAGTCAGTCGTTAGGCTTGTAATTAGAAAATTAATGGTATAAATATAGACTGCTTTTAGATCGACTGAGCGCTTAAATCACTCGAGCAGAAGAAGCTCATCAAAGCTGTCAAGGTATCATGTAAATGTACTACTTACAAAAAATTATTGTTTTTCTCCTTACCTGCAATGATGATAATAGTCTAAAAGAATAAATTTTTTTATTAAAAATAAATAAGCTGTAGACGAACTATAATTTTTTAATGCTTGATATTATTTCACTTTCTTAAGTTCGTCGGCCAGATGAGGGCCTTCTACATGCCGTACGAAGCGGTTGAGGATGCGAGCTCCAGCGACCATGAATTCGACTCGGAACGCCAGCGCAACGAGGATCGCCACATGGCTAGCCAGCGCTACAGGGAAGAGTGCATCAATACGGTGTCGGAAGAAGCTCACGAGCAACTCGTCAATACACTCAATAACGTTTCGATTGATTAATTATTTAATTAATTTGATTTAGTCACGCGACTTCCACATTGTATGATATGGTATGTAAATAAACATGGTATACGGTATACATGGCAGTTTGGGTACACAAAATAAGAGCAAGTTCTAGGTACTTCCAGGTACTTTTGTTTATATGCATGTTTAGCGTTTGGTTCTTCAAATTTTGATTTTCTCGCTAATATTTTCAAATATTAATATTTCCCGCCCATTTCCGCGAGATGGAATCTCGTTTGCTGTCTCTGCTGGATTCTGAGCCGAACGGCGTCGATCTGAAAGCGCTGACCGGCCTCCTCGGCAACGGCGTCTCTGATTCGGATGTAATTGCCGCGCTCAACGCACTCCTCGCCGACCATCGAGTGGAGCTGATTAGGGTTAGGGGAGAGAAGATAGAGAAGAAATGAGATAGAGATAGATAGATAGATAAATGCATAGTAAATGAGCATGAGAGGAACGACAAAGACGTTCTATTTGCCATTGTTGGGGTTGTTTGTGTGTGCATTATCTGCCGTTTATTATTGCTGCTTTACAGTATTGATTCACTTTTTTTTTATGGAAAATACTGTGCTCTACCAAATGCGCCGCCTCTTTTTGGCTGACAAATGGAGCAGCCGATGGATATGTAGCATTTTCAGGGGAAAAAAAGGTGGTCCGAATCGAACTACGCACGCAATTTTTGAGACTCGAAAATTTAAATTTTCCAACACTCTATTTTCTTTGAAAACATTACAGTTTGGCTTTCTCACCCTATTCTTCGAGGTATTTTCGGAGGTCTTACCCAGCACCCACTTCTGCGGGACCCTCGGACCACCTTTTTTTCCTGAGCGCTTTTTGCAATAATGTTATTTGAAAAAAAATTTTCTCACAAAATGACACGTTTTCCTCCTCGCCTGAATAAAGGCCCCTTCTCCTTGTTCTCAGTTTGTCCACACGTGCCGCGTGGCGACGAAGCCGGCCGACCCGGCCCAGTTGAGTGTCGTGGAGCGCCTGCTCAACTCACTCGTCATCGACGCCGGCAACAAGGGCATCTCGATGCGTTATCTACGCCAGGAAAGCGGACTCTCGGGATTTTGTGTATGTTTTGACGGGAAATTCAAATATTTTATCCTCCCTCCCCATTTCCCACTTTAAAACGTCAGCGGGTAGACTCTCGTAATTAAAAGAATTAATAGTATAAATATAGACTGCTTATAGATCGACAGAGCGCTTAGATCGCTCGAGCAGAAGAAGCTCATCAAAGCTATCCGGGTACGCGTGTGCAATAATTTGCTTATTTACTTCTTTAGCGTGTAATTCATAATAAATACATTAAATATATTTCCATTACGTACGATATCTACTCTAACCATAAGCTTTAGGAGTTAGAGATATGCGTTTATGTTTTTATTAATTTTTTTACAAATTTATTTAAATGAGCTACTTATAAAAAAATTATTGTTTTCTCCTAATCTGCGATGATGATAATAATTATAAAGTCTAAAAGAATAAATTTTTTATTAAAAATAAATAAACTGTAGACAAATCTTTAATTTGTTCTATGCTTGTATTTTTACTTCACTTTCTTAAGTTTTTTTTATTACTTCACTTTCTTAAGTTCTTCGGCCAGATGATGGCCGTCTACATGCCGTACGACGCGGTCGCAGACGACTCTATGGACTCTAGATCCGACTCGGAGCGCCAGCGCAACGAGGATCGCTTCTTGGCTAACCAGCGCGACAGTGAACGCTGTATCAATGGAGTGTCTAGAGAAGCTCACGAGGAACTCGTCAATACACTCAATGACGTTTCAATTGATTAATTATTTAATTAATTTGATTTATTCACGTGACTTCCACATTGTATGATATGGTATGTAAATAAACATGGTATACGGTATGCATGACAGTGTGGGCACACAAAAAAAGTGCGCATATTACGGGTAGGAGAGAGGAGAAGGACATGACTGTTAGCTATGGCACTACAAAGAGAGCTTTAGCTGTTCGGATCAAGAAGGAATGGTTGTGGATGGTTGAGAAATGACAGGGGCCATGAGTACCGAGAATTGTGGAAATTATTGTAGTGGGAAATCTAAAAATGCGAGACGTCTGCGCCCGAATTCGCAATCAATGTGGATGTTGTACTCATCGTGATAAGAAGATGGCTGCTGATATGTCGTAGTCAACTTAACAAAATGATATCTTTAAAATGAGATATAAAAAACAATGAGACCAAAGGAAGAGGTCTGACCCGGCGTACTCATAATGACCTAGCACTAAACGAGATTTTGCAAACGTCGCCCGCTGACTACACTCCCTTCACCACACGCGTCACACGCTGTCATTTTCGTATATTGTTTTGGGTTTTTGCTTTTCTTTTGTCGATGAGTTTTCCGCGAGTTTTCGTGTTTATTTGTGCATGATTTTCGCTTTATTCACATCTTCGGATTAATAATCTTATGAGAATGACGTTCGGTTCTATGTTCTTCTTGTCGTTTATT
The DNA here is from genome assembly GCA_945643635.1 of Allodiplogaster sudhausi. NCBI lineage: Eukaryota > Metazoa > Nematoda > Chromadorea > Rhabditida > Diplogasteridae > Allodiplogaster > Allodiplogaster sudhausi. The sequence goes on along the minus strand of CALZFC010000001.1, from coordinate 628,478 downwards.
TTTGGTTATATTTTTTGGACCGTTCATTTGCAGTCAGATTGGCAATGTCGTCGATTCACTACAAGTTTCGCACGACTCTCGAGTACAAGACACTCGAGTTTGACGGACTCGCCATCTCGGTCGCCGATTGCAAGCGGGAGATTTGCGCCAAAGAGAACATCAAAGCCGAGTCCTTCGACCTCGTCCTACATGTCAGCCGTTTTCCGCTGTTGTGCCAAGTCTTTTCTTCATCGGCCTATTGATCGATTGTCTTGGCAAACTGCCAAAGTCTAATATTTGCCGTTTCTTCTTCTTCACGACATCAAAATTAAGAAATGAAGACAAGAAGTTGATTTGTTGAAGTGCTACGTGATTCTTGTCAAGGGCTTTAAAAAATACTCAAATTACTTTTTTTTTAATCCATTGAATAATACCTGATGATACTCCTAGTTTTGAAATTCCATTTTAAGTGATGTTATCAGTTGAAATTATACGTTAGAACTATATTACGCTTAATATGTAACTCGTAACCTTTTACGCTATTTTCTCCACAGCATTTGCATTAGAATTTTATTCAAGGGCTTATTTAACGTGAGAAACACGAATAGAATATATGTATTGCATCCATACGTAATTTTAAATATAAGTTATAGTGCATGCAAATGGCTTTTATATTAGTTGATTCGACTTTTCTTTACCGGAATCATTTTAGACTTTATAATTTTTCTTTTCCAGAATGCACACACGAAGCGTAACTACACAGGCGACGCACTCATCCCTCGCAACTCTTCCATCATTGTCCAGCGAATTCCTCGCGAGAATGCGGAGAAGCTGCCAAAGATTCAGTGAGTCTATACTATAGTCTATAATGTATACTCTTACTTACTTTAATCACCTTAATAATCTCACCTTAAATTTTTACCTTATCATTTGCCATATTTGCGGCCATTTATCCATCGCGTCAGGAGGACATAATGAATATCATGAAATACAGAGAAATACGAACGAGCTTGCTGTATATTACTGCGCGACGCTTTGCTTTTCGCATGGATAAATGCCATTGCGTGGCGTGCATTTAACTTTGAATTTGATCCTTTTTTAAAGCAATATAAAGAAATATTTGCACGAAGCCATTGAAGCTGTTAGTACGAGGCATTTCTCGATATTTCAAGAAATGGAATTAGTTTTGATTAATTAATCTATTTTTTAGTTAGGTTGATTAATTAGTGTCTATGTTTTCCTCTTCTCTTCCAGGGGCGCCAACAGTGGATTGGTGACTCGTGGCAGCGGAGGAAGCTCGACTATGACGAGTGAAGTCGCCTCTCATGTTGATTCGGTGAGTTGTCATTCCCCATTTTGGCATTTTGCCAGGATTACTGCAAGGTGACATATACAGTATGTTACTATGTTGGAATTAGGGTATTTGTTGTAACCTAACATTAAGAGAACGGTCTGATAAAGTTAACTTTTGGTTTTATTCTTTTTTTTTTTAAAGGAACTATAATTCTTGTAATTCTCTAGGATTATTGTGTTAATAGATATTTTTTAAATATTCATTTCAATTTCAGTCAACATTCGAGCAACTGAGCGAAAGTCAGAGACTTGAACACATCAAAGAAGTCTCAACGAAGGCTTATCAGTCATCCAAGTAAGTGACCACTGCTCAAAAAACATTTAACGATATAATATTCCGTTAAATAAACGGGGTTTAAAAAGAAACAGCGATTCTGCCGTATTCAATCACTCATTGAGAGGCTATGTTGGGCATTAAGAGTAGCATCGGATGAATTGTTGCATCATGAAAGGATAGTGTCTAAAGAATCGAACTTAATTCTATTCTACTTTAAAGAAAAGGTTGTATGTTTACTGATTAGTATTGAAAGGCTGGCTTAGACTATTATAGCAGTTTGATTCGTGTTATTTTGATGAACAATTCCGTATTAGCAAGTATTATTGATAATATTTAAGGCAAACTTAAGTTGATTTAGTAAAATTAAATTAAAAGACTAAATAAACCCTTGAAAAAAAGAGTTCTTTTCAGTTTCCAAAAGCGCACGAACACCATCATGTCCGGCCCGCCACCGCCAACTTACACGTGCAATCGTTGCTACCAACCGGGTCACTGGTACAAGAACTGTCCAATGGTAAACACATACACACTCTTTCCGTCATCATCATGGAAATGGAATACAGGAAGTACCAACGCATCCGAGATTCCTCTCATTTCATACCGACACACGAGTTGGTGGTGGTTGTCTCGTGTGAATGCTCTAAGATTTCTCTCTCTCTCTCTCCTTTTCTGTTCTCCGTTTGATAAGAGAGGAGATATTTCCTTTACTATCCTCCCTTTCCTCTTCTTCATTGGTCACTCGTTGCTGAGATGTCGTTTTCGCTCTATTCCGAATATTGACTTTGAGCTTGACCCCAAATTCAAAACATGGTCAAGTCTTGTTTGATAGATATTTGTGATGTCTAAGATGACATTTGTAATTTCTAACCTAAACTGAAGGCGACATCTCAGTAGCAACCGCCGCCGGGTATGAGGTCGCATAGGCAAGAAAGTCTCAGGTTAAAGGATTGCGGCACAGATAAGGAGACGGCCGATTGTGACCTCGAATAGCCCGGCGGAGTGGCGTAGCCATTATTATCACTGTTCATATCACACAACACACACACAAAAACACGAATACTCTTGTATCATTCGGCAGGGACATAAGATTTTCGTTTAAAAGAGCCAAAAAAGATTTTGAAAAAAAATCAATTTTGAATTCGCTCCTTTTTGCCTGACCCAGGCGCGATTGCATTTGTGATTTAGAGACACACGACTACAATCTTTAGGAAAAAAATGTTGAAATAGATTACTCTTGAGTTCCAATGCTCCTTTAAGTAACTCTGATGTTCCTGTCGAAGTTTATCATTCCATTTCCTTTTCCTCATTTATTACGGGTACCTGATACGGTTGCTTTGCAGATTAACACGGGAGTTTTCTTTTTTTTTGCGAACACGAGTATATCATATATTTCAATAATCAGTTCTAAAGTGAAGATAAACATGCTCTACATAAGAATGTGATGCTCTATCCACCTGTTCCTATAGTAGTAGTAATAATAATAATAATACGTAAAACTGAAATTCGAGCAATACATTATTTCTAGTAGTGGAGCCCGCTTTCTATGTACAAGAGGTTGCCCTAACTGGCGAAATTTTGCGTAGCAAACGAGGGTTTTTTTTTATACGCTAAAACCTTTGGAATGTTTTTGGAGGCATTTCAAACAACATGTTTATACCACTAACCAAGGAATCATTGCTTGAGAGCTTGAGATTCCAACGCTATTTATAATCTTGCAGCGGTAAATTTTGGCGGGAAATTCAAAAGAGGAGTCTTGCAGCGGCCGCGGATTTAGGCGGGAAATTCAAAAGAGGGGACTTGCAGCTGAACATCAAGCGGACGACCGGCATTCCGGGCGATGAGCTCATGGAGACGACCGCGGATGACCCCATGGCCATGATGACGTCATCGGGGAAGTACGTCGTGCCCATCATGCACTGGAGGGCGCGCAACTCTAAGAAGCCGGTGAGGAGGTTACGGTAGGATTGGGCCTGGTTATGGCATGGCGCGTGAGGGATTACTTGTAAGACAAATCTGTGGTGTCTTGTGTTTATGACCTGAAAATATACATTTTTTTGTTTGTTTAGAATTTCTTTTTTAGAGCTGGCTGAAGCAATAGATTCAGATAAAAGAACAGGGTTTTTGAAATACAAACAAAATTGGCGGGAACATAAATTCAAAAGAAAAAATGTTTAGGTGTCCGAAGCGGAGCAAGCTGCCGCCTCGCGCACACTGCCGGCCGAGTTGACGTGCCCTCTTTGCAGCAATCTTCTCAAGGTTAGAGAGGGGGAAATTGGTGCCTGATGGTGGGTCGGTTGGAGTTTGTAGAAACATTTCTCTAATCTTGTTAAGAGATGTAGGACAAGGGAAGTCGTTCGAGAGCGGCTAAGAGAAAAAGCTTGAGGTTTTGACACATACATTCGACGCTTTCGGACAAAGCTATTGGGTGCTGCTTTTTTTTCTCCAATGATTATAACCTCATTATGAAAAGGAGATTACAGTATTGTTATTTCTTAAGGATCACAGTAAGATACTGTAGGATACTGTAATGGGTTTTTAAGGGACTGCTGTAAGAGAGTAAAATGTAACGTGTTTCTAAAGGATTACTGTAAGAGAGCATACTGTAATATACGGCCTGATTTAGGAAGCCATGCTGACCGTGTGCTGCGGCGACTCCTTCTGCGCCGAGTGCGTGTACACGAAGATACAGGAGAGCGACACGCGCGCGTGCCCGGGCGCAAGCTGCAAGCGTGAACAGGTCCTGAGAGGAAAGCGAATTAAAGGAGACAACAAAATTCGGATTTGAATTGGCGCCTTTTTGCTAGAGATTTATTTTATATTCTGCAAAAAATATGTATTCATGAAAAGATGTGGAAACTTTATCGAACCTAGTACAGCAAAAAAAAAATTCTATTTATAATTTATCATTTATATACAGGGAATAAAAGGATGGTCCGAGGGTCCAACAAAAGTGGGTGGGTAAGACCTCCGAAGACCTCAAAAAAATAGGGTCGGTAAGCCAAAACTGTAATTTTTTTTTTGAAGAAAATTGGGTGGGTAAGCCAGAAATTTTAGTTTTAGGGTTCGGTTTTTTCGGACCACACCCTTTTTTCCCTTGATATTATATACAAAATAATTTTCTCATCATCTTTCTTTTTTCTCCAGCTCGGCCTCGATCAACTCGTGCCCAATCTGAAGGTGCGCCAAGCGTGCGAAGCATGGGCAGCCGGTGGAGCAACCGCCGGCGGAAGCACTCCTGGACAGGACCAGGTGGGAAAGTGTTATCTTATCCTCTCTCTCTCTCTCTATCTCTCGCATTCTCTCTCTTTCTCTCGCTCTCTTTCTCGTGCGCGCGTGCTCTCTCTCTCTCTCGCACTCTCTCTCTCTTTCTCTCTCTCTCTCTCTCTCTCTCTCTCGTTTCTCGCGCGCACGCGCACGCTCTCTCTCTCGCACTCTCTCTCTCTCTATCTCTCGCTGTTATTTTCTGATCTGTTATCTGTTAGTCACTTTATCTGATATGTAACTTCTGGCCTTCATAATGAAAGTATATGGCTTGTCATTGCGTTCGGAGCAATCTAGTGTACGTCATTACATAGTTCATAATTTTAGAGCCGAATTTCGTAATCTAAGCAATATACCACCCAAAACATGAGCAAAATGACGTGTTCTTTCTAGCCGCCACCCCAACAACAACAGCAGCAGCAGCAAGCCGTTCGTATCCGAATCGGCATTCAAGCTCAAGCTCAGCAGAGTAGCCAGTCGCCGGCGCAAGTAGACTCTGTCGCAGACAGTACTGTAGTGGTGCAGAACCAGCCGAAGGTACGGTAACGCTAGTCTTAGGGTATACTGTAGAATTTATGATTTAAAAGAGTTAATTACACATACAGTAGACTTTTTAATTTAAAAAAAAATTAATTACTCTTAGATTTTATGAGAAGAAAAAAACTACTCTTACGATAGAGAATTAATGATTTAAAAAGTTGATCAATAATTAATTTCTTCAACATTGTAAATGATGTGTATACAAAAAGAAATAGGAAAAAAAAGTTGTTTTTTTTCTCTTCAGATTCCCGGGATGACTCCTTCGTTGGAGTGCGTGACAGCACCTCTGACTCTTCCGCCTGCCATGGACGTTGCCCCTCAAGATGCTCAGGTGGCCTCGTTGATGAGCCTTCAGGGCCAACAGGGTACCCTCCAAGGGGGCCCTCAGGGTACCCTCCAGGCAACCCCAACCCCGTCTGGAACGGGAGCAGCAGCCCCTAGTGCCCTGCCACCGAATCTTGGGGGTCTTCCGGGAGAGAACCTCCCCGAAGGAGCGAGAGCCTCCCCGTCGCAAGTCATTCCGCAAGCTGATGGTGGAGTGGTGCCAGCAGGCCCGATGGCCATGTCCATCTCAGAAGTGGCAGTCATGCAGCAAGGTTAGGAGAGAGAGAGAGAGAGAGAGAGAGAGAGATAGAGAGAAAGGGTGGGACAGAGAAAGGGAGAGGGTGGAGTAGAAGAGAGGGATATGGCAGAGAGAGAGAGAGAGAGAGAGAGAGAGAGAGAGAGAAGTAAAGATAGGTTGAAGTAACTAGCAGACATCATTATTACTCATTCAACCCTTCCTAGGAGTAGCCTCAGCATCCGGATCGAGCTTGAGCTCTACCGTAACCCTGGTGCCGACCTTCCAGCCCAATGTGCCGCCTCCTCCGATCTACTCCACGGCCGTGCCTCATCCGAACATTGTGCCAACCACAGTCATACACTTCCCGATAGGACAGGGATTCAAGTTGGTTCTTTTATATTATAACTATATTACTCTTCCATTAGAAAATAGCACCTTGCCAACCCCCGGTCATTCACTCCTCTATAGGACAAAGTTGATACCTGTTACATATGGGATATTTGTTAATGATTTTTTTTAATATGAGTAAAAGGTTAAAAAAAATCAAACTGTTGATGCAATTTTATTTAAATTAAAAAATAAATATGTAAAGAAATAGAGTAAGTAATAAAAAAGTTTAAATTAAATAAGGAAATAAATAAATAAGAGAGAAAAAACATTTTTTTTCCAGTCCATTTGGCGGCCCAATGACGGCTGGAGGCGCGGCGGCGCAACTCTTTGGCACCGTGGTTCCGCAAGCGAATCTCAAGGAGGCCTATGAGGAGTACCGCAAGTCGAGCAGGAGGAAGGAGCGCGAACAGCGAGAGAGAACGCCCAAGAAGAAAAGGAGAAAGCGGTTGGTGTTTTGGTGTTTAGGAAGAGATTTTGTTAATATATATATATATATATATATATATATATATATATATTTACTTTAATCTTAAAAAGAAAATTTTTATTTAAGGAGGATTATAAAAATAGGAATAATTTCGCAGTTTTGAATGATTTTTATCGGGTAGAATCAAGTTTAATTTGCGCCGTGCTGCGGCCTTTTGTAATCTATTTAGAATGATTTATAAAATTTGATTATCAATGGATAAATGAACTAATAAATAAATAAAGGTGGGCGATCGCTGGGATTGCTAAATTATTCATTTGTTTATTAATCGAAAAAGAATTTTTTTTGCAGTATACGAACGTATTCTTCATCTTCTAATCAATTTAGAATTTCTTAGTTAATTAATTAGATTATTTATCAAATGTATTAGTCTCATATTTTGCAGTTCCCGAACGTATTCATCATCTTCTTCGTCTTCTTCATCCAGCGGCTCTTCGAGCTCGTCGAGTTCACGCGAGCGAAGCAGTCGCAAGGTATGGGAGCAGGGGACTTGCAGAGATGGGACAGGGCCGGAAAATAGGAGGGCAGGGATTAAAGGGTGTTTCCTTAAATTCCTTGATGAGTCAATAGTTACGCTTTGACTAGTATTTCGATTCTGTCTGCTTATTCACTTTCTCTCTCTCTCTATCTTTTGCTTCCTCTCTCTCCCTACTTCTCTCTCTATCTTTCTATTAAAAAATAATACAGAAAAAAGACTGAGGAAGAGTGAGAAAATAGTAATGACAAACGAATGGTTTCTAAGCGCTACTTCGACCCAACCCCAACCGATGGTTTTCTTTGGAAGCCAAATCTTAAAGGAACTGCGATATCAAAACATCTGATGCATTTTGGGCATTTCATATGTTGTGAAGTATAATTGTCTTGTGAGGGGCCATTTAAAATGGAATTTAGGAAAAGTAAATTCATAGATAGAGCGAGCGTCTCTCTCTATCTATCTCTCTCTCACTCACTCTAGCTCTCTTGTCTCGCTATTTCTCGCTCTCTCTTCACTTTCTCTCTGTCTCTCGCCGTCTCTCTCTCTCTACCTGTCTCTATCTCTCTCTCTCTCTCTCTTTCACTCTCTGCAGGACGATCGTCACCGTCGTGAGTACGACGACCGCGGTAGTGGCTACCCGCGTCGCGGCAGCTACGCTCCTCGCCATCCGCGCGGCTCCTGGCAAGAAGGAGGCCGAGGAGGATTTCACCGAGATGGAGGGTACTGTAGTTTAGACTTTTTTTTCAATTTCGCCGCTTCAATTACTTGGTGTCTAACCAGTTTTTGGTGCGGCAACCATGTAGCTTCACAGTTGTGAAGTCTGTCCACATATGAAGGCTTGAGACGAGACAGCTAAAATTCCTCTTAATAAGTGTTCTCACTACTTATTGTAAAATTTTAGTTATTAAAAAAGTTAATATTGAACACTGCCTGCAAGATGATTCTAATTACTTAATTACTCTGATCAATTAACTTGATTACTCTAATTAATTAGTTTCTCTAATTAATGAGTTTCTCTAGTTAGATTAGAAGATTCAGGCGTCCACCCTACGGCGACCGGCGCTATCCACCGCCGCCACACCATATGCAACAGGCGATGATGATGCAACCAGGAGTTGTTGGAGGGATGGGCCCATGATGCACCCCCAGCAGGGGGCATGACACACATGCAGCAGCAGCAGCCACAAGGAGGCTTCCCGCCGCCAGGGGTGGTACGAGACCCTTTTACACTTTTAAAGCTTTACAATTTTATAGGATTACTGCTTTAGTTTAAGGCATAGTATGAGACCCTTTTTACACTTGAAGCTTTACAATTTTAAAGGAGTACTATAGTCGAACTTTTGGTTTCTTGATATGACTCGTTTACGAGGTAGAGTCAAAGTTTTTTTTACTGCGTAACTTTAAGGGGTTATGCGAACTTTTTGACGATAGGCGGTGGCGCGAGTTGAACGTAGGATTTTCTTTTAAAAAAATTATTGAGTTATAAAAATAAGTGTCTCGTTTTTAATTGTATTGTAAATAAAATAATAAAAAAGACTAGCTATTAATTGAGTAGTAAATAATGATGGATTAAAAAAGTTTCGCTACTAATTAATTGTGGGAATTAATTAACTACTAATTATACTAATTAATCGACTACTAATTGTAACTTAATAAAGAGGCCATCCTCGCTGCTGGGCGGCACGATAGAGCCACCGCCAAATTACGAAGGAAACCTGCCGGACTTTCTGAGAGATGACCACAACCAGGGAGGCCATCATCATCACTATGGAGGAGGCGGATACCGAGGAGGATGGAGAGGAGGAAGAGGCATAGGACAGAGGAGATACGGAGGAGACGAGAGGAGAGAGTATGAGGTTGGTGTGGAGAGAGAGAGAGAGAGAGAGAGAGAGAGAGAGAGAGTGCAAGGGAAAGAGAGAGAGAAATAGAGAGAGAAAGAGAAAAGGTAGATAATAGTGTGAGCGAGAGATAATGAGAGTTAAAGTAAAAGAGAAAAACAGCGAGAGAAACAGAGTGTGTGTGGAGAGAGAGAGAGAGGGAGGGATAGAAATAGAAAAGATAGAGAGAGAGAGAGAAAGAAAGAAAGAGAATTGTAATCGAGTACATTATAGCCTCGTCGTGGTTATGATGATCAGAGAAGGGAGCGGGGACATCGAGATGATCATAAGGTACGGAATTTGTTTTAATTTACCAAAAAAGTTTAAATTAAAAATACAGTATGATTAAATCACATTAAAACTGTAACTTATACTGAAAGTATAAAATTAAAGTAGCTAAAGTCTTAAGATGAAGCTGCATTTATATATTTTTATGGCTCTTAAATAGGCTCTCAAAATTGATTAGTTTGTTCAGTACGACAGACGCCATGAAGAATCTGCCGGTAAATACGAGGCAGAGAAGAGAAGCAGCCGAGGTGGCGAGAGAGGAGAGACGTCCAGACACAGCAGACGGGCAGACAGTGAGGATCGACGGAGGGAGGAAGAGATTGAGGCGAGCATCAAGGAGATGGAGCAGGTTGGGCGCAGGATTTTTTTTATTTAATTTTTTAAAAGTATTTAATTAGTGTAAAAACAGATAAGTTATAAAAAAATACTAGTAATATTTAATTTTTCACTAATTTAATTTAAATGAACGCATATGTATATAATAGCTATTGTTTTCGACTATTGTATAGAAGTTCAACAGACATAATGCAAGGTTGGGCGACCGGAAATATTGTCTAGAGATAAGAGAAAGTATGTGATGTCATAAATGTACATATTAGTAGTAGTTTTGTATATTGGTATTGTTTTAATATTTGAAACAAACTTAATTCGCTGAAAAATATAAGAATATAATTATATTAATGTTTAAAAGAAAATTAATATATTGATTGAGAAACATAAAAAGAAGAAGAAAATTTATTTATAAAAAAATTTTGTTTTAGTACGAACGAAATCACCATCACCGCCGCCGTGGAAGTCACTCGACAGAGGAAGAAGAGGATGATGAGAGAAGAAGGCGACGAGGGAGCGGAGACTCGGAGAGAGGCAGAGAAAGAGAGAAGGAGAGAGAGCGGAGGAAGGAGAAGGAGAGGAAGAAGAGGAAGGATGTAGAGAGGGAGAAGGAGGAGAAGGAAAAGCAGCCGCCACAGTCGACGAGAGAGGAGGAGGAGGAGAAGGAGCCGGTGGAGAAGGTGAGGAGAGAGAGTGATAGGCAGAGAAAGAGAGAGATAGTGATAGGCAGAGAAAGAGGGAGAGAGAGAGGGGAAGGGAAACTGTGTGAGAGAGATAGAGAGAGAGGAAGGGAGAGTGAGAGAGAGAATTAGTTGAGAGAGATAGAGAGAGAGGAAGGGAAAGTGAGAGAGATAGAGAGAGAGAGAGGAAAAGAAAATAAGGGAGAAATAAAGAACGCGGAAAAGACGAAGATTTTAGGCTCCACCACCGACTGCGGAAGAACTGTCAGAAGCGGATAACGAGGATGACGCTGCTGAAGCGGGAGCTGTTAAGAGACGGAAGAGTCTAGAAGGCACGACGGCAACGGTAAGGAGTTTATATATATTTGTATATATACATATAATTATTTATTATTTTATTTTTGAGGGATTTGGGTATTTTTAAAATATGATCGGTTTATTCTTTTAATAACGTTTTTCTTTTCAAATTTTCTTTTTCTATCTTTTATTGTTTAATCAATCGAGATTTGCCAGGAAATCTTGTATTAGCTTCAAAGAGGCTTTTACTGATTTTCTCTCAGTCACGTAACTGAAAGGTTTACTGTAAAAATCTTGGAGATTAAAAAAAAGAACAAAATAGATATTAAAGAAAAGACTATGGTTTAAGGAGAGTGGCGGCGATGAAGACGGAAAGAAAGAGGAAGAAGACGAGAAGCCTGCGGGAAGAGGAGAGAACAGAGAGAAGAGGACGAAGAGAGTGGAGAAGGAAGAAAGAGGTCACACAAGAAGCATAGGAAGCATAAGAAGGAGAAGAAGGAAAAGAAGGAGAAGAGACGCAGGAGGTTGGAGAGATTTTGTATTGATTATTTATTAAAATTATATTTTATTACGTTTTTACGTTGTTATTTATATGATGTAGAATTTTTTATTAAGATAGTTATTGAATGTTGTTTATCAATTATTTCAAAATAAAAAGTGTAAACTGAGTGTTAGATGAGAATGACTGGGTAGTGGTAATTTAAATGACTGGGATAGTCGTAATTCTAATTTATTGGTGTTTCTTTTTATGATTATTTAGTTTTATTTATTTAGCGAAGATCGAGAAGTGACTGAAGGCGATAGGAAGGAAGGCGACGGAGATGAGGAGACTGAAGGAAAGGAGAAGAAGCACAAGCATAAGAAGAGTAAGAAGGAAAAGAAGGAGAAGAAAGAGAAGAAGAGGGAAAGAGACGAAGAGGACGACGAGGAGAGAGAAGGCAGCAGGAAGAGACGAAGGAAGGAGAAGAGGGATGGAGAGGACGACGAGGAGGAGGCAGAGAAAGAGGAGGAGAGGAGAGAGAAGAGAAAGAGAGACAAGGACAGGGATCGTGATGAGATGGAGAGGAAGGAGAACGCAGAGGCAAGGACAATTCCGGCGAGGTATTCTTCATTAAAATTTTTCTTTTTTAATTTGTTTACTTAATTGTTTGCTGAAATAGCATTTTGTGTGGTAAAAAGATTTTTTTAAAATTAATTTTGTCACATTAGAAAATGCGAAAAATCTTAATGATGATTAATTAGAGCTTTAAATTGTAGAAAAGAAGAGGCGACAGTTGTGAAGTCAAAGTCAGCAGTGCCCACTACGGAATCCACTGGAGATGGAAACCGAGAAGGAGGCGAACAGGCCAGAAAGAACAAGGTTTGAGACGAGTTTAGAGCTTCTAAAGGTGATATATATGTATATATATATAATAATTAATATATATTTAATAATCCATAATAACAAAAAAGTTTAATAATTGTTTAATAAAATTAACCTTTTTCTCGAAATTATAATATGTTTACTTTTAGCCGCTCACGAAGGTTGACGTCGCCGATGTCTTTCAACAACCGCAAATAGTGAGCCGCAAGATTACTCTGCATCTCTCGAAGTAGCCAGGCACTCTCTCCATCACACGCTCTCTCGCTTTTCCCCCTCTCTTTATCTCTCTAACTCTTTCTCTCTCTCTTTCTCTCTCTCTCTTTCTCTCTCTCTCTCACCCGCACCCACTGTCCAATTTGTTCATGACATTGTTTCACTTTTAAAAATGTCTGATTTCATTTACCACCCAGCTATTTCCATATATCTCCACTAGATGTTGAAGTGCAGTAGAAGATCCACTCCATAACATGTAAAATGGAGCTTGCCTCGGTCCTTTTGAATACCTCTTCCCCCCCCCCCCTCCTGGACCAATATGGGCATAAGCTTGTTGCTCTCTTTCTTTCTTCAGGAAAGTATTTGTGATGTGTTGTGTTCGGAGGCCCTATGTCTTATGATTAATCCGATTACATTACCTATTATTATATGTATGACTCGCCGGTTTCACACGAGCCTATCCTATTTTGGCGTTAGTTGTAAATGTGCCGCTTACAGTAGTCTTTTCCGATTTTTTATTTGCTGTTTATTATTTTTATATATATAATAGTTTCTTGCGTGATTTTTACGCTTTTCTCGTTCCTTTTTTTTTCCTCCAGCGTGGAATCGCTGCTTTGATTTTACAAAAGCAGGTGGTATCAGTTAACTTCCGAGTCCAAGAATCTTATGTTATCATTCATTTATTACATGTTCCATTCGTGGAATAATTCATGTTGTTTTTTTTCTGTCCTCTGAATAAAGTTGCCAATTGAAGAGAAAAATATGAATCCTTGCTTTTAATATGGTTGGTCGTTACTTTGCGACGTGTCACTATCCTCAGTAATATGCTTGAATAATGCCCGGTCCGAAAAGCCGGCCCTGCCTAAAAGGCCGGTCCGGTCCAAAAAAAAAACTGGCCCTTCGCAAAAGCCGGCCCTGCTCAGGAAGCTTGTTGCTCAAAAGATTCTGGAACGTATCAGCTCATTTCTGGAGCCTTGTAAGCCTTCTTTAATTCGTTGTCATCAATGTGATTAATTTACTCGTTGAGTCGATCAGAAAAGGGAGGGGGGGGGGGGAAGGCCAATCGCTACCTTTTTGGGAGAACTTGCGATTGGAATTGATATTTACTCCAAAATTTCTAGCTCCAGGAGTCTTGTAAATGTTTAGCTTCTTTAGTAACTAATGTAAGGAAAAACGTTTCATTCGACGAAGTTTTAGTATTTTATTTTCCAGCAGTAACAACCCATTTTTCCCATTTGATATATTTTTGAATATAAAATGTTCCCGCCAGATCTGGGTGAGCGAACGATTCACTTCTTTCTTGAATGGAAGCTCGTCTTCCGGCCGACCTGCCCCCAGGCGATTATCTCATCACGGCACGCAAGTGCACTAATAACAGCGATGTCCGCGGTGATTCGGTAAGTGAGAGAGAGAGAGAGAGAAATATATGGTAGAGAAAGAGAGAGAGAGAAAGATAGAGGATGGCAGAGAGGGAGAGAGCGAGAGAGAGAGAGAGAGAAGATAGCAGAGAGGGAGAGAAAGTTTGAGGAGAGAAGAGAGAGATAGTTGGAGGTAAAGCAGAGAGGATGACAGAGTGAGAGAGAGAGAGGGGAGGATAGGCGATGGAGAGAGAGATGAGAGAAGAGATTGAGGCGAGTGAGAGAGTAGTGGGAGAGAAGAAAGAGAAAGAGGGCAAAGAGTGACACAGAAAGAGAGAGAGAGAGAGAGATAGATAGAGAGAGAGGGATTTACTATCCTAATAATTTTAATGTAAATTCCCAAAAAAGTGCGTAATTCTGAGACATGAAAATGCATGCGAGTTTATTCCTTTCCAGGCCATTCTGGAGTATCGCCTTGCGAATGAAGAGAACAAGACGAATCTGCTGACGCTACGCTCACCATGCGCCGGTGCCATCAACTTCCAGGCGGGAGTTCGTGCTTTTAGATTACTGTATTCTTTATTTTCCAGGCGGGAGTTCATGTTTTACATTACTGTATTCTTTATTTTCCATGCGGGAGTTTGTGTTTTGGTATACTGTATTGATCTTTATGTTTCAGCCCTATAATATATTTTTTAAACAAACCATACTGTTCGCTCAGTAAATTTGGTTAGCTATAATGTCGTTGTAAAGAGGAAATTTTTTTAAAGATCATGTTATTTTCTTTCTAGCTCAATTTTATTGGGTAGAATTTTTTAATGTACATAAATTCCGCATCCTAGACTCGCCGGGGCGACAAGGTGAAGCCGGGCGGGCTCATTGCTGTCGTCATCGTTTGCCCGCACGAAATCGTCATCAAGGACATGTGCGCGACGTGCGGCAAGAATCTCAGAGAGTCAGCTATCTTTTCTCTCTCTCTCTTTCTCTCTCTCTCTTTCTCTCTCTCTTTCTCTCTCTCGCACTCTCTCTCTCTTTCTCTCTCTCGCACTCTCTCTCTCTCTTTTCTCTCGCTCTCCATTTCTCTTGCTGCCTCCCTCTCTCTTTAACTCTCTCTCGTTCTCTCTGTCTCTCTCTCTCTCTCACACTCCATCTCTCTATCTCATATCCTAGTTTAATATCATTTTTTAATGCATTTATATATTATATTGTTATTTTATTTTTATTAAGCTTAAACAAATTAAATCTATGAATTTAAAAATTGTGTAATTAATTGAATTTGAGTAATTAATTAAATTTGAGAAATCAAATTAAATTTGAGTAATTATTTAACTTCTCAGACGCGATGGCATAGCTGGTGCGCGGAATGTTGCCACTAAAGCCTCCATTCCAATGGTGCACCACGTTCCTGAACTAGTTGTCTCTGATAAACTGGCGAAGACTCTCGGCGACCAGGTTGGCTCTCTCTCTCCCTTTCTCTCTCTATCTCCCTTTCTCTCTCTCTCTCTCTTCCTCTGTTTCTCTCTCTCTTCCTCTGTTTCTCTCTCTCTTTCTCCCGTTTTCCTCTCGCTCCCTCTCCCTCCCCTCTTAAATACAGAAATAAACAATATATAAATATTGAAAGAATTAAAGGAGAAACAACACGCGCTGTCAGCGAGGAAACTCGTGCTTCTGGTGGACCTAGACCAGACACTCATCCACACCACGAACAGGCCACCCAAGTTCCCACTTCCGAAAGAGGTTTGGTTCTATTTCCCTCTTTCTTCCTCTCTCTTTCTCCCTCTCTCTCTCCTCTCTCTCTCTCTATCGCTTCCCCTTACACTATTGATCTATCTCTATTTGTTTATCTTTCCCACCCCCTTTCTTCCTCACTTTCTATCTCTCTCGCTCTCTCTTTCTTTTTCGACTCAATTTTTCCAGGCAGAATCATCATCACACAATTTCTGTTTATAGCGTGATGACCTGATCACGTTTCGTCTCGAGAACACCCTACAGTACACCAAGTTGCGACCGTACACTAGGTAAGGATTTCCTTTGGGACCATTACAAACACAAAAATTGAAAATTTAAGCTTTAATATTCGTGTTGTACCGGGACACTTTCCCCCTTTAAATTGGAGAAGACCAGAAGCTCTCTCTCTCTCTCTCTTTCACTCTCTCACTCTTTCTCTCTTGCAAGATCCGTTTCATTTATTTATTTAAGAGAATTCCTGGAAGAGATGTCGAAGCTCTACGAAATGCACATAATCACCTTTGGACAGCGGCAGTACGCGCATGCCATTGCGAAGGTAGGGGCCGGAAAATGGGCAAATTCTATTTTCTGCTTTTTTTCGTTGTTCTCGACTCACACTAAAATTAGGCGCACTAAAAATAAGATTCTCTAGATCATCGACCCGGAGCAGAAGCTCTTCTCGCATCGCGTTCTCTCCAGAGATGAGAGCAACAGTCAGCAGCATAAGACAAGCAATCTTGGAGTTCGTTAGATAGTTAATGTTTTATCAGCGTGTGGGAGAGAAAGAGAGATAAATAGACACACAGAGAGAAAGAGAATATAGAGAATGGAGAGAACAGAAATAGACATAGATAGAGAGTGGTCGTAGAGAAAAAGGAAGAGAGAGTTGAGATGTAGAGAGAGCGTAGAGAAATGGAGGGAAAGAATGAAGAAATAGAGGGGACGAGTGAGAGATATAGTGATGAAACGTAGAGAATGATAGAGGGCGAGAGTAGAGAAATAGACAGACACACACAGAGAGAGAGAGAGAGAGAGAGAGAGAGAGAGAGAGAAAGTAATAGAGAATGGAGAGTACAGAAATAGACATAGATAGAGAGTGGGCGTAGAGAAAAGGAAGAGAGAGTTGAGATGTTGAGAGAGCGTAGAGAAATAGAGGGAAAGAATGAGGAAATAGAGAGACTGAGAGAGAGAAGGAGAGTAGAGAAATAGACAGAGAGAGAGAGAGAGAGAAAGTGAGAGGACAAATCCTTCCTTTAAGGCTCTCTTCCCGAGTGGCGATGAACTCGTTGCCATCATTGACGACCGCGCGGATGTTTGGCAGTTCTCGGATGCACTTATTCAGGTTATTATTATTTCAATTATGTATTCCCCCCCCTCCAAGTTCTTCTCTGCAATACTTTTGTTTATTATTTATTTTTTATTTATTAAATACACAATATTTGAAAAAAAATTCTTTAAAGAAAAAGAATAAAATGAAAACTTCCAGGTTCGGCCATATCTGTTCTTTTCGGGCGTTGGCGACATTAACGCGCCCGAAAGATGGCAGCGCAAGGGGAAGGAGCAAGGGAATGAGAGAGGTTAGACTTAGCCTTAACCTTAACCTTAACCTTAACCTTAGCTTTAGCCATATGTTGTTGTAGAAAAAAAATACAACTAAATAAAAAAGGATACCTTTAAAAAGAAAAAATTTAAAGAAATGCGATATTGAATAAAAAAAATATGTTATTTAGGTTAGTGCAAAAAATAAAGATAAAGAAAATGGTTCAATATTTAAGGAAATAGTAAGTGTAATGAAATAATGCAATATGTTTAACTTTCAGTGCGACAATATGAGGAGAAAGCAAAGCCGCCCGAACAAATGAAGGAGAATCCAGTGAACACCGACGAATCGACGGAGAAGAATGAGAAGAAGGAAGAAGGAGAGAAGAAAGATGTAGGGGAAAAGGAAGAGGAAGAAGGAGAGAAGAAGGAGGAAGAGGAGAAGGAAGAGAACGAAAGAGAGAAGAAGGAGGAAGAGGAAATAAGGAGGAAAAGAAAGCGGAAAGGAAAGAGGAAACGAAAGAAGAAACGAAGGATGATACAGAGAGGGCGAAGAAAACCGGTAAAGAGAACGAAAACAATCCCAACGGAATTCCACCCGAGAAGGATAATGTACTCCAGCATATTGAGAAGGTATGGGGTCATAATGTTTATTTTTATTGTAAATTTTTTTTATTTATAATTTTTTTTGCCGAATAATATTTTATACATGTACTTGATAAATTAGAGTAAAAAAGTTTAATCGACATTTTTTTGTCTGGTTCTTTTTTGATTAGCAGATAAACAAAAACAAATTATTATAGATATAAATTTCCTTTTCTCTTAGGTTCTTCGCGACGTGCACTCAGCCTTCTACGCTCATTACGACGAAACTCGAGAAGTTCGCGATATCAAGGTGACGTCATAATTTATATATATATTTTTTTTGCTATTTTTTAAAGGATTTTTTAGCTTAAGTAATTGTAATAATTGTTTTATAAGATTTTTATTTCCGCCATCTAAGATACATCGGATTAGAAAGAATTGATTAAATCAATAAGAGTCAATTGAATGAATTTCAGTCCTTCATTAATCAGCGGCGTCGAGAAGTTCTCAAGGGCTGTGTCATCGTTTTGTCTGGTAAGAGAGAGAAAGACGGGGAAAGAGAGAAAGCGAGAGAGAGAGAGGTAGCGAGGGAGAGCGAGAAAGAGGGAGAAAGAGAGAACGCGAGAGAGAGGGAGAGCGGAAAAGAAAGAGGGAGAGAGAGCCAGAAAGAAGGAGAAAGAGAGAAAGCGAGAGCGAGAGAGAGAGAGAGAGAGAGAGAGAGATAAGAGAACGTGGAGGGAGGGAGAGAGAGAAAGCGACAGAGAGAACAGAATGAAAAAGTTAGAGAAGAGAGAGAGAACAGGAAAGAGAGAGAGAGAGAAAGAGAGAGAGAGAGAGAGTGATGCACTGATGGTAATGAATACCTCTTATCCATTCAGGCATCGTGCCCCTTGGCCAGCCGGTGAAGGACTCTGAAGTGTACAGAAACTGCCTCGCATTCGGCGGACGAGTAGCGGAGAAATTCGACAAGAACACGACAACGCACGTCATCGCGGCGAGATGGGGAACGGAGTAGGGTTTTACTTTTTTTATATTTTAATTAATGAAGTATTTTAACTGGTTATTGTCTATCTTAATTAGTAAGGCTCTATTTTAATTGGTGAGGATCGATTTTATATTTTGATTAGTAGGGTCTACTTTTAATTAGTAGATTGGGTAGCCAATTTTTTTTAGTAAACAGAATAAAAATAGGAGAAATTGTCATGGCTGGGAAATGAGAAATAGTTTTTTCCTCTTTTTTCTCTTAGAAAAGTGCACTTGTCCTTTTAGGAAAGTGATCGCCGCAAAGAAAGCGGGGGTGCCTATCGTGAAGTTCGACTGGTTGTGGGAGTGCATGGAGAAGTGGGAGAAGGTTACAAAAAATGCATTTTTTTACTATTTAATTATATATGAATTAGTTTGTTCGGTTTTATTCTTCTAATTTTTCATGGAATAAAAATTTTTTAAGGCGCTCAGGGGTCTAATAACACCAACTAGCACGCCTGGGTTTTGCGTTTTGATCACCTTAAATTTTTTTCTCGTAAAATTAAACTTTAAAAATATTATTTATATTTAAAATAAATCATTAATAATAATTATTATTAAATAAAATACTAAAATCAAATATGCTCTTTTTTCAGGCGGATGTCACTGCTTTTGCACTCAGCCGCTCTCCATCTCCATCAAGCAACGGAGGAGGAGGGGATTCAGTCTCGAATTCTCCGGCCCGCCACCGTCGACCGATCGCGCCCGTTCTAGAGGACGAGACTGACGAAGTGGCCGACCTCGCCAACATGGAGACCATGTCGAAGATGGAGATTGCTGATATGAATCATGAGGTGGGAGAAAGAGAGAGAGGGAGGAGAGGAGGGAGAAAGAGACGAGAGAGAGAGACAGAGAGAGAGAGAGAGAGGAGATCGATAGGGGGGGGGGAGATTGAGCTTCAGATAACGAGAGGCGCAAGAGTATAAAAAGTTAATACGCAGAGGTTAATAATACCGTAGTCAAGAGATTTCGTACTCTTTCTTATATTACACACTCGTTCAGGTGGATGAGGCGCTCTCAGGCGAAGATGATGAAGAAGACGACGAAGACGAAGAAGAGAGAGAAAAGGAACAAGATAAGGAAGAGAAGGCGACGACCAGCCAGGTTGGCCATGGGGTCAACTTTTTTTCTTTACCACTCTCTCTCTCTCTCTCGTTCACTTTCTCTCTCTCTCTCTCTCTCTCTCTCTCTCTCTCTGTTTCCAGTAGTGGAATTGCCCGTTCCACAAGTATTCTTCCATCCAGCCCTTTATTTTGTTTTACCCTTACTTTATTCTCGTTTGTTCGCATTGCATTATTAGTCAGTTTCCACTCGTTGGCTCCTCGTGAGCGGTTGATCCCATCTTTATTGGCCGCCTTGCTAAAATAAGCCTTCCTGTTCGCACATATCATGTCGTCTTACTACGTCTATTACATCTCTCCTCTCTTTCTCTCTCTCTCTCTCTCTCTCTCTCTCTCTCTCTCTCTCTCTCTCTCTCTCTCGCTCGCTTGCTCTCTCTCGCTCTCTCTCCCTCTTTCTCTCACTCTCTATCTCTCTCTCTCTCTCTCTCTCTCTCTTTCTCGCTGTCTTTCTCTCTCTCGCTCTCATCATGACATCATATTTAATTTAACAGAGGAATACCCTGAAACGTGCTCGTCTCCCTCCTGAGGCTCGCGATGACTACGAAGAAGAAGAAGAAGGGCGCGAAGAGGAGGAGGAGCCAGTAAGAAAGCGCCCGGCAGGTATGAGACTTGGGTAACGGTAGATTAACTTTCGATTATGGTAATTATAAATATGTATGGGGCACTGTAGAATAGTTGTTTCTATCGAAATACTCAGTCCAGTTGCATCTCTCTGTATGTGTACTATCATTGAACGTCTACTAGAATTAGGATACAAGTGATTTTTTTTTCAATAAAATTGTTCACACTTTACTAATATTCAAAATATTACTATTAAAATATTTAAAATATATCTTTTTTGATAGATGTAATTAAAAGTCGAAATAATAATAATACTTTTACTGTTTTAGGCAGAGCCATTGTTGAGACGAGCCTGAGTGACGAAGAGATGGCAGAAGGAGACACGAACGAAGATGACGAGGATGGCGAGGGCGAAAGAGAGTAAGTTGAGAAAGGAGAGGGGAAGGAAACAGCAACCGAGACTGGGTGGGTTTGGGTAGATAGAGAAAAAGGAAAAGGAGATTGAGTCTGTGAAAACGGTGAGAGAGAGAGAGTCAGGAGGAAGTAGAAGAGATGGAGAGAGAGAGAGAAAGAGAGAGAGAGAGAAGAGAGAGAGAGAGAGAGAGAGAAAGAGAGAGAGAAAGAGAGAGAGAAAGAGAGAGAGAGAGAAAGAGAGAAAGATAGAGAGAGGAGAGAGAGAGAGAGAGAGAGAGAGATGCGCAATGGAGGAAGCCGAGCGATGTGACTGTTGAGTTGTAGCGTATTAAAGTACAGTTCAAGCTTCTGAAGGAGGAATGACTGACATGAGGGGCTGCGTCTGTTCTTTTTTTTTAAATTAAATTTTAAGTTTCTGTCTCTCTCTCCCCCTCGCTCTCTCTCTCTGTCTCTCTCTCGCTCTTTCGCTCCCTCTCCGATATCGCAATCTTTGCTACTTCACTCTTGTATTTTCATGGAAATGAGGCGGAAAATCAGCTTTTAGTAGTAGTCGTTGAGCCAAAAGAGCAAGAAGATCTTTTCAGTAAAATCTGTGGCGCACTCTTGTTTTGAAAAAATAAATAAAGATGAAACTTATACTTTTAAAATATTTATATTTTGCTCTCTTTTTATGGTTATATTTATTCTATAATTATTCTCCCTTTTGAACAGCTACGGCGAAGGTTGGGAGGAACGCAATGGGCATGGCGAGACTGGAGAGGGAGGAGGAGAGGAAGAGGAAGAGGCAGAAGAGCCATTCGATGAGGACGATGACGAATTCGATGACATGGCAGCAGAGTTGGAAAACGAGCTGAATCGAGAGTAGGGAGAGAGAGAATCTCTCTCGCTCTCTCTCTCTCTCTCTTTCTCTCTCTCTCTCTCTCTTTCTCTATCTCTGGCGCTCTGTCTCTTTCTCTCTCTCTCTCTCTCGCTTTCTCTCTCACTGTTTCTCTCTTTCTCTCTCGCTTTCTCTCTCACTGTTTCTCTCTTTCTCTCTCTCTCTCTTTCTCTTTTTCTACCCATCTCTCCGCTTACCACCTTCCATCTTCCCCTTTTCTCTCTATCAGTCTGCGTCTTTCTCTCTTCTCTCTACGACTTCCTCTTTTCCTAGCATTCTATACCTGAATCTCTCACTATCCTCGATCTTCTCTCTCTCCCTCTCTTTCTCTCTCTCTCTCCCTCTCTTTCTCTCTCTCTCTCTCTCTCTCTCTCTCTCTCTCTCTCCTTCTCTCTCTCTCTCTCTCCCTCTCTTATTTTCGTCACTCGCTTCCTCTCTCTCTCTCTCTCTATATATATATCTCCCCTCCCTCAGTCTCTTTCACACCCTGCTCTGCCTGCGCTCTCTTGTATCATTCTTTCCTCAGTTACTACAGTAATCAATCTCAAGGTATTCTTTATTGTTTCCGTATTTTAGACTACGTCACACTTTTTTGTCTGTGAATTTCAGGAAAATTGGTTAGGCCCTTATTTCCTTCTTCCGATAATCCAATCTCTCTGGCGACAGAAATATTCTTTTTTTCTCTGCAGTTTTGTTGTTGTTGTTAACAAATGGGATGGATTTTCATTGTTCTTACAATAATGGTTGATGAAATTTTTCTTGTTGCGCGCATTTTTTTTTTAGAAACGTTTGTTGTTCTCTATTTAGCGCATTTATATTAGTTGTTATCTCTTTTCATTCCCCCCCCTTTTGCTTCTTCTCTCTTGTACATCGCGCCTCAAGTTTTGGCAAGGTTGGTTTATCGGATTCAGACTAAATTTTTTTTTAATTAGCCTTCGACTTTGCTCTTTTTTTCTAATCAGAACAGTTTGCCTGCCAATTCAGAGCCACCTACCAAGCCAATTTGAGCCTCTTCCTTTGTTTTTTTTTTAATTGTGGTGTATCTGTAAAATGGATCTCTCTCTCCCCCATCTCTATCTCTATTTCTCTCCCTCCCCCTCTCTCTCTTTCTCTCTCTCTCTCTCTCTCTCTCTCTCTCTCTCTCTCTTTCTCTCTCTTTCTGTTATTATATCCTTATGCTCTTGTAATTTTCTCTTGTTTCCCAGTCGCATACTCTGATTTTTTTTTCTTGTAATGGACGGGTGAGTTTCGTACTTCGAGTGTGCTTGTCTGATGTTGAATCAGTAAACCACAAAGATACCGTATGCCCACAACTTTTATATCTCGTCAAAGTCCTCAAAACCGTTGTTTTTTACTGTTTATTTATTTTTGATGCTCGAGAGACGGTGTAAATAAAGAGAGATGAAAATTCCGCTCTTTTGGAAAATGGTTTGAATTTTATTTTCTGACCCTGAGTCATATCTTAATAATATATATATTTTTAATTTATGAAGAAGAATAAAAAACGATTGGGAATGCGGTTTTCTAAATAATGGAGAGAAAAAAATGAAGCTCGTGCAATTTAAAGCTGACCCAGCGAACCGCGCTTGACACACCGAACGAGAAAGTTGGAATATTGCCAGCACCGCGACCATGTGTTGTTTTTCTCTCTCTCTCCTGCGCGCGTCGCCTGCTCTGATTTTTGGTTGCTCATCAGAGCTGTCGCTGCTTCCTTTTTTTTTTGGCTAAAAGTCCCAATCTGAAGAGAAATCATTAAAGCATATCTTCTGCTATCTATCCTTAAGCTTATAAGGCTAAGATCAGCCCACCCCCTGCCCCCCTCTCCCACCCAACAAAGAAGACTAGTTCGCTTATTCATTACGATCCATGAGTTGATTGATCGCTGGCTGTGCTTACATATCGATGGCGTGATAGAAGGAGAAAGAGAGAGAGAGAGAATGAATGAAAGTGAGAGAGAGAGAGAGTGGAAGTGAGAGAAGTAGAGAGAGAGAGAGAGAAAGGTGAGACAGAGAAAGAAACAGAAATTTATGGAAGAGCAGAGGAAAAGATTTGCCATTGAATTGCAAAAACAGTGTCAGATTGCGCCCGTTTTTTTTTTTTTAAATATTCTCATTGATCTAGGTTGCGGAATGACGTCAAGCTTAAAGGGCTATTAAGGATTTCTTTGATCACTATCATAAAAGATTTAGTGGGGCCCTTTCTACCCCGAGCTTTTGGGCCATATCTAACCTCTTTTTCTACCCAAGAGTGCGCGATATCTTATGGAAGCATTCTTCTTGCATTTTCTTTCTTGAATCTTTTTTCTTTTTCATTTTCCTTTTTGTCGACTCAAGTTGTTCGCATCAAAATCGATTGACTACTCCTTATTTTACTTATCTCTTGTCTTCTTTACATATCGATTTTTATCTCTCACCTGTCGTTCTAATAATTTTCAGTAAAATTTAAGTGAGTAAAGTAACTTACTTGCTTTTTGATCTTGCTAGTTCGAAAGCAAAGAGATGGACTTCAACAGCGACGACGGGGACGTGCTCGTCAGCGAGATCCGGCTCAATATTCAGCGATTATCTAGCAAAGGTTAGCTCTTTTACCAATAAGGTTTTGTTGTAATTTTTATTTTTCTGTTTTCTTTTAGCCGGCTCATTGTGTTCATCGTATCTTATATGTTCGAGTAGTATCTTATTTGTGTAATACTTCATTCTGAATTCAAGAATTTTGATCTCATTTTAAACTAGATTTCTTTGAGATGTATTTGTATTTTTCTTATATCAAGTAATTAGTAGGACAGCATTTTCAAAAGGATATAATATATTTTGTTAAAAAAAAATTACCGTATAAAAATGAACTTTTCAGTTCGTGAACTAAAAATGAACTTTCCAGTTCGGGAACTCGAGAGTACGGGACCGAGCGTGAATGATAGCTCAGATGACGGTGAGCGACGGCGCGAGCAGTTCAACACGGTCTGTTATCTTTCTAACATATATTTGGGTACTTGAATGCCTGACCATTTTAATTAGCTAATAACTTAGTTAGTTAGTTAGCTAATTAGTTTGTTTTATTGCAGCATCCATTATGACTTGAGAAAATTACTCAATTTTTGCTTGGTCATTCAGAAATTTAAACGATTCTGTGAATATCCTTGATTCATTTTCAAACTAGTTTCCTCAGAATTTTTTTCTAATTTTAGGTAAATTTTTCATTCTTTTTTCTATACCCTTTACTCTTACTATGGCTTTTTGCTATTTGGTGATTTTAATGATGTCTGGGAAGTTGACTGAGAAACTTCAACGAAATTGACATTTTAACAAGCCGAGTTAAAAAAATATAAAATTCAAAAAGTACTTTTTTTTAGCTCGCCAAGGAGTCGAATGCACTGGCGAAAGAGACGAACATGAAGATGCAGCAGCTGGTCAAGCTGGCCAACAACAATGTAAGCACTTTCCATGTCTCTCTTCTCTCTCTCTCTCTCTCTCTCTCTCTCTCTCTCTGTTTCTCTTTTTGTCTATCGGAATATCTCTCTCTCTCTTTCTCTCTTTCTCTCTATCTCTCTCTCTCTTTCTCTCTATCTCTTTCTCTCTTTCTCTCTATCTCTCTCTTTCTCTCTCTCCGTGTTTCTCTTTCTCTTTTTGTCTGTCGGAATCTCTCTCTCTCTATATATCTCTCTCTCTCTCTCTTTCTCTCACCCACTCTTTGGTCGTTGTCCCTCTTTTTCTTTTATCAAGGACAAAGTATGCAGACTATTCACAAAAATGATTCATAGAGTAAATTGGTCCTCTTCGTTTCAGCGTCAGATGAAAGTGCAGCAAGAGCGACTCTCGGATGACTTCATCCAGATGCTCAATCGTCTTCGAGCCGTGCAGTACTCAGCTGAGCGCGCGCAGAAGGAGGGCGTCCGAAGGGTGGGTCATTTTTTTTAAATTTCCCGCCATTTTTGGTCCCCCCCCCCTCCCGGATTTAATTTAATCACGAAAATGTAAAATAAATAAACGGAAAATACCTAGAGTGGAGGAGAAAGCGAGAAAGGTAATGGAAAGGGAGAGTGAGAGAAAAGAGAAAGAGGGAGAAGAGAGACAGAGAGAAGAGATGAGAGATAGAGAAAGAGATGAGAGAGAGATAGAGAGAGAAGAGATGAGATAGAGAGAGAAGAGATGAGAGAGAGATAGAGAGAGAAGAGATGAGATAGAGAGAGAAGAGATGAGAGAGAGAGAGAGAGATCAAGAAGGAAATTTTCAGGCAAAGCTTCAACAGCAACTCGACGAAGAGGAGTCGAGGCGGCAGCGCCAGGCAGAGGACTATGGAATTGGACTGCAAATGCAGCAGCAGCAGCAGAGGCAGCATATCGAGGAGTACAAGGAGAGACAGCAGGTGAGGTCCTGAGCGGAAAGCAGAGAAGGATACTGTAGATAGCTCAGGGAATACGATGGAAGAGAGATTCCTGAAAGGAAAGGTCATAGATAATATCAATTGTACTCGCGAGTCTATAATAGACTGATCGCGTAAATAGGTACGGTACATCCATTTTTTTAAACTTTCTATACTCACAATTTAGAAGCGCCTGTCATGTGGTTAATATAGAGACTATTCAGATCGCCTAGTTTTTCTAGATAATTGACAGTTTTATCTAGTATTAAGTGATATTTTTTAAGTTGTTTTTTTCTTTATATTATTTGTTTTGTTTGTTCGTTATTATTACTTTTTAAAATTATTATTATTATTAAATTATTTTATTTTTATTTTATTTGTTATTTTTACAGAATCTCGCCCAACTCGAGCAAGACATTCAAGATGTCAATTCGATCTTCTCGGATCTCGCATCGATTGTCCATGAGCAGGGAGATATGGTCGACTCCATTGAGGAGAACGTCGAGAGAGCACATGTTCATGTGGAGACGGTGAGGAAGAGAGAGGAGAGACAGAGAGAGAGAGAGAGAGGGAGAGAGAGAGAGAAGGAGAATAGATGGGGGAGGGAATGAGATAATAAGGGGAAGAGAATAGAAAGTGCGCGATGGATGGAAATAGAGAGCGATGTAGAGAGAGAGAGAGAGAGAGAACTAAAAAGGCGTTAGAGTGAGTTGAGAATGGGAGATAAATGAAGAAAAAAGGTTGAAGTACTCATACAGTGTGGTAATATTCTGGAAATAATAAAATATAGCTATTTTTTTATTCAAAATAACTTTCGCTCTTCTTGAGGGAGCTACTCAGCTACGCCAAGCAGTTTACTACCAAACGAAGGCACGGGAAAAGAAGGTACATTTGTTTTTATCTTACCAATTTAGAGATTCTTCTCCAAACTACAAAAAAAAATTTTTATTTGCTTTGGTCTGTCTATTATTATTTAATGCTACTTTTCTACGATATATATATATTTTTTTAAATTATTTTATAATTCTTTTTTATATTATTTACTTTTCGCAAATAATAAAAGTTTGAAAAATCTATTTAATTACTTTAATTACTGCAAATTTTGAAAATAAAATATGCAATATTTTTATTCTCCTGAATATTTTTCTTTATTTTAATACTAAATAATGGTCTTCTTTATTTTATTTTATTTTATTTCCTCCGCTCCTTTCAGCTCATGTTCTGCATCTTCCTGCTCATCCTTGCCGGAATTGTTGGAGTGACGCTCTACTTTTGGGTGAAAAAATAAAACGGAGCTCGATTCTTCAAAATTTGAATTTGGCGCCAAACTTTTTTTGGCGCGAAAACAATTGGCTCATTTTCTTTTCGAGCGCTATTATCATATATTTATTTATATCCTCCATTTCTGTCTGTATAATGCAAACCATTATTGAGAGATATTTCCGGAGAGCTTTGTTCCTTTTTCGCTGGTTACATACATGCCTTTAAAGAGTTTTTTTTGACTCGCAAAAATCGCACAGAAGTTTAGCAAAGGTGCTCCCCTGTACTTCATATCCTTTTTTTTCGCTTTTCTTTTTAAATCTTCGCTACTCACTGTCTTGGTAGTATGTTTTAACAAATGATTTCCTTTCCAACGATAACTGGCTTGCTCTAAGTCCTGTACAGAAGCCTTGCTCTCTATCTCTCTCTCTCTCTCTCTCTCTCTCTCACTTTCTCTCTCTCTTTTTCTCTCTCTCTCTCTCTCTCGCTCTCTCTCTCTCTTTCACTTTCTCTCTCTCTCTCTCTCTCTCTCTCTCTCTCTCTCTCTCTCTCTCTCTCTCTTTCACTTTCTCTTTCACTTTCTCTCTCTCTCTCTCTCTTTCTCTCTCTCTCTCTCTCTCTCTCTCTCTCTTTCTCCGTCTCTTTCTTCCTCTATCTCTTCTCTCTCTCTTTCTCTCTCACTCTGTCACCATCACCAAAAGAACGATTTATATTCAATATCTGCGCCTTTCCTATTTAAACTGTTAGAATTGTACATCGGTTATTTATTGTACGGCTTATTTCTCTTTGGTTTTTTTTAAAGAAGATATGTGATACGAAATCGAAATTTGTTTTAATCCATAAACCGAAATCGCGATAAAGTCTCATAGAAAGTGTCTCTAAATGTCTTTGCAGCAATTCAGTAATGATAGGAACAGTAGGTTCAATTAATTGATGAAGTTGGTTACTAACTACTGTAAAGTAGAGGAAAGGGAAGGCAGTACATGGTTAGAGGGGAGAGAGAAAGAGAGAGAGCGAGAGAGAGAGAGGCAAGAGAAAAATGGACATACACTCGTGCATATCCGTTCAAGTTTCTGATTACCTCCTCACTATCTGATACCTCAAATGTGTTCAAGCTTCCCAGATGAAATTGTGCCTGCTGTGGCGGCGTAGTAGATGAGAGACACTTGATCGGCTAGCGTTCCTCCCGAGACGTGCTCGTGTCATCCACTCTCTCTCTCTCTCGCTCTTTCTCTCTCTCTCGCTCTTTCTCTCTCTCTCGCTCTTTCTCTCTCTCTCGCTCTTTCTCTCTCTCGCTCTTTCTCTCTCTCTCTCTCTCTCGCTCTTTCTCTCGCTCTCTCTCTCGCTCTCTCTCTCTCGCTCTTTCTCTCTCTCTTTCTCTTTCTTTCTCTCTTTCTCTCTCTCTCTCTCTCTCTTTCCTTCCTTTTGTTGCTACCATTCGAATACGGATACGGTGTATTGAGTGTAGACCGTCAGAGCCGTGAGGACTAGCGTGAATCGAACCGTACGAACAGAAAAGGCCTCCCAGTTTAACATTCCACTCCTTTTAGAAGCTTTTGTGATATACCATTGTGATTTTGACAAAATTAAATATTTATTATGAGTTTAGTCGCAGGGCTTTTCAAGCCAGATAATGAGAATAATGTGAGAAAAGTGAAAAGCACTGCACGTGGGTGTGTTTCCACTCCAGATCATCTCACCAGGGAATGGTCAGAAACCCTACACTCGAAAAAATACAATTTATATCTCAAATGAAAGTCCTTGAAATTTGGTGCGACGGAGTATAAAAATTAGCTGCTGCCATCCATAACACAATTTTTTATTGCATTTTCAAAATTGGATTTTTTGAAAATAAATTTTCACCAGCAGAGAGTGGTCTACATATAAATCGTGCAAGAAGCTATAAAACGTGGTCTTATGGCGCATTGGATAAGGCGTCTGACTGAAAACGTTTTGTCGTGAGTTCGATTTCTCTTCGACTCATCTTTTTTGCTTACTTTTTTAAATGTTATCTTCTCTTTTATTCAATCTTTATTTAACAAAGTGGAATACAATCAACAAAACAGCATCATTATTAGCACATGTACATACACGTACATGTACGTGTGTGTACATGTACATGTATGTACATGTACATGTATGTACATGGCTATCACTTTCATCATTTCCACTTTCATTTTTATATATTGTGAAAGCCTGTTTTTTTCAACATTTTCGTTTGTTTAAATAACTTGGTTTTTCTTTTATATCGATGGATCATCGTCCGGGAGTAATCCTTGGCCTACTGCCTTCTTGAAGTAGTGCAGCAAAAGTTTGAGAATGGTACAAAATTAATCATTTTAAACAGACTTCTTTGTATTATAATTTATCTGACAGGCGTATCAATCCATGACGAGGACATTGCTATGTTCGCTCGGAAGCTTGCCCGTGATTAATTTGACTTCGAGGATTGTCCATTTCTGGCGTCGCCATCGTGGGTGTCTCGGTGGAAGAAGTCCAATGGAATAGTCGGGCGGCGGATTACTCGGTTCACGACGAAGAGGATCATCAACGACAGTCCAGGGCTCATCCAAAAGGCAGACGACTTTAGAAAGGAGTTCAAAGAGAAAACGCGACCCTATCCACTCAACGCCATATGCAATGCGGACCAAAGTGGCTTCGTGAAGGAACTGACACAACCGCGCACGTTGGCATTTAAAGGCGAGAAGAAGATAGAGTGAGTAGTCCAGTCAGTGGCATCAACGACGCACTCATGTACCGTCCTTCCCACTATCTTCGCCGATGGCCATTTGGGAAAACGCCTATTCGTTGTGCTCGCCGAACCAACTGGCTCCTTCCCGGCCGTGAAACCGTTTTATTCCGCGTCGAATTTATTTTCAAAAAATCCAATTTTGAAAATGCAATAAAAAATTGTGTTATGGATGGCAGCAGCTAATTTTTATACTCCGTCGCACCAAATTTCAAGGACTTTCATTTGAGATATAAATTGTATTTTTTCGAGTGTAGGGTTTCTGACCATTCCCTGGTCAGTATTTGCACTATTGGAAACGCAACGAAAAAAATATGCAAACGAAAAAGCTTCAGCATCACTCTATACATGTTGTGGGTTACTGTAGAATTGTGCGAGGAGTGCAGCGGCTTCCTGAGGAGAAATAGCCCGATGAGAGCTGGAGGCGGGGGGATCATCCGGAGATGGCGCCTTGGTGGTCAAGGATCATCGGAGAAGTAGGCCGAGAGAGGGCGGCGACTTGTGGGTTGATCAGGATAACCACTGGGGGATAGGCCGTAGGGGCTATAGCCGGCGGTATCCCTGGTAAGGGGGATAGGCGTAGGGGTACGAGGGGTGCGAATACTGAGAATAGTACTGCGAGTTCAGCTGGCGAGCGATTGGCTGGCACTGCCCAGGTCGAGAACCGCTCGAAAATTGGGGCGGTGCCGAGGATTTCGGCGAAGCTGGGAGTGGATGGAAGAGGGGAGAACGTGGCTGTTGATGAAGAGGTTGTTGTACTAGGAGGAGGAGAGGTGGTTGATTCAGCCGCTGTCACTTGTTCTCTTGGTAATAGATAAAAAGTTTTCCCGAGGACGTTGGTGGAAGTTTATGTGGAAAGATGCAGATGGCAGTTGGCGGGATCGGAGGAAGAAGGAGAGTGGCTGGGGGAGAGGAAGGAGGAGGATTGGAACTGTGAGGAGAGAGGGTGCAGGTGTGGAGAGCGAGTCGGCGTTGAATCAATCTCCTGCTCCAACTTGTTGGATCATCGACATCACGCGGCTGGCTCCTCCTCTTCAGCACGTTCACCCGTTGTGCTGGAGATAACACACCCATGGCGGAAAGAGACAGGAGCAGGGATGGGAGGAGAGGGAGAAGGTGATATGGTGACGTTGGATTGAGGACGATTATAGAGGCGGTGGCGGGAGGTGGAGATTGAGGTTGGGATGGCGAAGGTGGAAGAGAAGACAAGAAGAAGAGGACATTTGGTTGCGGCTTCGGCGGGATGAGCAAGAGACCAGAGTGGAAGGCAGGAGGAATAGGGTAGGGAATAAGGGAATGAGAGAGAGGAGAGAGAGAGAGGAGAACGAGGAGAGAGAGGAGAGGGAGGAGAGGGGGTGGAGAGCAGAGAGGGAAAGGAAGACTCATCGGAGAGGGGGAGGGAGACCAGAGAAGACGAAACAAATCCGCCCCTTCCGTCCCCATCCACGATCTGACCGCGTCCGTCAATGAGCACTTTCCGTCTGGAAGAAGGCGACTCTTCTGGAGGTCCTTCGATTCGCGTCTGCTGAAGAGGCGAATGGAGTCTTCGAAGCGAAGGCGGAAGTCGTTGAACTTTGTCTCTAGTGCAGTGTCTTCTGGGAAGGGTGCTCGCATCAGCGCCAGGAAGTCTGCCACAGCAACGGTAAGTGGGGCAAGAGAAGAGGAGAACGGAGAGGGAGAGAGAGGCAGAGAAGGAGATGGCGTAGAATAGGGTTGAGGAAACCACTGCCAGCCGCAGAGGAGTCTGGGTGTGGTTCGAGGGGAGAGAGGGTGGCAGAGGATTCCTTGCTATGGGAAGGGCAGCTGCCTCAGGGCGAGAGGGTCCGGCCGGGCCGTCCGGGCCGTTCCAGTGTTCCTATACCCGCAGGCAATAAAGCGCTGTTCTTTCCACTAATTTTGATCGTTGAGACCAAGAAAACTCTAACAGTGAATAACCCTGTTTCTCTTCCTCTGACTGCTTCTTCCCAATAATCTGTTTTTCTTTCTCTTCTCTATCTCCAACCAGATGCTAACTCACTACATATCTTTTCTGTATTCTACGAATTCAGGCTCAATGTTGAAAGTGAAACGTCTGTTTGGTCAGCTTAAAGCACAAGTCATTTGCTAGTTTGCTAAATTCTTCGAGAACCTAGTGTGCACTTTGAAGAAAAGAAAGCACCTGCCAGAAACAATCAACACCTTTTATTCCCTGCAACTATTGGCAATCCGTCTAGTGAAGGCTTGAGTCATATTAGAAAGGAGAGCAACCAACATTTACAGTGGAATGGATATGCTCACTTCTATCTCACAATGTATCTTCCTGCTAGTATGTGTCTACATACATATGTGATTTATTGTTAGGTGCAGTACCTGTGATTACCTGAGTATATAGATAATCTAGATTAGAACTCCAAGGTGTAGTCACAATCGGGTGCTGCGTGCTCGACGACTTCTTGCAGAAAGTTGTTAAGAGACACATTCTCCAAATTTAGGACAAGATTCTGACTGATTCCTACTTTTTAGATAAAAAAAAGATATTAAAATTACTTGAGAAGTAATCAGGCTAATGAGAAATCGTGACCTGCGCCGTTGTCAGGTCAATGTATTCGTCGCGAACGGTCAATTTGCATGCTTTTATTTGCACCTTAATAGCTGTTCATCTTGTGCTTTCTCAAACTCTCAATCGACGAATCGCAACCTTTATATTGCTGTCCATTTTAGATATTGAGCAACCTAAATGACTTGTTCATCCTTGCAAGAATTCTCGCATCGCTTTTGTCAGAGCAAAGCCCTTTTCAACCATTCGCAAATGTTCTAAATTGCACGACCAATTAGCATTATTATACTATTATTTATGATTAAATGTAGCTACGATTCTTGATATCATATAAACCAATAAAAAAACTGTCCCACAAACTTTCCGAGCCCACATTTCTATTAGGTCCCAAGAAAGATATACTTATATATTAGATTGGAATGCATCTGAACACTTTAGCCGTCCACTGCAGCCATGGCAGTTCGTGCTCTGGTGCCGATCGGCAACTTTCCTGTTCACGATGACGAGGTCAAGCTGGCGCCGAAGATTCTCGCCGTCTCCGAGCACGCGATTCTCTGGCGATCAACGCGCACAGCACTCACTTCCTTACGGCCTCGAGACGTCTTCTATCCGAGGACGACAACATGAACGCGGACTTTCCCATTCTCAGATTTTTCTATCGCTATGCTTTTGGCTGCTACTATTTCATCACTCCGCTAGCTCCTTTGACATCATCATCATCATCATCATCACTGCTGTCTCAGCACGCAACATGCGCTCTACCGCTTTTATCGCGCGACAATGAGAGCGTCTTCCAAGCGGTGAGCTTCGCAAACTCCACGCAGCTCTTCGTGCCCGTTTCTGTGGGTTCAATCAACTTTGTGATCGTGCGCATCGTCTCAGATTCACCTCTCTTTAACGACGACGTCGCCTACGACGTCTTGCAAGGAACGCTTGGATATGCGCGCTTATATAAGGACGCCTCGCTAATTGTCGAGCGACCAACCGATCCAGACCATTACACTATTCTTGTCTACGAGAACTGGTTCCGTAGGATGAGTAATAAAAAGCTGACGCGCTACCGTGTTCGCCGCGACGGTGGCGACGTCATCTCGAGCGAAGAAGTCATGGAAATCGAAGTCCCCCGGGACGCACCCTGACATTCCGGAAATGAACGGATTCGCAAGATTCTCGGACGGCGAACTTATCGCGTAGGCTCACAAATGTTTCGCTACGAATGGATTGAAAGCAAATGGAATGCCAAGTGGTTTGCCTCTCACCTACGATCCATTTACAGCGAAGGATACGGCGACTGGTCGCTGCAGCAGCCGGCGTTGCACTTTGAACCGGTCCAAGTCTTGTCATGCGATCACTTCTACTTATCGTTGAGAGTGGCAAGCAGACTATATTGAAAACAGCGAAGATGAAGCAGAGGAAGGACGACAAGCTGGGTGGCAACTTCAGACTCCCAATGACGGCGAACTGCAGCGTCGCGTCTTCTCGACAAGGGCGCGTCGTCGTGCGCTTCGAGAGCGCCATCTACGCCGTAGGCCTTTCCTTCACACTCTTTTTCCGTGACTTATTTCTATAAAACTAAACATAAAGGATCAAAGTGACATTCGTTAAAAAGTTAGCCAACTTTTTCTTAATATTATGAGTGCTTCAGATATTCTACTTGCATAATATTTGAAAATAAATACTAAAAACCACAATAGTCTCTTACTTATTCATTTATTTTAATATTAACTATTAATTTGATTGTCAGGGTTTCGTATCGAGCGGGTTGCCTACTCTGGAAGAAGCTGGTCGAGCTGCCTGTTTTGGTCTACTCGCTGGGAGAAAGAGAGAGAATTTGTTGAACAAGCGAGCATTCGATTTCAACTCCTTCGTCCATTTGTGTTCAGAGAATGATGCTGGACGACATTGATTCTTATATTCTTGAAATTGTGCACTATTCAAAATGCTACATGACACGATAAACGAATAAGCAAACCGTAGAAAAGTGTCTATGGATAAATAGTGTAATGGAAAGTTGCTCGCCTTATTCTGACCTTCCTTTTGATAGACGGTAAAAGAAGACACGAAGGTAATCCAGGATAACTTTGCTGATGGCAACGAAGAGAGAGAGAGAGGGGAGTATTTTTCTTAGAAAGGAATCTGCATTACGGGCACGATGACGGCTTCAACGCTCTTATCGGTATCTCCTTCTTTCTCATCCCTTTCTTCTGGAATTCCGCTTGGTGTGAGATATTATTAAGAGAGCATGTCCGTAAGCTTCGAGCGCAGCCTGCCCCGGGAAAATTGTTATCGAATTCATTAACGGAAAACATTTTGCTTATACAACTCGACCCGCTCTATTTAATGAGACTAATTTCATCATCATCCGATTTTTTCCCTTCGGGATACACTACCGTAACCCTGAAAATGCATTGAGCCATAAATCCGTTCAAAATCTGTTTTGAGAAACGATGTACATATCATTCAATAGCATTTCAAAAGCTCTTCAAATTTCATCTAGTGACATGTATTATGAAAATTTTATTTTGGCCTAGAAAATTGGCGTTAAATTATTTGAAGGGTCGATACAGCAATTTATGGTCATTTCTACACTCTGGGACCTAGATAGAAAGAAAGAGCGTGAAATTTGCTATGAAATAATCACCATTCAAGAAAAATCCGAGCGTACCAATTTTTGCTATGACGCGAGCAATGCGCGCGAGTCGGTCAAAATGGCACATTTTCGGCCGCCGAGGCACCGTGCAAGCGAATTCATCGATCCATAACTACGCTCAATGTTAATATTACAAAATCGTTAGCATATCTTCTAAGAGCTCTCACAGAGATCTTCAAATGCTACATACATACTTTTAATGAAAAGTTTATATTTCTATGGAAAATTTCGTACTGTACTAGAAGAAGGCTTTAAAAACCACTTTACTAACATTTCTGTACTTCCAAACATACATCATAAGAAAGAGCGTGAAATTTGCTACAAGATAGACCCCTTTCACTAAACTTTCAAGCCTATAATGTTTTGTTATAACTGATAAGAATTGGGCATCAGCTTAGCACAATTTTTCAACGAAAAAAAATATTGGAATATTCCAATTCGAATAACCAAAACAATGAAATTCTTGGGCGAAAGGACAGTGACGCTACTTTACCTACTCTTATGACTTATAACAAAACATTATAGGCTTGAAAGTTTAGTGAAAGGGGTCTATCTTGTAGAAAATTTCACGCTCTTTCTTATGATGTATGTTTGGAAGTGCGGAAATGTTAGTAAAGTAGTTTTTAAAGCCTTCTTATAGTATAGAACGAAATTTTCCATAGAAATATAAACTTTTCAATAAAAGTATGTATGTAGCATTTGAAGATCTCTGTGAGAGCTCTTAGATGATATGCTAACGATTTTGTAATATTGACATTGAGCGTAGTTATGGATCGATGAATGCGCTTGCACGGTGCCTCGGCGGCCGAAAATGTGTCATTTTGACCGACTCGCGCGCATTGCTCGCGTCATAGAAAACATTGGTACGCTCGGATTTTTCTTGAATGGTGATTATTTGATAGCAAATTTCACGCTCTTTCTTTCTATCTAGGTTACAGAGTGTAGAAATGAGCAGAAAGTGGCGTGTCGTCCCTTCAAATAATTTAACGCCAATTTTCTCGGCCAAAATAAAATTTTCGTAAAACATGTTCCTAGATGAAATTTGAAGAGCTTTCGAAATGCTATTGAATGATATGTACATCGTTTCTCAAAACAGATTTTGAACGGATTTATGGCTCAATGAATTTTTAGGGTTACGGTAGTGTATCCCGAAGTGAAAAAATCGGATGATGATGAAATTAGTCTCATTAAAAAGAGCGGGTCGAGTTGTATAAGCAAAATGTTTTCCGTTAATGAATTCGAAAACAATTTTCCCGGGGCAGGCTGCCTTAAGCGCATGCTCGACTCTTACAGAGAAGCTCTCTTAAATGAGTGTGATCACCGAAAAAATATGTAAGATGTATAATTTTTCCTCTCTTTCCTAATTTCAATATCTCTCTTTCCTAATTTCAGTATCTCCTCTCCGTCTTGCCTATCCAACCCTCTAACACACTTTCGCAATCGTTCAAAATCTCACAATTAGCACTACGATTGTTGTCAACCTATGAACGTCTCTCTTTTCCCCCACTCCTTTCTAAAGTATCTCTCCTTCTCTTCGAAACTCTCTCCTCTTCTCCTGTCTAAGAGCTCGTTTCCTCCGTGGCAAAACTCAGCAGTACAATTAGCAGTCGGGAGCCTCCTCTGCTGCTCCGCTGCCACTGCTTACACCATTCATTCAAACTGTTCATTGGTAAGCGCTTGATCTGCGCATCAAGCGCTTACCACTTTCTTTATTCCATAGTAGACTTTGTTATATAATATTTCAATGTATTATTCATGTTGTTGGATCATTATTGCAATAGTAATCTTAATGTTGATATATATATATATATATATATATATATATATATATAGAAAAAATGTTTGTTTCATAAAAATCGCTATTCTTTCTAGAATGTCGAATCCGGCAAGCTGCAGCAACGACGACGGCGACGACTGTGAAGCTATCGCGAGAGCAGCCTCGCATCTGAATGAGGAGCTAATCGATGTCAGACAGGAAGATAATTTTATTTCACAACATTCATTTTTTTTTGTTTTAGCATTGTTAACGGTAAAAATAATTATAAAAAAGATTAAAATGACATAATTAGATATTGAAACGATTTCTTTCTATTGCAGCATCAAGTGAACACGAGTAACGAGCAATCGTTGGATGACAACAACTCCTCGGAGGAGCAGGAGGACTCTGACTGGTCGTCGGATGACTACTCGTCCACTGACTCCGGTGTCGCCTCGTCCGACTCAGAGGACTCCTCGACCGACTCCGAGGATGAGTATGAAGAGATCATCCGCGTTGCAGCCGACTACTTTCGCAACAATGGAAAAGTAATTTTTTCGCAACAGCAAATTCTTAAAGCATCTGGAGTGTGTAGAACAACGAGCCGAGTCAGGATCACAATCTTACTCTATAATTGCAATCTTAAGACCGCGACGCGACAAGCAACGCGTTTTGCGTGCTCTACTACGTTCTTTTTCTTTCCGCGGTTGCCATCACGCTCGCCCTCGCTCATCCGGCGACTGGTACGATGTATATGAATAATAGTTTAATAATTTCTTAGCTAATTAAATTGCACTATTTATTCGTTATTTATTTAATTATTTAGTCATTATTTAAGCAATATTTCCAGACTCCGACAAGGTCGTCATCCCGTCGACACCACCACCAACACCAGTCAGCCACCAAGAAAGCTTCCTTCCATCGGCGGAGGAGGAAGAGCAGCCACCTGGGAAGCTACTCCCAGACGCTGCTCACTTGGCTAGCGAGATTAGCAAGCTTGAAGATAAGCTCGCTAAAATGCAAGAAGAGATGGACACAGTGGTGTGGTTATGTTTTTTTTCTTTTTTATTTAGCTTTTTGAGACACTGAGTTATTGCATAAAAAGAAATCCTTCAAAATTGGATAATTCTAAGGTAAGTTAGAATGAAAAAAAGAGACAGCATCCTTACTGTAAATCCCAAAAGCTCTGAAAAATCGTACAAAAATTCCAGAAAAAAAGTATTCGAGTTACTTAGCGTTACTTAGTTCGTAGAGTTACTTACAATTAGTAAAAAAAACCAACTTACCTCATTTTCTCTATTAGTCCCCCCCTCTAATAGTCAGCGCTCTGATATTGTCAATGAAAAATAGTATCAATCCTCTAGTAGACCCCCCCCCCACTCCAAAAGTGCCTCCTCCCCCTAAAAGTCTATTACCTCAGCTCGAGACGCATTTTGACTGATGCGGAGCAATTATGCTTTGTTTTTTGAGAGAAAATGTTGTTGTCAAACTTTTAGTATTTCACATTGAGCAAAAATAGTACCCCTCCCTCTAATAGAACTCCTCCTTCTAATAGTGCCCCTCTCCTGCAAGGGTGTTGAAAAATAGTATTCCATGGAGGTACTAAAAGAGAAAATACTGTAGTTCTGCTTTCAGTTGCAAACGCTACAAGAGCCACTGGCTGCGCGTGAAGCGATAGAAGAAGAGCGACAGAGCGTCGTTATAAGAAGAGGGACAGCGACAGCAGTCGACGAAGCAAGAGGCGACGCTTACAACGGAATGGTCTCGTCTTCAGCCGAGGTTATTCATTCATTCATTCAGGTTTATCAGCATTTTTTTAAAGAATGGCATGAGAATATAGGTATGAGATTAATATGTGAATGTATAGATTTCAATAGCTGACTTAATTAATTGGCTGTGTCGGGGCATGCCTACGGTTTAAGGAAAACGAAATATGGAAATGACCTGTACGCCGTTCGAAAGCTCTTATATAGGAGATAAGGAAAATCATAATTGGAAAAAAAATTCTAAACGGATTATATTTATTGATTTTTTTTTTCGAAGGATGCCAAAGTCCGATAGCGTCATGGAGTTACGATTTCTTTGACAGCAGCTCCAGACAGCAACGGAGCTGGTAGTGGATTATGGAAATGCATATACAGTGCCGTGCAAAATTCTATTTACTTTTAGTTTTTCATTCATAACTTCCTTCAAACTTCATGAAAGTCAATGAAATTTTCAGGGTTGCTTTTTTATGCTGTTCGACGTATAGTCGCAGAGTATTGGTTTCATTGAACTACTATAAAGCCAGAAAAAAATCAATTACGCAAATCATCCGGGTTGCACATTTAGGCATGCTGAACCAAATGGGTTATTTCTTTAATATTTGGGTAGATTTTATTGGATTAATGGTTTATTTATAATCTAGAACATCTCTGCTACAAGTTTTTTGTCTAATTGCTTTTTAATCACATCTCGTTACATGCTGCCAGCTTTCAGTTCGCGATCCATGCACTTAGCCAGAGATGCAGAAGGTTCAGAAGCATAAAATCGATCATTTACCACTATGCCTACAGCGATAATGATTTTAATATATTCACAATACATCACTAAACTAATTCAGATGGTTGCTCGACCTCTGGAAATTAGGTGCTAACTATTTGTGCACATTTTGAACACCGAGATCAACATTGGTCCGCAGCGCAGACTTGCTAAAAGTGATGTTGTGTTGGGGTCCGTGTATCAAAAGCGATTTTGCCTATCTCAAATAATAGCTAATAGGCTTTTATATCTTTTGAAGTCCTATTTCATCCCTGACTTCATGA
The DNA here is from genome assembly GCA_945643635.1 of Allodiplogaster sudhausi. Taxonomy (NCBI): domain Eukaryota; kingdom Metazoa; phylum Nematoda; class Chromadorea; order Rhabditida; family Diplogasteridae; genus Allodiplogaster; species Allodiplogaster sudhausi. The sequence goes on along the minus strand of CALZFC010000001.1, from coordinate 588,786 downwards.
ACTCACAAGATACAGTAGATCGTTTTAAATGGACCCTGGCATAGAGTAGTACGGTGACATTTTAGCCAGGAATCTAAACCCAAAAGTGTTTTGATCGAGTCATAAATCACTTTATCCGATACAGCAGTGTTCATCAATAGTCTTACTCTCAAATTGCTAATTTAAAGTTGTGATTGATATAGAACAGACAGCTGCCAATAAACCGTGCAACCTTATGCCAGGGGTACATTCAAACGATCTACTGTATCTACTGTGTTCATGAAGTCAGGGATGAAATAGAACTTCAAAAGATATAAAATCCTATTAGCTATGATTTGAGATAGGCAAAATCGCTTTTGATACACGGACCAGAACACAACATCAGTTTTAGCACGTCTGCGCTGCGGATAAATGTTAACCTCGGCGTTCAAAATGTGCACAAATAGTTAGCATCTAATTTCCACAGGTCGAGTAACCATCTGAGTTAGTACAGTGATGTATTATGAATATACTAAAATTATTATCGCTGTAGGCATAGTGGTAAATGATCGATTTTATGCTTCTGGACCTTCTGTATCTCTGGCTGAGTGCATGGATCGCGAACTGAAGGCTGGCAGCATGTAACGAGATGTGATTAAAAAGCAATTAGACAAAAAAAATATAGCAGAGATGTTCTACATTATAAATAAACCATTAATCCAATAAAATCTATCCAAATATTAAAGAAATAACCCATTTGGTTCAGCATTCCTAAATGTGCAACCCGGATGATTTGCGTTATTGATTTTTTTTCTGGCTTTATAGTTGATCAATGAAACCAATACTCTGCGACTATTTTTACGTCTAACAGCATAAAAAAGTAACCCTGAAAATTTCATTGACTTTCATGAAGGTTGAGGGAAGTTATGAATGAAAAACTAAAAGTAAATAGAATTTTGCACGGCACTGTACCTATTCGAATCGCAAAACCATAGTGAAATAAGTGTCAAGCAAGCAACCTTTTCTCGGTGGAGTGCTCCGCTGTATATTGATTGATTCGTTTTCCGTTGTGCCAATTATTGATTATCGTCCACGTATATTCCACACACATTAACCTCGTTCTAGTATACTTCAAGAATGAAACTGCGCAATTTTTTTTATCCATTTAAATTTTTTTTATTTTCTATTGATATACTTTCTCCTGATTTATCTCAATTATATATATATATATATATATATATATATATATATATATATATATATTGATCTCGAATAATTTTCTTCTTCGCCATCACACATGCGTTGTTTCCATGGCCCTTTTTCACATGAATATTTAACAATTTACGCTTTTAACTTGATTCGTGTTTACTCTTGTCTTATTTTCGTATCGAACATGTACTGATTTTTATCTCGTTGTCCTTCTTGAATAAAATGCACAAAGACACAAAGTGTTCGAATTCATTTATTGAAAATTAATTCGTACATACGCATGCTACAAAATTTGGCAAATCTTATCCTTTTATTATTCCCCAGACAATGAGTTAGAATTACCAGATTCTTACATACATATGACGCGATTTGCGAGAGAATCGCAAGGGATCTAAAGAGCCGGGGACCCGGCTAAATTAGATTTCGCTCAAAAGCTCATTATAGGTACTTTTTAATACGACGAAACGATTGGAATGGGTCCGGAAGTCTGAAAAAGGCCATTTTGGCGAGCTATGCGCGATCTAAAATTCGAGTGCTCTGTGAGACCAGCCGAAATGTCCGCACATTCGCGTTCGCAGATTCTCGCACAATAAAGCAGTATTTGTGAAATTTTGGCCATAAATAGAGAAGATATTGCTTTAGAAAACTGTTTAAGTAGAATTTTAAAATATTCAATTTAGAGCCGCTGTGGCCTCTAGACTTTGGAGAGGCGTCGTTATCTTATATGACATTTTATCACGGGTTTTCTATCTCATTTCGTAGAGCTGAAAATTCTCTTTCGAATGAGCTATCGTATGTCAGATATCGACGAGCTCTTTAATGTTTCCCAGTCCTTAAACTGTTGAAATGCGCGGGGTTCAGCGTCTGCGGAGCGACGCACACTTTGTATGGGCGATGCTAACGCCAAAAGTGCAACGCAATCCATAATATGTCGAAAGGCAGCCGAGGGAATTCACTTTTAAGGCTATACATGCAATTTAAATGCAAAAGAAGGATTTTCATTAACCGGCAAAACACTTGGACTTCTCCGGGAATCGAACCTGGGACGTCGCAACTGCAAGTCAAACAGTTTCGCAATACTCTATGGGTGTCTCGTAGTCGCCAGAAGATGCGTTTATTATGACGTGCCCGAACACAACTCAAAGAAATGCTTCGCAGGCGCTGATCTCAACAGTTTAAGGACTGGGAAACGTTAAAGAGCTCGTCGACATCTGACATCCGAAAGCTCATTCGAAAGAGAATTTACAGGTCTACGAAATGAGATAGAAAACACATGATAAAATGCCATATAAGATAACGACGCCTCTCCAAAGTCTTGAGGCCACAGCGTCTCTAAAATTGAATATTTTAAAATTCTACTTGAACAGAGTTCTAAAGCAATATCTTCTCTATTTATCGTAAAAATTTTATAAATATTACTTTATTGTGCGCGAATCCGCGAACGCAAATGTGCGGACATCTCTGCATGTCTCTCCGAGCTCTTCAATTTTAAATCTCGCACAACTCACCAAAATGGCGTTTTCAGACTCCCGGACCCATTCCAATCGTTTCGCCGTGTTAAAAAGTACCTATAAAGAGCTTTTGAGCGAAATCTAATTTTGCTGGGTCCCCTGCCATTTTGATACTCTCGCAAATCGCGTCATATAACGCTTTGCACATTCAAAATAGATTTTTTTAAACCATCTTTTTTCTCTTTGTCTCTGTCATACGCCACTTCTCGCTGGCTTCCGTTTTCTCATTATGTACATACCTCATCTCGCTTCCAATTTCAGCACTGTCTTGAGGTTCTATTTAAAAAATAAACAGGGAAAGAAAATATGGAAAAAGAAGGAGAGAGAAAGAGAGAGAGAGAAAGAGAGAGAAAGTGAAAGAGAGAGAGAGAGAGAGAGAGAGAGAGAAAGAGAAAGAAAGAGAGAGAGAGAGAGAAAAAAAAAGATTTAAAAAAACAGCAGAAGTGCAAAAGCCAAACTGACAACTCTACCGAATCAAGTAGGATGATGTCATCGCGACGCCATCTCCGATCGTACGATCCACTTCGTCAAAAGACACTTCGTCAATAGGCATTTCGTCAAAATAAATTTACTGAGCAAGATGCAAGAATAAAAACTTGTCTGTTTGACGAAAAGTCGCCAATATAAATTAATTTTGACGAAATGCCAATTGACGAAATGTAACCAAAAAATTTGACGAAATGTCAATTGACGAAGTGTCTTTTGACGAAGTGTCAAGGAACCGATCCACGCGACCAAACTCGCACGCCATTTCGACCATATTGAGAGAAAAAGAGAGAAAGAGAGATAGAGAGAGTGAAAAAGAGAGAGAGAGAGAGATAGATTAAAAGATAGAAGGGGTGGTGGAGAAAGAAAGAGAGAGAAAGAGAAAGAGAGAGAGAGAGGGAGAGAGAGAGGTGGAGAAAGAAAGAGAGAGACAGAGAGCAAAAATTATTGATTGCTTCATTAAAATGAGCAAATGAAACCGTCTTCTATATAGCCCGCTCTGGAATTCAATAAACGAAGAGGTCGATGTGGGGCCTAGAAAGTATTCATTTATAGAGATCAGCCGTGCTATTAATCTAGGAAGAAAACTGAAAACAGAGCTGAGTGAAATACGAACGAGCATATGTAAAAAGATCATGCAGGTTATGCACCGGTTTACTATCAAAAATGGCTGAGTTCAGTCACATTTACCCTTATCCTATGCATATCTTGGCGTATGTTTCAAACTGCGCTTACCAAGAAAGTTCGCTAAAGTTTGTGTCTCTGACACGAGAGAGTAAGCAAAAGTGAAAGAAGAAAACATTCTAAAAAATTTCTACTCACTTTTGCTCTCTCAGTTTTGCACACTATTTCGAGTCAGAAAAGTGACACAACTAAACGTCCAAGTTAACGGCAGGATTTCTTACGGTCTTGATCACAGTGCAAAGATGTGATTGTTGTTATTTACTATGTGTTGCTGCTTTGTATTCTCGTATAATATATCTCAATTTTTGTCTCAGAAGATGCCGAAGCACCTCTCCTCGGATGAGAAAGAAGTCGTATTAGACGAAATAGCGCGCTTCCGGGAATACCTCATCGAGGGAAACAGCAACCGACGGCCTGGTGCCAATTCGGCAAGAGACGGCGCATGGCAAACAGTGGTTGATCGAGCGCGGGATCGGCTGGGGAATAGCGAGATAACAGTGACTCGCTGCCAAAGGATCCTGTGCGACTCCCTTGCCACCACCAAGCAGTACTCAGTGGACGAAAGCCTGTTGAATTTTACTCTGCTGCGTTAAAATGTCATATATATTTCGGCTGATTTTAGTTACAGAGGAGCAACAGGTGGGGGCAGGTCGCTGGATGTTGAGAAGAATCTTGAAGCTAGATTTAATGCGCTAATTCCTGCTGAGAGGGAAATGATTGGTCTGTATGGCAAATCAGCCGCCTTTTGTGGAATCACTCCTTATGGTGAAAGTATTGTTCCGCTCTCTCAGGTTGATAAATCTCGTGTGTTCATGTTTAATTAAATTTGGTTCGTTATTTCAAGGAGAAAGTGGCGAAACAAGCGATAAGAAAGCAGCGCACACGCCCCTTGCAAGATGAGCATAGCTCGAATGCCGTCGAGAATAGCGGAACAAGTACTGTTGCCTTCAACTCTCAGGTTTTATGTCTCAATTACACTTTTTTGGTCGGATTTCATGCTAAATAATCTAACTTATCGTCAATTACTTTCTTTTTGCGATTGTTGTCGAAATATCTCGAGAAACATGGCTCTTCTAGAATCATTTCCTGGGAAGTGCGGCTAGGAGGCAGCGAAAACGCACGTGGGAAGAAGACGATATGTTCCTTGCCGTTGAAGATCACGTGGAAAGCTCGTTGGCTCGATCTCAGGTTTTTATTTACCCATGTTTTTCGTTGGATGTCAAAGAAATAATGGAACATATCCTGCAGTTGCTTTCTTGTTTGGATCTTTTCGAAATATGCCAAGAAAAATGGATATTTCCAGATGAATTTGCTGGGAAACACGAGAAAGCAACGAAGGCGCACTTTGGATGATCACGAGGATTTGTGTGGCGGCGATGATGAAATGGAAAGCTCTTTAGCTGGATCACAGGTTCTTATCTACTCATGTTCTTTGTTCGTTATCATTGGGAATGATGGAACTTCGTTGGTTGTCATTGAAGTTCCCTTAATTGTTCGGTGGATTTGGAAGGATGTTTAGACTAGTTGCAGAAAAATACACTGAGAAAGAAGCGCACGTTCTCTTTGGAAGATGACAATGTTTTCCCAGCCGGCGACATGGAAAGTGCCAGGATGGTGGTGAAAACTTGTTTTCTAAGTTCTGTTGCCTCCTTTTTTAACAGATTATTTCCCATTTATTTAGGATAACGAGGGATTTCACGAACCAGGCGTGACGGATTCCTCCAGTCACAACCCGAGAAGAACCGCAGCATCGGAACGCATGGTGCGTGAAAAGACCTTCGAAATGCTGGAGGTGTGTTTATTCTTTTACTTAAAAAAGAACATCTTGCGATTAGTCTTATAATTTTGACGTTGAAAACTTAAAATGCTTCTGTAGGCACAACGGAAAGCAGCCGTGGCGACTCAGTCCTTGGCGAAAGATGCTTCGGTGTACTTGCGAAATGCTTCAGCAACAGTTCGTGAGATGGGAAAGGATTTCAAAAGGGTAAGAAAACCTTTCACTGATAACTTGTTCGTAATCATGCATTTGATTTAGTCTCTGCGAATGGAGCGAGAGTGCTTCATTCAGTCGATGAACACCATTGTAAGCTCGCTTGCCGGGCGTTAGTTCTGTTTTGTATATAGATTTCAATGGCGGCCTTGTTATAACAGCAGTTATTAACAGTTTTAATGTCCTTTTCCAGTCTTCCATTGCTGACACAACACATGGTGTTGAGAATGATCAGCAGGCATCTCACGATAATACGGTTGCACTTTCATTTCATTTTATTTTATTTCCTTTTTCTATCCTTGATTCTTCCTTGATTTTAAGTTTGTTTCTTTTAATTAAGTTGAAATATTAAACTGTGGCTTAACATCGTAGGTACTCCTCAATCGTGAAGTAAAGCGAGAGGTGATCGCGCCCGATGAATCAGCGGAAGACGCTAACTCCTTCGTCGACGTTGTGGGAACGTCCTCTGTCTCGGACATGCTGGAGTTGCAGAATGGCAATCGTAACACTTCAGACCGGGCTGCTTCGAGCCGTTCAACTCTCCTATAGCTGTTAGGAATAGAGTTCTATAAAGTTAATGTTTACATTACTTAAAGGATTTAAAATAGTAGATATAGTATTCCTTGTATCTATTAAATGCTCAATTATTCCTCATATCTTTCTTTGCCATTCTCCTTCCTTCTGCCTTTCCTTCTAGCTTTAAAGTGCTTTTAGCACAATTATAGCCTTTGAATGCCTTTTTATCTATTTTTGCGTTTCTTGCTACTTCCGCTTTCTTTCTTTAGAATATAGGTTGTATGCTTTTGTCTTCCCCTTTGACAGTTTCCACTGACATTCTTCATATTCTCCCTATTCTTCTTTTTATCACAGAATCACAGATTCAGCTAGGTTTTTTCAATTATATCTTATCGGATCACAGAGACAACTAGAAATTGTTTATCAAAATTAGGAAGTTATTTTGAGAAAAAATGGCGTAATAAGAATAATATAATAGATTTACAGGTTGGTAGTCATGTGAGTTCGGGGGTCCATTCCGGGTGGAGGATATGCCATTGTAGCAAGGCGGGGTCGAGGGATGGGGTATCCGCCCGTCACCTTCTCAATGATGTAGTTGTGTAAGATGACGGAGGCCATGATGTACTTGATGGCAGATTGTGGTTGCACACGAAGTTGGCTGCGCAGACACCCGAACCTTCGCTTCAACATTCCGATTGCCTGTTCCACAAGGACCCTTGTGTGACGGTGCTCTCGGTTAAATTCCTCCTCGGCTGGGGTTTGTGGATTTCTATATGGGGTGACAACAAAACCATTGCATGCGAATCCAGAATCACCGAGTATGACATATCCGGGAGGAATTGCTCCCTGCGCGAAGGCATCAGCAAGTGATGACTGCCTGTAGATGTACGCATCATGGCAGCTTCCGGGGAATCGACAGTTACAGTATACGATGCGCCCGACCGCATCGCAAACAACTAGGACATTGATGGCAGTCCACCCTTTTCTTGTACGGTACTGCCAAGGGGAGTCCTCAGGAGCCATGATGGGGATCAGCGTCCCATCAATCAACCCGATGACATCTCAATTAAAATTAACAATTATGAAGCTACTGCATTTCTTATTCTTGTTTCCTTGTTGTTCTATGAACATCTTACTTGCAAACCGAGTGCGCCTCGAGAATCCATCTGCTGCTCCAGCGCAGTAGAGTGGGCTCGTCAGTGGGAAGCGGACATGTGTGTCCCAGAGCATCTGCATGCCATCCAGAGTTCGTGCAAGAACATTTACAACAGTAGATTGACAGCATCCAAACAGATCTGCCAACACCGACTGTGACGCATTCGTATACAACGCCCGCAGAAGAATCAGAACCTGTTAAATCTACTGTCTTTCTCTCTCTCTCTCTCTCTCTCTCTCTCTCTCTCTATTTCTGTCTGTCTGTCTCTTACTCTGTCTCTCTCCGTCCCTCTCTCCCTGTCTCTGTCTCTCTCTCTGTCTAGCAACAACTATCCCCTTTTCACTATTTCTGCCTCATTCGGAGTGCTCATCTTGCCTGGTTATCAACGGAGATCGCCCAATCGCCCAAGGAGTAGTGGTTGAGTGCAGAAACAAGGTGGTTAACAAGCTGTCTCACACGGGCTGGCCTCATGCGAAATCGGTCATGGAGAAGCCTCTCGTTAAACCATTGGATGTATGCGGACATATGGGAGGTTCGGATGTCGACGCCGTATTGGAACAGAGCCGGTAGGTCAGAGCCGCCCTCCTTTTTCACATGCTCTCTCGACCGCGCGACAGGAAACTTTATGAGCGCGCGCATTCAAACTGCATCTCTAGCGCTACTGTATACTTATTCGCCGGATACTTCCTTTAATGTACAGTCCCGCCCAGGATCTTGGTACCAAGATTGCGTCGGACGCATCGGACGCATCCAGATGCATCCTCGTTAATAACTATTTTCCTAGGACATCCTAAAATATATTAACTGGTACATTAGTTTGCTTATAGAGAACGGATGCTACTGATAAAAAATCAATAATTTCTATTCCTTTGATAAGAAGTTATCAGTTTTTGCTTATAAAAATTTCATTTCTTATATTTTTCAATGAAATTTCTCCTGTACCATTATTATTTCTCAACCCGCATCTCCAAATTTAATAATAAAATTAGAGATTGTATCATTGATAACGGAAATCGCTAAATCTGACCTTATCACGCATGTTCATTAGCTGAGAAGATTCGCCCAACGATTCTGAATTTAATTATGTAATCAGTTTTCACTCCGTATGCCTCAAGTAGGGCTTGCCCCAGATCCAGCCGCGCATTCATTCTATGGTAAAAGTTCCGGGAGCGGTGCGGGAATTTTCAGAATTCCCGCACCGGTCCCGGAAAGTTCCTGGAGAAACTCTCGAGTGGTGGGGGAAAGTTCCCTAAGAAAAAGTGTGCCATGCGCACTTAAATTACATTTCTTTAGCATGAAAATGTTTATTCGTATATTTTATTACTTTGATTCAAATTTTCAAATTAGAATTTCGTCGTAAGCTGTTCTTCCTCCTGCACTACAAGGAAGGTCAAACTTTAGATTGGATAGAAAAGACCATTTTAACTTGTAACAATAAGGACTTGATTATTTTTTGCCATTTTTGGCTCCAATTACATCGCTTTTCTCCAGCTGTATTAATAATCATTTGACGGAGAACTGGAAAATAAAGTGAGAAAATATATAGTTCTTGAGATCCAAGGAGCAAAATTTTCGTTGGAACTCATAGCTTTCTGGAAAGACGTAAGAAAGAATGTTTGAAAAAAGAAAGAATGGATGAAAGTGGGAAGCAAAGTAAGAAATAAGGAAAGAAAGGAAGACAAAAAGAAAGAAAGTTAGTAGGAATAGGTAATTAAGAAAGTAAGAAATATAGTTAGAAAGAAGGAAAGAAAATAAGTATAAAATAAAGTTAGAAAGATATGTAGTAGGAAAAAAGAAGGAAAAATAGTAAGAAACAAAGTAAGAAGGAAAGAAAGTAAGAAACAAACTAGGAAACAAAGAAAGAAGGAAAGATGCCTTGAAAAAATACCCCGGACCTAAACGCGACATGGGTTCGAGGGTCGGTGAGCGTTACTTCCCGGAAATTGCTTTCACTGCGAGAGAAAACAAACGATAAATACGCAATGAGAGAGGCCAGACAAACCATTTCTCGAGTAGGTTTGTCTGCGCCTCCACTTTTACACGCTATTTCTCGTCATTTCAAACGTCCGGGATTTTTCCCGGAGCGCTGGGCGCATTTGAGCAAAATCAGTCCGGTATCTTTTCCGGAGCGGTCAAGAAAACCTCCGAGGTTCCATGCTATAGCATATAAAAAGTCCGGGAAAGTTCCCGCACACCTCACGACAATTTTTTTTGGGTTCCGGGACCCCTCACCGAACTTTCTTGAGAATGAAAGCGCGGCAGATGTTGGAATTCGAGAGCGAAAACGTTGTTACTTTTAACGCTCTACAATTTGAGATATAGCACCCAAAACGTTTTGAGTATAAGGTATTCAACGGTCAAATTGAAATATTTAAAATAATTTTTCGATATGAAAATGAAATATTTTTCGAAAGACATCTTAAGGACTTTTGTTTAGAATTCAACGGGAATACCAATTAAAAAAAGAAAATTGAAAAATATTGCTATTAACGACAGTTATAGCGAATTAGACTTTTTCCTTACTTTTGCATGCCTAGACAAGGAAAAATTGTTTTATAACAAAATTGATCTACTAATATTCCTTACAGTGCGTATGGGAACCCCTAACTAAATTGTGGACAACTGAATCGGAAAATTTTGCGCCGGGGCAGGCCCCCATTGAGGGCTGCTTGATCCTTACAGAGAGGCTCTCTTACTCACCCCAGTTTGAGGTAGCGAAATAGCATAGGAAGAGAAAAAAAGGGTTAGGCCCCGCCCCCTCGGCCTGAGAAGCCTCCCTGCCCTGTTCTTTCTGAAGAAAGCCATGTAAAGTACACACAATCAAAAATATAGTGTTAACCGGCAATTTATTTGAAAACTGATTACATAACTAGATTCAGAATCGTTAGGCGAATCTTCTCAGCTAATGAACATGCGTGATAAGGTCAGATTTACCGATTTCCATTATCAATGATACAATCTCTAATTTTATTATTAAATTTGGAGATGTGGGTTGAGAAATAATAATGGTACAGGAGAAATTTCATTGAAAAATATAAGAAATGAAATTTTTATAAGCAAAAACTGATAACTTCTTATCAAAGGAATAGAAATTATTGATTTTTTATCAGTAGCATCCGTTCTCTATAAGCAAACTAATGTACCAGTTAATATATTTTAGGATGTCCTAGGAAAATAGTTATTAACGAGGATACATCTGGATGCGTCCGATGCGTCCGACGCAATCTTGGTACCAAGATCCTGGGCGGGACTGTATAACACTATTGTAGGCGTAGAAAATTTTTAATGACTTTTTCAAAGTCTAAGAAAACGTATGAAACCCTCGTTTTCCCATGCTTCCGGGCGTTTTGTAATGATCTTTTCTTCAAGCTTTGAGGCGTGAATAAAATAAAGTTGGCGGCAGTGCGCGCAGCGCGCTGACGCTATTTGGGTTTCGGCTTGGGCACTTAGTATAGGATTTTCCTCGTTTACCTAAAAGTCAACTCCCGGGTTTCCTTAATTTTTAGCTCCGTAGACCCTTTGTAATCTTGTGGTCTGATTTTTAGCTCCGTAGACCCTTTGTAATCTTGTGGTAAGCGCTTGCCATCTCGAGCTGATCCCAAAATGCTAACGTTTGGGACTGTACGACCCCTGCGGGCCGAGTTACAGACCCCCCCCCCCCCGTTTGTTAAACTTTTCATGTGACGCTCAAATTGTTGCAAGTCCGGCCCCTTGCAAGAGAGAAGTGCCCTCAAGGACCCTAAGGCCCCTAGATCAAAGTTGTTAGTCTCCCTTTAGGTCACCCAATTACCCACCTAATTTGCATAAATTTGCATATTTGGGGGAATTGCTCAGGAAAGTCTGGAGAAGAATTTTTTCAAACTAATTTGCATAATTTTGCATATTTGGGGGACTTGTAGAGGAGAGTCTGGGGAAGAATTTTGTCAACCTAATTTGCATAAATTTGAATATTTGGTTAACTAACTCAGGAGAGTCTGGGGAACAATTTTGTCGACCTAATTTGCATATATTTGCATATTTGGGGGACTTGCAGAGGAGAGTCTGGAGAAGAATTTTGTCAACCAAAATTGCATAAATTTGCATATTTTGGGGACTTACTCAGGAAATCAAAAGTTAGTTTTAGGACCATATATGGCCCCAGGGTTAAAGTCAAAAGTTAGTATTAGGTTTTTTTTTACAAATCTCATAAAAAATTATTTATTGCGCAAGCCGAACTTAAAGAAATAAAGTGTAGCACCGTGTAATGTATAAGACTATTGTAGGCATAGAAAATTTTTAATGACTTTTTCAAAGTCTAATAACACTTATGAAATCCTCGTTTTCCCATAATGATCTTAAGGGAATAGGTTCATTCAAATTTCTTCAGTCAATAAATATTTTTTGTAATTATTTTTAAAAATGAATACATTGTTACCTTGAAATAGTTGACGATTTCTGCATTTTAAATGGTTAAAAAACTTTTGCATTGTTGCAGAATGTGAATTAACCATTAAATTAAAATGAAAAGCTGTCTAGCGATCAATCCTGTTTCCTCTTTCAGAAGTCGTTGCCCGTGATATGATTCGTCTGGAAGTACCGGAGCTGGCCGAGCTGAATGGCATAGTCCAGTCGCCACCAAAATGGATTGCCGATCTGCCTTGGTAGGTGCCTTTTGAAGAAAAAAAAGTCAACTTTCCTCCGGTTATTTTGTTAAGTGCTTGTGTGCGTTGTTATTTGCTTTTTCAAACGATTTTCATGCACGTATTCTTCCATTTACCAGCCTTTGCGGTACATGTGAATTAAGTCCGCTTCAAAATCAGCAGGCAGACCATTTGCAGGGTCCTGGAATTTGATGCGAAATATGGTGCCTACATGCACTGCAACTCGGGAAGCGAAGATACTAATTGGAGCTGCGACTGCACCGTAACTTTAACTCTTTTGGCGCAAAAGGACGGTCATAAGATGTATTCCACGACGGTTCGTGAGCTTTTGAGATCCTTGTGTCAACATTATATTAGAGCTGAACCACCAGTCACTCTGTAAACATGTAATGTAATGTAGGGATTTTAGTCCTTTCTTTTTCAGACGTCGCACACGTTCAATTCCGACAACTACCTTCAAACGTTTTTTCCAGCACGGGACTGACGTCTTCGGCCGGGAAAAGGGCTTTATAAGAAGACATGATGGGGGTATTATCATTGAGGCTTCGATCACCATTAAGAATGTCATCGGCGTGAAAGGTAATTTGGAACGCGCGAAATAGGAACAGACTAAGTGTGAGAATCAATCGCGAAGATGGTGCAGAATACTTCGTGGGAGACAGATACCAATGACGGTTTTTTCTAAAACAAAAACATTTGCAATTTAGTCCTGCTGTGAAAGTTAAGAAGACAATATACGCGCAGCTAATCCTGAACTTTTTAGATAGCTATTTGAGTTGTGGAAATTATATGCTTACTTTTTGTGCCCGCCTGCATAACGAGGTCAACTTTGTTCCGCACCCCAGATATTCTTATAGTGATGCTGTGCAGGAGTCCGTGTATAAAAACCCCTATCTCAAGGGACAGTTAATAGGCTTCTCCATATTCGGCAACCTTATTTCATCACTGGCTTCATGGGGCACCTAGTATCAAACGAAAGCATGAAGACACATATGATGCGACCATATGCCATATTTAACAACAATGTTTTCTGGTTCAATCACAACATTGGATTTAGGCGATTGCTGAACTCCGTTCTATATCGATAAAAGTGATTTTTGACTCGATCTTATTTTTTGGGTTTATTTTTTGAACATCATTCTTCACCAGGGAGCATTAAAAAAAAGTACTTTTAAGATCATTCATAAAGTTTCATTCTCAATGTGTCTTTAAATATGTTTCTAGCTTTATATTAATTATTTAGAATAATGACATTGTAATATACCTTGAAACATTCAACGATTTCTACGAATTAAATGGTTAAGAACTTTTGCTATTCTGTGGAATTTGAATTAATTATTATGTTAAAATTAAAGGCTTTGTAGATGCCAACCCTGTGTCCTATTGCAGAACCCATGGCCAGTGATACTATTCGTAGGGATTTGCCGAGGCTGGCAGAGCTGAAGGTGTACATCGAGTCGGCACCAATCTGGATTGCAGGTCTTTGGTAAGTGTGTTTTGAAGAAGAAAACATATTTATTGTACTCAGGTTGTTTTTATGGCCGTTTTGCGTCGTTTGAGTGCGTTATCGAATGATATTCAAACTAAGCACTTTAGTATACCTACATTTAGCAGCCTTTGCTGTATGCGTGAATTAAATCCATTTCAAAATCAGTAGGCAGACCATTGCAGGTTCTTGGTTGTGGAAAAGTATGGGAAGCAGTTATCCGTACACATACTCGGGAAGCAAAGATACTAATTGGAGCTGCGACTGCACAGTAACCTACACTCTTTTGGCGCAAAAGGACGGTCATATGTCGTATCACAAGACGGTTTGTGAGCCTTAGAAAGCCTTGCGTCAATATTATATTAGAGCTGAACTACCAGGCACTCTGTAAACATGTAATGTAATGTAGGTATTTTTGTTCGTCTTTTCTTTTTCAGACCTCGTATGGCTTTTATATGAACATGGATGACGTGCTCAACCCAGAGAAGGGCTTCCTCAGAGATGATGGAGGAATTGTCATCGTGCATTTTTTTCTTTAAAGTAGATGAAAATTAATGAAAAGGGGTAGTTTTTAATTTATTAGATGGCTACTTGAGTTGTGGAAATTAATGCTTACGATTTGTTCGCACTTTGAATAACGCGGTTAGCTTTGGTCCGCATCACAAATTCTGGTGGTTACGGCGGCCACGCTGTTGCTAGGTCAAAACATTTTTGAAAATGGCGGGAACTTCGAATTTTCGCTTTTATGAGAGAGTTCAAAATACGTGAGGGGTTATGACGGATATGTCTTTGGATATGGCCGGGGGTGAGTGTGCATCGGGGAGATGCCACACCACAGGTGCAAGCCGTCATCAACGGCCACGGAGATGGTACACCACTGGATGCCGAGAACCGGCCGCCGGCCGACCTCACCCAGACCCCGGCAGACGACGGAAATGAATCGACTGGAGGTGGTGGCGTGCTCCCCTCCACCAGCAGGGTGAGCACCCAGGCTGGCATTCCTCCGGAATTGAGAACAATGCGTGCTAAACTGAAGCTGCCAGGCCACACTAAAGCAAAGCACTAAAGCAAAGCACAAGCTCGAAATGGCCAAGAAAGAGAATGAGACCGAAACTCTTTCGCTCTGAACTAGAGAGATACAAGGACAAGAGCGATCGGAATCTATCATCAGACTCAAGATCTGATTCTCAGGACGGTCGGGGGGAGACACCGAAGCGCCAGCAGCTTCCGAAGAAGAAGTTCAACATTCCCCGGTTCGGTCTTCGCCCGCGCATCCTCCGCCATGCTGCATCTCTCCGCCCAAGGGACAAGGAAGAAAGGCCGCTCTTCCGTCCCAAGCAGGTCCACCCGCAGCAAAGATTCCTTGAGAGCAAGTCGGAACAAGACGAGTATCTTCAGAAATCCGAGGCGGCACCACCGTCAGTGGCCCCTCCCGCACAGGAGAGCGCGCCGCCCATTCAGTCCCAGCAGTCCGACGTCAACGAGGCACATCTGCGAGCAGCAGGTGCATATTCTGAACGGGATCGGGAAGGAGAATTCGAACTGCCGGGAATGGCAATGAATCATCCTGTTTTCCAGCCGAACTACTCGTCGCACAGCTGGCAGCTGGAGACCCGCCGAATCCCGCCCTTCTCAGCCGAATCGCATCCCAGCAGGCGACCAACAACGAGGACGCGCCGTCCACCTCCGCAGCAAACCAGTACGGAACCTCAACTTTTTAATAGAGGACAGAGAGCGAGAGAGGGAAGAGATGAGAGAGATGATGGCTAGGATGGCAATCCGATCATTCCTGGAGAGGTTCAATGCCAAGTACGGCAGACTGCTCACCATGAACCAATGCCTTGGACAGTTGGTTTGCATGCTGGGAGAAGATGCCCGAAAGGCATATGACGTCTTGCCTGACGACGTCAAGAATGCCGGATTCGGGCGAGTCGTCGACGCGCTTGAAAGGCGCTTCCTCGGCGACCCGGCCCTCTCATCCTTTGAGGCTGATCAGAATTTCAGAAAACTGAGAAAGAGGTACGACCAGTCAATCTCCGACTTCAGCCTAGATGTGGAGGCTCTCAGCAAGAAAGCCTTCCCGGATGCAACCGAAGAGATGTTGGCAATGCTGAGGAATTCCAGTCTGTTGGACTGACTGGAAAGCAGCCAGTAGAGAAGGGCGATGATGGCGAGAATGGACGACTCGCCCGCTATCAGCAATGACGACCTCAAGAGCGAGGCGCTCAGGATGGAGAAGCTGGAGAAGAGAGAAGCGGCGTTGTCAAGCTTCCAGAGAGGCGAGTTCCAGAGGAGAACGGCGCCCAGACAAGGAGGAACGCCGTCAACAAGGCCACGACCACCGTGGACCTCACAGCCGTCAGCACCTCGCGCACCCTACCGACCACCTTACCAGGAGAATAATCGCCAGTCGATGAATCGTCCGCCACCCGCCGCTCCACATCAACAATTCGCTAATCCGCAGCAACCGCGCAACGCCCAGTAGTCGCAAGACGCGAGGCGTTCGGAGCCAAGCGGGCAGCAACAGCAGCAAGCTCAGCCCCAGCAGCACGGTCCGCCCGCTCAAGGAGCGCAGAACCGTGGAACGAGGCATGTGACGATCGATGGGAAGAAGAGGAAGCGGAAGTACAAGAAGACTTGCTGGGTCCCCTCCAGCGCAACCAATGACGAGGAGATCGAAAGCCGATTAAACAAATTGAAGATCTTTCGCTCTTCCGAGGGCCGTCATGGCTAACTTGTGCAACACTCAATGGAGTGGACTGCATCGTCACGATTGACAGCGGATCAGAAGTGACCATCCTCCGAGAAGGAAATGCATCGAATAGAGCTGTCCGCCGAGCCAGTTAAGCAATGGAGGCCTGATTCAACCCTGAGAGACGCCTCCAACAACGCGATGGAGCTGAGCTCCGCGGCGACCCTCATCTTGAAGATGCCCTTCACCAAGGCCAAGGAGATTGGCGTGTACATGACCGGCACCCCGGAGGCTGACAACGTCCTGCTCGGACAGAACGCACGATCAGTCTGGGAGAAGTGGTGGCTGCACACATCCGGAGAGGATGAGGAGCCAGCGAGAGTCATTAAGGTCACAGTTGTCCCACCACACTCATCTGGCCGCCTTTCGCTGCAACCACCCCATGACCCTGCCGCCACGGCCTACCTCTCATCATCCAATGAAGTCGGCTCGACTCTTGTCTCGCCAGAATGTGAAGTGCCGGTGCAAAATGAAACGAGTCATCCACTTGAATTTGATCCGGATGAAGAAGTCGATGTGTGGTCTTCGACCGCATGGCAGCCCATCGAGATGACACCCGACAACTGCGAGGCACTGACAGAACGAGCAGACGAAGTGCTCGAAACCGTTTCGGTAAACGGCCGGATCGAGTCAGAAGCTCTGAGGAATCTGCTAAGAACATTCTCAGATGTCTTCGCGCTGAATGAGAATGAGCGTGGCCAAACTAATTTGGTGCAGCACGAGATTGATATTGGTAGCAACCCGCCGATCCGACAGAAGCAGCGACCTGTTCCACTTGGCCTCAGAGAGCAAGTCAAGGAACAGCTCAAGCGGATGGAAGAACACGGAGTCATCCGACCAAGCAACTCGCCATGGGCATCACCATTGGTGCTGGTCAGGAAGAAGGATGGAAGCCTTCGGCTCTGTGTGGATTACCGAAGACTGAATGACATCAGTCTCTCTGACATCTGCAGAGCTGGCGATCCAGAATCTGAAAGGCAAGAGCCTCTTCACCACACTAGACATGCAGTCAGGATATTGGAAAGTCCGACTTTCGGAGGATGCTGCCATTAAGTCCACATTCACGACACTCGATCGCCTCTACGAGTTCAAGGTACTCCCATTCGGACTGGCAAAAAGCCCAGCAGTCTTTCAACGACTGATGCACAAAGTAAACATTTGTTTTCAAGTATTTCTACAGTATGCCCTGATAGACCAAAAATATTCAGATGAGCGTAACTCCGTTCAATGGCGACCAATCTCAATTTTGAAGCATTTGTTCGATTCCTTGTCTGATGGGGCATAAAAAGTCCTCAGTTACTTTTTTTCCTATAATCTTCATTATAGGGGTAATTTTGGCAAAAATGTGTTTTGAGTGGTCCATTTCGGGCATCGGGACCCCCCCCCCTGTTAAAAAACGGAGTACACCACGTGATAAAGCGTGCTTTGTTACCTCTTGAACAATTATTGCTAAAGTGGAAGTCCTACCTCAAATGGACGGTAGCACGCGAAAAATGTACGCGAGTCGGTCAAAATGGCTCATTTTCAGCCGCCGAGGCACCGTGCAAGCTCATTCATCGATCCATAACTACGCTCAATGCTAATATTACAAATTCCTTAGCATATCATCACGGAGATATTCCTATATTTCATACATAGCTTTATTGAAAAGTTTTGATTTATATGGGAAATTACGTTCTGTATAATTAGAAGACTTAAAAAACTACTTCAAAAAACTTTCAGCATGTCCAAACATACATCATAAGAAAGAGGATGAAATTTGGTGAAATGTTCAAAAACTTTGGATTACCATATTTAACGTTATACTCAATGTTTTTTAATAATCGTTTTAATCATCGATTCCTCGTCCAAAACAACACAAAAAAGTCCCAGATGACTATTTGCGAAAAATTAAAACTTTTATTACTTTTGGCCAATAAAATTTTTTGAAATGTAGTTTTCAGGCAATAACTTTTTTTATTATTACTTTCCAAAAACTGAATCTTCCATAAGAAAGAGGAGGAAAAAGTACACATAATATGTGTCTACGAGGAAAACATTAATATACTTTTTTTGGGTATCTTCATTTGAATATTGGTTTCTGAGCATATTTCGGCCCAAAAAAGTATCGGAGGTTTTTCCTCGTAGACACATATTATGTGTAGTTTTTCCTCCTCTTTCTTATGGAAGATTCAGTTTTTGGAAAGTAATAGTAAAAAAAAGTTACTGCCTGAAAACTACATTTCAAAAAATTAAATTGGCCAAAAGTAATAAAAGTTTTAATTTTTCGCAAAAGGTCATCTAGGACTTTTTTGTGTAGTTTTGGACGAGGAATCGAACATTGAAAAGATTATTAAAAAATATTGAGCATAACGTTAAATATGGTAATCCAAATATTTTGAACAATTCAACTTATATCTAAGTGAAAAAAATGTTTCTAAACTTTTTGACTATCTGAACAGACAAGGAATCGAACAAATGTTTCAAAATTGAGATTCGTCGCCATTGAACGGAGTTACGCTCATCTGAATATTTTTGGTATATCAGGTATACTGTAGACAAACTTGAGAAAAAAATTCTGAAAACGGTTTTGGGAATCCATTTAGGTCCTATACACGCTGTATTAAGGAAATTAGGATCAAATGGTACTTTTGTTCCTTGTCCCGTGATGGTCGAGTCTCTCAGACTGGTTCTCTTTTAAAAATCATGGCTTAGGAGAGCTGAGAGGAGGTCAGCTGTGTTCTACGCATCATTCCCGTTAATTCACAAAATTGGATTTAGGCGATTGCTGAACACTCTTCTATATCGATTAAAGTGATTTTTGATTCAACCTTAATTTTTTGGGTCTATTCTCGGGACATCATTCTTCAACAGTGAACCTTCATAAATTCTTCACTTAATAAGTCATTTTTACAAACATTTATAAAATAAGGTGAATTAATTATTAAATTAATATTAAAAGCTTTCTTGATGTGTCCTCTTGCAGAAACCATGGACTATAAAACGATTCTTCTGGACGTGCCGAAGCTGACCGAGCTGAAGGAGCAAGTCAAGTCGCCAGAAATCTGGATTGCCGGTCTGCCTTGGTAAGTGTCTTTTGAAGAAACAACTTGCTTCACTCAGGTTATTTGGCTTGTGTGCGCTGTTATGTGCATTATTGAACAATACTCATACATTTATTTTTCCATTTGTTTACTGTGCTTGCGACTTAAATCCGTGTCAAAATCACCATTACAGGTTCTTGGCTGTGAACTCTGAATGCTCAGAGGACACAAAATATGTGAAGAAGTTGGTCGTCAACATTCATTGCAACTCGGGAAGCGAAGATACTAATTGGAGCTGCAACTGCACCAAAACTTTCGCTCTTCTGGCGCAAAAGGCCGATCATAAGCCGTATTACAAGACGGTTCGTGAGCTTTCGGGAGTCATGCGTTCTTATTCTCTTTTTCAGTACATTTGGGCATACGAATTCAACGAAAGCACCAAAGGATGCTTTTTAATGAACTGGGACGACGTCCTCAACCCGGAGAATGGTTTCATCGGAGATGATGGTGGAATTGTCATCGAGGCTTGGATCACCGTCAAGGATGTCATCCTCGTGAAAGGTTATTAGGAATAGGAACAAAAGAGGAACAAAATAAGTGTGACACTAAAGAAAAAAAAACATTTGTATTGCTTTACTAACAATAAGACTTGAAAGTTACCTAATTTTAACAATTAGGATCCAAAGATACGAGATTATCATTATAATTGAGATGGCGACCCATGAAAACAATCAATGAAAAATTACGAAACTGACAATAAGCTTTCGTTTTGGATAAGGAGCTACGAACCTGTTCAGGGTATCCAGCAGCTAAGGCCTCGTTAAGCAGGCAAATTCCCTTGTTGTTGGGGCTGGTGGGGGGGGGGGGGGATTCTTCATCACGCACTTATTCATTTCAGGAGGATAGAATTGAGATTACTGGATTAACAGAATGAGTGCTAACTGTTTTCATCTCATCTTTGGGCCGTAGACGTGCAGAACACGAATCTTGCCTCGTTGTCGAAAAATAGATATCTCCATTGGAATGAGGCCAGTTCAAAGTAACCTTGTACGGGTGTGGGTTTATTCACTGACAATAAATTTGCTAAATAAAAAATTTATTCTACATTTCTTAAGCAAAAAAAATGAAAGCACTAAAGCAAGGAGGATTTATAAGGGGCGAGCAGCGTCTAGTAGTCGCCTCACACCGGTGCTACCCTAGTTGGAAAGAGCATGGTGAACTGAACCAGCCGCCCATTCAATCTGTCTAATGTTTGAAACACGTTGGGAACCCTTGTTCGCAACATTGGCGTTGTTCTCACAGGTTTGGAACAAGCTGGCAACACCTCGAGCTCATTACATTCAAACTAATCTCTGTAAATGTTTTGTCGGCTTGGGAATTATAGGATTCCCATTGAAAATAAAGGCGTCCCAGGAAAAAATTAGGCGTCCTATGGCAAAAAAATGCGTCCCATTGAATTTTAGACGTCCCATGCAATTTAAGGCGTTCCGAACACTTTTTCTCTTTTTCTTGTCGATGCAATTTGAGGAGGAAAGAGTACTGCGGAGTAGAGATAGTAAATGTACCAAAAATGTTGGATCGTCTAAGCCAGTAGGGCCTAAGAGACACTAAAATAGAGCCGAGTTGGTTAACAGCAGAGTCTCTGCACTGTGCCATTTCGTCTCTGACGAGAAAAAGCATCATCATAGCAGCTTTTGTTCTTCACAACCTGCGTTTCCATCTTTCCATTATGCAGGACAAGAAACCTTCGTTGCCAAAACATGCTTGCCCCAAAAAATTAAAAAAAAATCCCTTTTTGAACACAGAAAAAAAATTGTTTGTGCAAAAAAAAAAACTATTCCCGCAACTCGCGCTGAACAAAGAAGATTGATTTATAATAAAACATCTTATGATTGGAAATTCATTGAAAGGGGTTCATCTTGTGCCAAATTTCATAATCTTTCTTATGATGTATGTTTGGACATGCAAAAATGTTTTTGAAGTAGTTTTTTAAGCCTTTTAATTATACAGAACGTAATTTCCCATATATATATATAAACTTTTCAATACTATGTATGTAACATTTGAAGATCTCCGTAAGAACTCTTAGATGATATGCTAACGAGTTTGTAATATTAACATTGAGCGAAGTTATGGATCGATGAATGCGCTAGTACGGTGCCTCGGCGGCTGAAAATGCGCCATTTCGCGCGCATTTTTCGTGTGCTACCGTGCCTTTCCGGAAAGACGTTCACTTTACGAATAATTATTTTAGAGGTAATAAACCACACTCTTTCACGTGGTTGGTTCGGTTTTATAACATAGGGGTTTAAGTGCTCGAAATGGAACCCTCAAAACATATTTTTGCCAAAATGACCCCTAAAATAAAGATTTCAGAAAACCGTTTCTATGGTTGTCCCTACGTGACAAGGAATCGAACAAATGTTTCAAAATTGAGATTGGTCGCCATTGAACGGAGTTACGCTCATTTGAATATTTTTGGTATATCAGGGTATACTGTAGAAATACTTGAGAAAAATTTTTTTCTGAAAACGTTTTTGGGAAGCCATTTAGGTCCTACACACGCTGTATTAAGGAAATTAGGATCAAAGGGTACTTTGTTCCCTGTCCTCTTACCATGGGGCATGGTCGAGTCTCTCACAATCAGATTGGCTCTCTTAAAGGAAGTCTCCGGCGAATAATTAACATATCGGGTTTTAAGCATGGATCAGTTCGTCTCATCGTAAAACTTAGATAGAGAAAGTTTGAATGAATTTCATCTTATCGTCCCCGAATTATAGTCATTTTAAATCTCACGGGTAGAGAATTAACTACTGTAGATTTTAGCACCCTCCTATTTTGCATCGTTCGATCGCCAACTCCAGCTATTTTGAAAAAAAATTATGCGTGTATAGCAAAACCGGGAAACAGCGCAATCTTCTTGGAAGTGTGCATATCGGGAAGCAACCGACATTAGCCGGACTTTTCTCAACATGTCAGCAAAGTGCGGAAAAATCCCCTTTAACCTAGCTATCTGGCTTCATTCGCGATATTGGTTGAAGTGGTTCATAGCATCTTATTCACCACGTACTGACACACAAAAAGGCGCCGTACCTTTTTTAAATTCTTGGATCTTCACTTTTATTTTCGGCAGAAACTCTTTTTGCCTCTATGTGCAAGAGACAGAAATGTGGCTGTACTCAAAAAAATATGGAAGATTACACGTAAATAAACATTCTATATGAAAGCCCAGACTTTTTTGTGCAGAATATACTTCTTTAAGACAGCCTGTCAGTTTCGCTACGAATCGAAAAGTAACACGAAGTCGAGACTACACAATGGATATTCACCAATTCACCGCGTTCACCGCGAATATTCACCGTGCAAATTGGAATATTCGAATGATGCTCAATTCGAATATTCCAATTTACGCGGTGAATTGGTGAATATCCATTGTGGTTTCTCGAGTTTGTGTTGCTTTTCGATTCGCAGCGAAACTGTGAGGCTGTCTTAAAGAAGTTTATTCTGCACAAAAAAGTCTGGGCTTTAACATAGAATGGCCATTAAAGTATATTCTTCCATATTTTCCTGACTACGGCCACTTTTCTGTCTCTTGTGCACAAAGGCAAAAAGAGTTTCTGCCGAAAATAATAGTGAAGATCCAAGAATTTAAAAAGCTACAGCGTCTTTTTTGAGTGTCAGGACGTGGTGAATAAGATGTTATGTACCACTTCAACCAATATCTCGAATGAAGCCGGATAGCTAGGTTAAAGGGGATTTTCCGGGCAGGCCGCACTTTAAGTGCGCGGTTCAAGCAGACATATCGAGGCTTCCCGTTGCCCAATTCGGCAAGTAGATAGTATTTTACACGTATAAAAGACTGTGCTTTCATGTGGCCTAGGTAATTAGGCGGGCGTAGTCTTCTTTGTTTTCTGTCTGCATGCGTTAATCTCTCGAAATCAATGCAGAAAAACAGATTTTGTCGAAAAAGTAATTGAAAAAGTACTCAGATGAAAAGGTTATGCAGAACATTTTATGCATTTCTACACTACAAACGCAATGGTATGTTTGATTTCTGAAAAGATCGAGACTAACACCTTTTATGGCCTTTTTTGGCCTTTTTTTAATTGCCTGCCACTACTTATTGAGGTGTTCACTGTCGAACATTGTAAAGTTCCCGAAGGTGAATTCTCATGAAATTCAGTTTATAGACGTAATCAATGACGCTCTTTCAGATAGTATTGGTTAGAGCGCACCCAAATGACTGCTAAGGTCTCTAATGACACATTCCAATAATATAAGTGCTCATTTCGACCTCTTAATGAAACTTTCATGAAAGACTTTCTATGGCTGTTTTGTGCGTCGTCAGATAGCGAATATAATTATACTTTCAAAATTTTGTTTTGTTAGGTTTTACCAACTTTATGGTCACTTGAGTATTTACGTTAAATCGAGGCATACTGTAGTTATACCTTCAAAATATTTTTTGAAAAAATGCTTTTTTGGAAGCTCTCATGATGCTACACAAGCCCTACAAGGGAAATTAAAATCAAAAAATTTTTTTGTTCCCTGCACCCTCATGATCGAGTATCTCTGAGAGCTCTCTTAAAGGAGGCCATAAGGGAAAAACTCCTACCACGAAGTCCCTGACGGATTTGGACGGAATCATAAAAAGTACGGAGTAAAGAATCTACAGAAATTGTGCTACTGCCCCTTGCCTCTCTCCCCAGACAGCCAGGTGAGCCGACGTGTTGAGAAAAACCCGGCCAATGTTGGTTACGCGCACCATATGTATGAAATTCATGGGCATGACTCGGTTAGCCCAAGCGGCCACGGTGTTGTTTTGTCAAACGTTTTTGAAAATGGCGGGAAAATAAAATAATTGGGAATTCAAAGTAGAAAACAGTGTTAATTTCCTCAGGACATGAAGGTTTTTGTGACTTCGGGACACTTTCAATCGAAGTTTCTAGCACAACCCGACCAAATAAGGCGAAAAAAACAAGACACTATTTATTCGCCTCGGACCTCCTTTAACTCTGAATGGATTAAGTAGTTCAAAATTAATATATGTTAACAACGAATAATGTTTTCATCATTGGAATTTTTTGTGTGTTTTCGGTGCATATAAGACAGTGTTAATTAAAAAATTTGGTTTTTTTTTCAGCAATTTTCGAGTATGCTGTTATTTTTGGCACGGATTTAGAATATTCCACTGAGGAAGTTGATTATTCCACTGTTTGTCATTATTGACGATCGTTAAAATAGCCAGATCAGCGTTTTGACAATTTCGACGTTCGTCAAAAATGGCTAGAAGTGGAATATTCTAAATCCGTGCCAAAAATAACAGCTTAGTCGAAAATTTCAGAAAAGAACCAATTTTTTTTAAATTCACACTGTCTTATATCCATGGTGAAAGACAGAAAAAAATTTTAGGAAAAATTTTTTTTGGGATATTTATTGGGTACTATATATATATATATACATATGTATGTACATTAGCCTTTAGAAGGAATAATAAAAAATAATAATTTGGGAAAAAAAAATAAGATCAAGTCTCTCATATTGGATCTCTTACTCTGAAATAAAACTCTCACGAGGAAATGTGGCTTAGTTACTCAACCAGCGAAAACTTATGACAAAAATAATTCATGACAAAATAAAACGTCAAAAATTTAGCCTTTCGAAAGAAATCCTACTGTGAGACACTTTTTATTAAGCATTCGATGAGCAATCAGATGAAAAAAAAGAAAACTTATTTTAAATCGAATATTCAATACTTGAGCACGCATAAAGGAATTGCTTGAAATAAAAATTTTATGAAAATAAAATTGGCAGAGAACACCACTGAACTGGCAGTCCAAAGCGATGAGAATGCCCCACTTCTCTCTGGCGGAGGGAGAACTTCTTTCGATGAGGTTAGACTTTATAAAATGTCGCTTCATACATAGAAAACGAAACTTTCAAATTATCGATCATTGTCTGAAAACTATTGACTTGAGAAGAGTGCCTTCGAACAAGATTACTTATTTTGATTACGTAAGGAGAGAGAGTATGGGGAGAGTGGTAGTGAGAGAGACAGAGAAATTGTTGGAGTGTCGAGCAGAGTTAGCTTTTTATCACATCCCAACCCAGACCACAGCATTATTGTCTCATAATCATGTGTGGATCACATTCAGCGTCTATCGTGAAGACGAGGAGAATAAGAAATTAATTTTTCATATTATTTTGGCATATTTTTGTTCACATCTAAAGTCATAAGTCGCAGGTTCGAAGTCGCAATTAGATTAGATTAAATAAAAAGCAGAAGCATGTCTGCAATTTCTTACCAAGTGCCGTATGTGCTTGGTGCGTTACAATAAACACTATAAACGTGTCTTGTGCACGTCAATGTAACACTTGATTTTTTTCAACTTTGAGTGTACTATTTGAGCCTTTTTTATTTGGTTATTCTTTGGAAATAAATATAGAATAATGGTTTAAAAAATGTCAAGAAATATTTCTTTGCGCAGATGTGCTGATGCAAAATAAAATTCAAGTTCCTGAATATTTCTTTAATTACTATTATTCTTTATCCTTTCAGGTGCTGTTTTGGGGTGTGGCCATTTTCGTTGTGATCTTTTCCTTAGCGGTCATTTCCGGAGCAGAATTTTCCGGAGCGATCGTTTCCGGAGCAGTCATTTCCGGAACAGTCATTTTCGGAGCTGTCATTTCCGGAGCGGTCATTTCTGGAGCGGCTATTTCCGGAGCGGTCTGTAAAATTTTCACTGATCTTTGGGTAATTTTATGGCTATTTTATTTTAGTTGCATTATAGCAGATCCATGCGATAACTTTTAGGTGTAAAGTAGATAGATCTTAAAGTTCCTGACAAATTTTTAAGAAGTATGGTGTAAAGAAGAAGTACGGCGCGATAACTGTTAGTTTTAATAATAATTTAATCTGTTGAAAAATGTAACGTTGGAATGCGCGACAGGAATAGAATAGTCTGATATCCTGAAAGGCAAGAATGAACCCGAACAATTTAAGATCGAGTCAAAAATAACTTTATTCGACACAGAAGGGCGTTCAGCAATCCTTAAATCCCAAAAAGTTAATTTAATCCAGTTACCGATGTAGAAAACCCAACTGTGAAATATGGCATCTTATGTAGGTGTCTTCAACCGTGCATTGGCTTCTTGATGACTGGTAAAGCCTGGGATGAAAGAAGAATTCCATATAAAAGCCTATTAACTCTCGTTTGAGATAGTCAAAATCGTTTTTGAGTCACGAACCCCTACATAGCAGCACTTTAAGAGAGCCAATCTTAGAGACTGGAGCAGGGGCATGTCGGGAACAAAATTATTTTTTGATTTTCTTTTCCTTCTTAAGGCTTAAAAGGACCTCAAAAACATTCTTTCAAAAAATTATTTTCTTCAGTTTACCATGGATGTGCTCCGAAAACCCAAAAAAAATAAAATAACCATAATTTGTTCTTTGTTAACATATATTTATTTTCAATTGCTTATTCGATTCAGATTTGAAAGGCGCATAAAAAAGGTCCTTATGACCTTTTGCAAAAAAAATATTAGAAAAAAAACCTCATTTTGGCATTTTAATATTTCGAGTGGTGCGTTTGGGGCATAAAACCCCGATCTTAAAAAACTGAAGCTGATCCTGCTCTTGAGAATAGCACCCTCGACTCCACAGTCAACAATTAGATTTCCAAAAAGGTCTATTATTAGATTACCTTGAAGAGTGTCATTATTAGAGTATACTAAATTATGTTATTCAAAATTTACTTACGGTTTCCAGCTTGTTTATTCTTTCTTGATCTCTATTGTTTTTGCAGCTTGTTGATTGTTTCTATGTCCATCACTTGCTTTTGCTTTAAATACTTCTCTCGCCCGCCCCCATTACTTTTTGTGCCTTAAAGGAGACCATAAGGGAAAAAGTCCTGCCACGAAGTAGCTGACGGATTTGGACGGAATGATAAAAAGTACGGAGTAAAGAATCAACAGAAATGCCCCTCGCCTCGCTCCCCAGAAACTTGTGGTTTGCACCACTGCCAGGTGAGCCTACATGTTAAGAAAAACCCGGCCAATGTTGGTTGCGCGCACCATATGTATGCAATTTATGGTCATGACCAGGTTGGCCCCAGCGGCCACAGTGTTGCTCTGGCAAAAATTTTGAAAATGGCCGGAAAATAAAATATTCGGGAATTCAAAGTAGAAAACAGTGTAAATTTCCTCAGGGTATGGAGGTTTTTGTGACTTCGGGACACTTGCAATTGAAGTTTCTAGCACAACCTGACCAAATAAAGCGAAAAAAAACAAGACACTATTTATTCGTCTAGGACCTCCTTTAAAGAGGCTTAAATTATATGGTCCTTGCTGTCTGCGCCTCTCTTACTACCAAATCTACAGTAGTTTTTTGAGGGCTACGGTGGATTTTGAGGTCCATGGACAGCCCTCATCTCCTAACAGCACATAACCATCGGGAATTGAGCCAGATGCCATAGCTTGACCTAATTCAGATTACTGTACGACAAAGCTGTCATGATAGGAACCGCGCCACTCTGCATTGAGATATACAATTCTACCGTATGCGTCTATTACAATGAGGGCGTTGATTGCACAATATCCCTTCCGGCAGCGATACTGCCAAGGAGTCGTTGATGGAGTGGCGATTTCAATGATTCCGATTATATCTCAATGACAGAATGATTGAATCTAACACTTTTTAATATTTTAATTACATTCTTTCTTTGTTAAGAGAAAAGTTTATGTACTTGGAAAAATTTTGGCGGATTGTCGACTCGCAGCAAGCGAAGCAATCAGCAAGAGTATTGAAGGGCGCGCCGGTCAGGAGACAGCGAATCACAATCAACAGCTAGATAGATCATGAAATCTTTAAAAACGACTAACAAGAAAACGCAATCTAGTCAGGAATATGTTTCCCATTATACTAATTCCGAACCTGATGAAATGGCGTAATTGTCCAAGCTCCTTGCATTTGAAGATTTAGACTTGTAGAGATTACTTGGACGACGAAATCGACATCTGTAGGTGTCAAGCGATAGCGCCTCGCGAAAAGGGCTTCATTGTTAAGGCAGAGTCTGTTGTGCCTTCCTTATGTAGGGCAGGTTTGGTCTCCGTTGGCGCTGAGGTAGATGAAGAAGATGAAAGGCCATCAATGCATAAACATATGTAACCTTTTTTACAGTGTCTTAAAGCCGTGAAAAACTATACCAAAAAACGGTCGTAGCTGTTTGTCGACGACGTGTCATTGACCGAACGTACGATTAATCGCGCGGTTGGTCTTGAAAAAAGTTCGTTTGCTATAGACGCTTCAATTATGGGGCTCAACGCCTGTTGAAATCACAGTTCAGGACACTTGATTGAGATAAAGACAAGAAAAGTGACAATATAATAGCCAAAATATTGCTCTAAACAACCAAAAATAAAAAAAGTGCAATTTTCCAACCTTACATTTATTGTAGACTTAAAATTGTTTAAGTTGATACACAGAGGATATGTGCCGGGTTCTCTCGTCTCCGAGTTAATGTCACACAAAAGTAATATATGACAAGTTAATAGCTTCAAAACGTCAGTATCATCAGTGCGTGTCTCGCTATTGCGCGATGTACATAAATAGCAGATCAGATGGGCGGGGCTTAGACACGCCGCCTCTCCCCCGCCAGCACAGGATTATTACTTTTACCACATCCAAACCTAAAAGATAGTATTGAAGATGAAAAGAGCATTCGAACGAACCATTGGTTTGAGAGAACTTAGGAAGACTTTGATTTTTCCTGATCGATTATTCCGGTGCGGCAATACAAATCAGTACCTCAAATTTATTTCCACACGTCGAGACATAAACCAGAAGAAAGATCGTAAAATTCGCTACAAATTCCACTCCTAACAAAAAAATTGACCAGGAAGCATCAAAGACTTCCTAAGTTTTCACAATTCCAATAATTCATTCGAAAGCTCTTTTCATGCTCTATACAACCGTGTAGGTTTGGTTCTGGTTAAACGAGTAATGCGTGGTTTGTCCTCGCTCATAATTAATAGGCTATAAAAATTTTTAAGTTGAAAATTTTCACTTTTCTTCCTTTTTGTTATCGTTTTGAGCAATATCTTGAATATTATGACATAAAGTTTCTTTTCTATATCTCAAGAAAGTGCGGAGCAGTGCAGTGCAAGCCTTCATAGCAAGCGTACAAGGTACGTTACGACTCCTTGACCAGCTCCTATCGAATCCTTGTATCAGAAAGCACGTGATGCTTTATTTATTTATTTATTTATTTATTCAAAACATCATTAAGATGTGACGACATTAAGAGATTAAGAACGAGAAGATTGCATGATTCAACTGTAACTTTTTGAAGAAAAAGAGAATGCAATAATCCGCGGAGAGGAAGAAGAAAAACAAATAGTTGGGAAAGATCTACTGAAAATGGATGAAGAGGGTGGGTAGGGGGGAACTGTTGGAGGAAATCCATGTTCACCGATTTTGGCGATTATACCTTTCTAGCGAAGAAGATTGATAGAGGCTATATACGCACATTCATGTCAAAGAATTGTTATAACCGTCACTCACGGTTAGGGTATTTTAATTAGATTCACAAACTGCCCCAATGTAACATGTGCGTTGCCCCAACAACCTAGAATATTCTCTGTAAAATAGTATATTAGATATACCATGCTCGCTGGAGGGTGGATTATAGGCATAATGGGATGGC
Source organism: Allodiplogaster sudhausi (assembly GCA_945643635.1). Classification (NCBI taxonomy): domain Eukaryota; kingdom Metazoa; phylum Nematoda; class Chromadorea; order Rhabditida; family Diplogasteridae; genus Allodiplogaster; species Allodiplogaster sudhausi. The sequence continues at coordinate 558,672 of CALZFC010000001.1, read as the reverse complement.
GAGACTCTTATTGGCTAGTATTCTAATTATACGATAGCGTGAATCTAATAATTCAACGTGACTTATGAATACTATCTAATGTGAGCGAAGATTCACGTCGAGAATACTATACCGCGAAGTTGCAACTACCTTAAAATTCTTATTAGAGTATTCCGTCCGTTACGGTTATGACAAATATGTGAATCTATATATCGCACGGCGTCCTGATCTTTCTTCAAATGATTTTTCTTCAAATGATTTTTCTTCAAATATCGAAATGATTTTTCTTCAAATGATTTTTCTTCGAATGATTTTTCTTCGAATGAATATTCTTCGAATGATTTTTCTTCGAATGATTTTTCTTCGAATAATTTATTAAAATGGTAAGAGAGTTAGGATAGTTATGTTGCTTGCAAGGCAGCATAAGGAGTGTAGAGCACAAGAGGTAGCCGGGTAGAACACAGTTTATTAATGACCAGCTGGCGGGTTTATATAAGGCTCAAGATGGAGTACTTTCGTAAGGTCAATCTACTTACGTGATATATCTTCATATACACGACACCTCCCCGAAGTACTACATCCACAACATACAGAGTTCGACCGAAGTCTACGTCTCTGTACAACCTCAGAACGAGGAGGAACTTCGAAGCAAAGCTTCTACTCTCCCTAACAGCAACTTACAGCCAGAGTTCGGAAACTTCTACATCTCTGGGACGACGACGATACCTTGTACTTGAAAGGAGGAAGTTCGAGGGTATGTTGAATCACCTCTACGTCTCCCTTTCTTCTCCACTGCGGTCAGCAGGAGTAGTCTTCTATGTTAGTCCTTCAAGGTCTTGCCTTGGTTGATGTTCATATCTTACGGGCGGTTTTATCGACGCGCGATTTCTGCCTCCTTCACACACGGCGTGCAAGGGTCTTGGGCGGTTGCCAGACATGGCACAACCTCAACGCCGGAAGGGAACGTTGCCTCCTTCACTTGCAGCATCGATCGCGGAACAGCGAATACAACCCAGTCCGGGAAGTTAGCTTCTCCACGCACGGGACGGCCTGGGTTTTTTTAACGGCCATCTTCCCGGCTACGACGACATTGCTCATGTCGCTTGGCAAGAGCTGTCTGGCAACCCACTCCTCATGGTCAGGACTTTTTACCCTCTTTCAGTTAACGGCGACATTGTGAATGTCGGATAGATCTTATGGCTTGCCCTCGCCGGTCTATCAGCTTGAGTTTCTTCAACGGCCGTATCTCATGAGTACAACAGTTTCACTCTATTATGTATGTACATACATCGATATGCTCACCCAAGTCATCTTGCAAGAAGCGCTCATCAGTTCTTTGCACTCTCTCTTCATCTGTAAGGCAATTAGCCGAGCTCTATTACCATTTTAATAAATTATTCGAAGAAAAATCATTCGAAGAAAAATCATTCGAAGAATATTCATTCGAAGAAAAATCATTCGAAGAAAAATCATTTGAAGAAAAATCATTTCAATATTTGAAGAAAAATCATTTGAAGAAAAATCGTTTGAAGAAAGCTCACAGAACCATATCGCACGGAGGGTACGGGTCGTACAAATTCTTCCGGTTTGAGAGCACACTAAATCCGCGTTGCGCCCGTTTCATGCGTCGCGGCTAGGCAAAGCATATAGCTCTCCTCCAAATGCATCGATCGAAGTGATTTTAACTCCCTCCAATAGTTACCGTAATATGTGATCATTAATTTGAAAATTTAGGCACCTCCCTCCAAAAGTTACCGTAATATGTGGGCATTAATTTGAAAATTCTGGCAACTGGCAATTTGCCAGCAATTTCACCTTCGCAAATGATTTTGAAGTTCCTTTCCGTTTCTGTCACACAATACGATTGTGGAAAACTTAAGAAATTTACAGTTCGACGCACCAAAATTCTCTCAAGCCGGAAGGAGATACCCTCCGTGATATCGTCTTTCCATTTTCTCTATTTCGTTTCATTTAGAATTTGCTTTGCTTTCATTCTTTTTCTTTTTCTCGGTCTGTTTTTGTTCTCCAATGCAAACAAGGTTATGAAAGCCTCTTTATTCAAATATTTCCGAGATAGAACGAAAGAGGAAGTTGTAGTTTTCCATTCAAGAATCAAACTGGGTAATTCTGACCCGTCCCAAACTGGGGCGACGCATTACATCAACCCGTTACTGAATCAGTATGCTTGCAGATTAAAAAATTTCTAAAGACCAAAGGCGAATCGGATGACGATGAAGACGACAGGAAAAAGCTTCTGGTTCGTCATGGCGCCAATTTTTTATTTCGATTTTAAGTTATAAAAAAATCCGCAATTAAAATTTGTTACAACAATATTTAATCGGATATTTTCACGTGAACATGACTAAAAATTGTGTTACAGATTTTTTCTCCTCAAGGAGAAGTTTTTTCTTCAGCAAACTTTTCCTCAGGGGAATTTGGTATTCTTCAGGAGAAGCTCTCATGTGCGATCGTAATGGAGAAGCCGAACCTGAAGTTCTCGGACATTGCCGGTCTGGAGGGCGCCAAGGATGCCCTAATGGAAGCCGTCATTTTCCCCATCAAGCAGCCGCAACACTTCACCGGCACGAAAGCTTTTTGTGTTGATTTCGAACGAATAATAGGCCGAAAGAAAAAGAGTTTGAATTGAACTTAACAACTTCTTCCAAGTGGCTTTAATGATGGTGGTTGTGATTTTCAACAAATATCTGATTATAAATGTTCCTAAGGCGTGCCATTTCCGGGTGGATATGGTGGCTGCCGTGTGCCATTCACGAGGACATGGTGAGGCGCCATGGTGAAACAAGGACATAATAGGGAGAGGCAGGCCGACCCCCTAACTGTCGGCCGGGTTTGACTCTCCAGTGTTTGGAGTGCTCTCGCCGGGAACACACTCCATGCAGGCTCCGCTCCCCACGGTGTTTTTCCTTCCCATTGAGCTGAAATGCTTTTGTATCACATTGAAGTCGAATTAGGAAGGAAACGACCAACGTGACAGGCGCTTTTTTATATTTAGACTGATTTCGCACTGCAAAATGAACTTGGGGATGAATGAGATTTATCATTTAAAAAAATGATATGAGGTGCGCCTGTAGATTGACAGCTTATTGATATCCGACTCCTCCATGTTCTTGGGCAGCTTTGTGAGCTCTCTCCGTTAGTGTCCTCTCCTCCTACTTTAAAAGACGGGAAGATTATTACTACAGGCAAACCAATAGCCCCGAATTTTATAGTAACTTTTCTCTAAATCACCATCGATTGAACGTAGAAGAACTCGAATTCAAAATTGAGATTTCATTTCCCTGAAATTTCTTATACATTTTGAAGGAAATTGCAAGCCATGGCGAGGAATTTTATTATACGGTCCTCCTGGTACGGGCAAATCCTACATCGCGAAGGCAGTAGCCACGGAGGCAGACAATTCGACCTTCTTCTCCATCTCCAGCTCGGATCTCATGAGCAAGTGGGTCGGAGAGTCGGAAAAGTCAGTTGGAGATAATAGTTTATTGATTGAGAAGCCTGAAAATATAGAATTTTTTTACTTTGATAATTAATAGAATGGTCAAGAATCTGTTCGCCCTGGCGCGAAAAAGTAAGTCTTCTATCATCTTCATTGACGAGGTTCGGACTCATTTTCAAAATCTCTCCTCTTCCTTTTCATCTTTCTCTCTCTCTTTCTCTCTCTCTCTCTCTCTCTCTCTCTCTCTTTTTCTCTCTCTCTCTCTCTCTCTCTCTCTCTCTCTCTTTCTCTCTCGCTCTCTTTTCAAATTTCATTCCACCTTGTTTGCATTTCGCTACATTAATTTCAATTTTAATTAATTATCACAAACATTGAAAATTTCAGATTGACTCCCTGTGCGGCAGTCGTTCAGACACGGAGAGTGATTCGGCCCGACGTATTAAGAGAGCCAATCTGAGAGACTCGACCAGGGGCATGTCGGGAACAAAATTATTTTCTGATTTTCTTTTCCTTCTAAAGGCTTATGAGGCATCCTAAAAAGACCTCAAAAACATTTTTTCCAAAAATTATTTTCTTCAGTTTACCATGGATATGCACCGAAAACCCGAAAAAACTCAAATGATCATAACTTTGTTGGTTGTTGAGATATATTAATTTTGAAATGTTTATTCAATTCCAAATTGAAAGGCGCACAAAAGTCGTGTTAATCACTTTTTAAAATATTTCATTAAATGCCTCATTTTGGAATTTTAATATTTCGAGTGGTGCGTTTGGGGCATAAAAACCCCCCATGTTAAAAAACTGAAGGCACCACGTGAAAGAGCGACCTTTTTTACCCCTATTTAAATGCCTTTTACTAAAAAACTCCGATACACCTGTTTCAATATTTTGACATGAATCGCGCGAGTCGGTCAAAATGGAGCATTTTCCGGCCGCCGAGGCACCGTGCAAGCGCATTCATCGATCCATAACTGCACTCAATGTCAATATTACAAAATCGTAAATATATCATCTAAGAGCTCTCACGGAGATCTTCAAATGTTACATACGTACTTTTATTGAAAAGTTTCAATTTATATGGGAAATTTCGTTCTGTACAATTCGAAGGCTTAAAAAACTACTTTAAAAACATTTTCGCCTGTCGAAACATACATCATAAGAAAGAGGATGAAATTTGTTGCTACAAGATGAACCCCTTTCAATGGAATTCCATGCATACGATCTTTTGTTATAAGCCATAAGAGTAGGATAGCAAGGCCTTATGGAAAAACTGTAGAAAAAAGGATTGGAATATTCTAATTAGCATTTTGAATATTCTAATTCGAATAACCTAAAATGTGAATTCTGGGGCAAAATGACAGCGACGCTACTGGCACTACTTTTATGGCTAAATAACAAAAGATCGTATACATGGAATTCCATTGAAAGGGGTTCATCTTGTAGCAAATTTCATCCTATTTCTTATGATGTATGTTTCGACAGGCGAAAATGTTTTTAAAATAGATTTTTAAGCCTTCTAATTGTAAAGAACGAAATTTCAAATATAAATTGAAAGTTTTCAATAAAAGTATGTATGTAACATTTGAAGATCTCCGTGAGAGCTCTTAGATGATATATTTACGATTTTGTAATATTAACATTGAGTGCAGTTATGGATCGATGAATGCGCTTGCACGGTGCCTCGGCGGCCGAAAATGCGCCTTTTTGACCGACTCGCGCGCTTCATTTCCAAGAATAGTAAAATAGGTGTACGGATTTCTGAATGAAAGGCATCTAATTAGGGGTTTAAAACGTCGCTCTTTCACGTGGTGCTTTCACCTTTTAACATGGGGGGTTTTTATGCCCCAAACGCACCACTCGAAATATTAAAGTGCCAAAATGAGGCATTTAATGAAATATTTTTAAAAAGTGATTAACACGATTTTTGTGCGCCTTTCAATTTGGAATTGAATAAAAAGTTCAAAATTAATATATCTCAACAACGAACAAAGTTATGATCTTTTGAGTGTTTTCGGGTTTTCGGTGCATATCCATGGTAAATTGAAGAAAATAATTTTTGGAAAAAATGTTTTTGAGGTCTTTTTAGGATGGCCTTTATAAGGAAAAGATAATCCAAAAATAATTTTGTTCCCGACATGCCCCTGCTCGAGTCTCTCAGATTGGCTCTCTTAAGAAATTATAAAATATTACTATTCATAATAAATATTCATTTATCATTTGCATATACTATTTAGTGTACGGCAGACTTACTCTGCGATGATGAGTCCTTACTGATGAGGACGCAAGAGCCGTGTGTCACGGCGAAGTGTACGGCTGGCGAACTGCGCGCTAGGCTCGGGGTCAGTTGATGGACCCTCCCTTGGCTGGAGAGCTATTGATGCCCCCTCCGAGCTTGTGAAGGAGGTCTATTGGCGTCTCGTTTCTTCCCCCGTTGAGAAGAGACAGAGAGAAATTACAGGAGAACATAGGCGCATTTGAACTTGCATTCATGGACTACTTTTAACTGCCAGCAGACTTCTGTGGCTCATTTCTCGACCCCCCCCCCCCCCCCGATTACAGAGAGTACCAATATTTATTTATTTATTTATTCAATACATCGTTATGATGTGACAACATTTAGAAATATTGATCGAGAAGGAAATAAGAACGTTGATATAATGAATACATTCCCTTCGTCAACCTGCTGCTCATGCTTTTCAGTTGGCCACTACTAAAATCTCGACTGCCGGCATTCGGTGCAAGCCAGACGGAGCTACCTTCGAAGACGCAAATGACCCCAAAGTGTCCTTCTCGGCAGCGACGGTCACTGTCCACTGCCTAAAAAGTAGGCGGAGATACTTCTTGATTAATGTTTATTTTTATTCTAGTAAACACACACGTAATTTTAAAATATCTTTACAAATAAAACAAAGACTTCTTTTTAATCCTTCGTTTCTAGAATGCACGGTACCGCCTATCGGCGAATCGCCACTGTGCACGCCCGCTACGCCCTGCGCCCCTCCAACGGCCACGGTTTTTTTAAAGACAAAAACACATGCTCACATTATTTGAAACTGCCTAAATTATTTATACCCACTCTGTATTCAGGCAAATTATCGCTGATATCTATTCAAAAGCTAGTTTTTCTGACCATTTTAAGATCTCGGCAAATCAGGCGCTCGTGTGCGAAGACCCTAACTCTCCCGATCTCTTCATTAACAATGTGAAGTATGCGGGAACAACGCCCGTCACCTGCAAAATGGGCGTCTGGAACGACGATAAAGGCCCGCTGACGGAGGGCTTCACCGCGTTCTGCAAGGGAGCCGCCGCTTCGGGACCTTTTAGGCGTGTTTAGAATGGACGGGGCTGTTAGTTCGTGGTGTTTGTGCAGCTCGGCTAGCGAGCGATGTAGCTGTTGGTTGCCTTGCTTCTCTCGCTTGTGTTGTATCTCTTCCCATCATTGCGTTGTTGCTCTGCTATGGTAGTCGGTTGCTTCTTTTTCTCGCTCTAGAGTGCCGTTGAGTCTCTTCTCATTCATTATGTTCTTGCTCTGTTTTGTGTCGTAGCTAGGATAAAGTTGTCTTATATAAATCAGCCCCCGTCCATCCACACAGCACTAAAGAGCCCCAAGTGCCCTAGCGTATACTGTTAATTGAGTTCTGGATGAGAGAGCTAGTTCGTTTCCAAATATTTTTTTATGGTAAAGGGGTGTGTTGCGTAGCCAAATGACTAACATTTGTACAAAATGAACACCTATTTTTTGCATACTCAAATATGCTTAGTTTTACTTATTGTTTTAAGAAGTGAAGTTTTTCTTCTTTTAATGTCAAGTGCCATACCGCGAGAGAAGTGCATTAATTGTATAAAAAATTTATATCTATAAATATATTTGCAAGAAACTCAAACCTAAAATATTAAGCCCTAAGGTGAGTTCTCCGAAATTTTCATCTACACCGACTCATTTTCATCTACATCGTAAAGGAACTTATTCTCTTTGATGTGCAATCTAAACCTTTCCTCATGCAAGCCGCTTTCTTTTGCAGTTCATTCAAACTTGAGCTTCTTCAAATTGTGTTCGAACGCGCTTTCCTTTGCAATGTGTTGTTTGCGCCCAACGGAAAGGATTACATGCTGAGGCATCAAGAGGTTAGCATGGCTAGTGACAGCATCAAAGAATGTAAAAAAAATAAGCACAAGCACAGTTCATGAAATAAGAGAAGAATGAGTCAGTTGGCAGTTAAAAAGTATGTGAATGCAAGATCACATGCATATGTATGTTCTCCTCTGCTTTCTCTCTCTCTCGTCTCCTTAGAACTTCCACTGTTTCAGAGGGATCTCCGTTTTCCTTAGTCAACCCCTCTGTAACACATTTTCATCCACATCGACAAGGAACGTATTCTCTCTGCCGCGCAACCATAACCTGTCCTTAGGCCGGCCGCTTTCTAACGTAGTTCAAAGAACAATCAAACTTGCGCTGCTTCAAACTCCGAACAATTGCGCTCGATTTGGCTACAGTTTGCGCCCGAGGGAAGGCATTAAATGCTGAGGTTGCCGTCTGTTTCGCGCTCTTCTTCTTCCTTGTTCATTGATGGAGTGGCAATGAATGAATTTCATATTCCCTCCCTTAAGTTAGGCGTACATATGTATCAGCGAAGAGGCGCATTCTCATCCCAAATAATCAATCAGCCATCCCCCCCCAAAGCATCTGCCAGCATTGAAGGTCAAAAGCGGCCCGCTGAAAACCGTTCGCAGTCGGGTCACCGCAGGGCGAATAAGGAGGAGGAAAGAGGAAAGGAGGAAAGGAGAAGGAAAGGCGAGGTTGCCCTCCGGTGTACTTTTTGCATTCGTTATCACTGCATTCGCTCCCCTTGCGCACAAGCAATCCAAAGGGGAAAAAGCTTAATACAATGTTTTCCTACACGCTCCTGTTCGGGAATCTCAGACAGGCTCTCCTAATTTACCACACAAATTGCAGGCGTCTTTTCCGGGGAAAAAACGCACACAATTACACTCAAGTATTATATATAGAATATAAAAAGAAATCATAAGCACAGATCATGAAATAAGAGATGAATGAGCCACAGAAGTCAGCTGGCAGTTAAAAGTAGTCCGTGAATGCAAGTTCACATGCCTATGTTCTCGCTCTCTCTTTCTCTTTCTCTCTCCCTCTCTCTCGACTCTTCTCAATTTTCTCTCTCTCTCCCTTTCTCTCTCTCTCTTTCTCTCTCTCTCTTTCTCTTTCTCTCTCACTCTCTCGTCCCCTTCCAACTTCTCGCCCTCAAGGGGATCTCACCATCAGTTTTCTTTATCAACCCCTCTGTAACACATTTCGTCTACATCGACAAGGAACGCCGCGCAACGAAAACCTGTCCTCAGGCCGGCCGCTTTCATTTGCAGTTCAAAGAACGATCAAACTTTGGCTGTATTCTGAACAAGGAGCTAAAAACAGATGGCATCCTCTGCATTTCCTTATCCCGAGGGAGATAAGGAAATGCAGAGGATGCCATCTGTTTTTAGCTCCTTGTTCTTGATTCCTTTGATTGAATATCAATTTAGGTTTCATTTTCCTCAAAGCTGAACGGACATATCGGTGAAGGCATCTTCATATTCTCATACCGACTAATCATTCTTTCCTCGCGCCCCTCCGGCTTATGCCAGCATTGAAGGCCATTTCCTTAAAAACCGTTTGCGGTGTGGTCGGGGCGCCGCAGGGTGAATGAGGAAGAGAAGAGAGGAAAGGAGGATAGGAGAAGGAATTGGCAGGCTTGCCCTCCGGTGTACTCTTTGTATTCCTTATCAAGGCCTCGCATTAGAAATGAATGACACTACATTTGCCATCCAAAGGGACAATTTTTTCAAAATAATTTTCGGACTCGTTTAAGCTCATTATCAACGACAATTTGGTGCCAGTCACCTTGGTCATGGCCGTCTGGATAGGGCAAGATGGCTCGCGCCACTCCCAGCTGGCTTCTCCGCGCCCTGCGCATGAAGCTCTGAGCCTTGTCATAGTAATAAAAGTCGAGATGCTTATAAAAAATCAGTGGAGAGATTAATGCAAATTGCGGCAGTTCAATGAACGAAGAGGGAGACAGAGAGAGAGAGAGAGAGATCGAGAGATCGAGAGAGACAAAGAGAGAGAGAAAAGAAATAGAGAGACACAGCGAGAATTATAGAGATAGATATAGGCAGAGAGAGAGAGAAAGAGAGGTGGAGAGCGACACAGCGAGAGTGAGTGAGATAGGTAGAGACAGAGAGAGAGAGAGAGAGAGAGAGAGAGAGAGAGAGAGAGTAGGGCAGAGGTTAGGTGTCCTATGGTCATACTGACAAGCTGAAACCGTTTGCACTGATTGTCAGTGCGTTGTATATAAGGAGGAGGAAAGATGAACGGAGGAAAGGAGTGAAGCAGCAAGAATGGCGAAGTCTCTCTCTGCCGTGCTCTCTCTCGTCGTCCTCATCTCGGTTGCTCGCACTGCCAATGGCTGCATGGCTATGCAGCCCACCCATCCCAGCCTCACTCGTTAGTTGCGCTTCCTTCAAATTTCTTTTATTCTATTGAGTCAATTCTAAAGTATACCTAGCATCAATGAAAAGAGCGATGCTTTATTAAATGGTGTTTGCAGGTTAGAATCATATCTTAATTGACTTTTTCAAATTTCGTTTATTCTATTGAATGACACCTTTTAACTTGAAATCTCTCAATTCAGTCAAAATAGTTCTAAATAATAATCACCATTTTTTTAAAAGATCGATCCTTTAGTAGATGCTGTTAAATGTTGCGATGTGCTCTAAATGTTATAAATCATATCATTTTTTTTTACCAAAGTGAACCAAATATTAAAAAAAACATAGTAGGTGTATTCAGGACCGCCGCAACTAACAACCACCACGCCACAACCCGCGACAACGACGGCACCCAGCACCACCACACAACCACCGGCGAGCACCTCCACGACCGCCACAACATCTTCGACGACGTCTTCTACCACGACGACAACTACCGCCGCGCCGCTGACCTGCAAGAGTTGTCCAGCGCCGAAATACATGGCGCCCGCGACAGTAAGTGGAAATTTTTTTAACAGGTTTTATTAATCTACTTAATACAGTAATAATATGCTCATTTTTTATAATTTACTCATTATCATATTATTATTTTTTATCTGCTTGCTTTTCTCTATTCTCTGGCACCTGTGATATCAGATTCTTTGCAGGGCTGCAGATAAAGAAAGAGAGAAGGTGTGCGCGAGCGAGTGAAAAGGAGAGAGAGAAGGGAGAGAGAGAGGAGGGGGACGTAGAGAAAGAGAGACAGAAAGGAAAAGCGAGCTAGTGAGAGAGAGAGAAGAGGAGAGAGAAATAAAGAAAGAGGAAGAGAGAGAGAGAGATAGAGAAAGGAAGAGCGAGCTAGTGAGAGAGAGAAATAAAGAAGGAGAGAGAAATAAAGAAAGAGGAAGAGAGAGAGAGAGATAGAGAAAGGAAGAGCGAGCTAGTGAGAGAGAGAAGAGGAGAGAGAAATAAAGAAAGAGGAAGAGAGAGAGAGAGAGATAGAGAAAGGAAGAGCGAGCTAGTGAGAGAGAGAAGAGGAGAGAGAAATAAAGAAAGAGGAAGAGAGAGAGAGATAGAGAAAGGAAGAGCGAGCTAGTGAGAGAGAGAAGAGGAGAGAGAAATAAAGAAAGAGGAAGAGAGAGAGAGAGATAGAGAAAGGAAGAGCGAGCTAGTGGGAGAGAGGAACTAGAGAAGGAGAGCGAGATAGAGGATGAGAAAAAAGAGAGGCGGAGAGAAAGATAGAGAGATGGAGAGAGAGAAAAAGAGAGAAAGGAAGAGAGAGAGAGGGTGAAGGAGAGAAAACAGAATTAGAAAAGGGAAGAGAGATGGAAAGTGAGAAGGGAATAGACAGCGTGAGATATGTAGATTGAAAGAAGGAGAAAGTATGCGTGCGACCTGGCGAATTGGAGCAGTCCCGGCAAAAGGAAAAGAAAAAAAAAGTATAAATAAGGTTGGGGACGATTTACCATGAGTCTTCTTTTATTTTTTCGCTAACGCCGTATAATATATGTATCATAATACATAATTGGTGGCTTATCTATGTGCAACCAGAGAGAATTTATTGTCTTTTAGATAAACAATTTAATAAATACATGTATGTATGTAATTTGTTCTTCATTTATTATTTTCTCCTCATTTAGTGCCCGCCCTCGAGCAGCTGCGATCAGAGTCTCCTCACGACAACGCAGACGACGTGCGCTGGTGCGACTTGTGCAGGAGGAAGCCAAATGACCGGCGTCAAGATGGTTAGTTTTGATATAAGACAGTGTAAATTGAAAAAAATAATTATTTTTTTTCTTCAATTTTTGGATAAGCCATTATTTTTGACGGGGTTGTTCAGGACGGTTCCGAGTTTACGATCACTACTGAAGGTATTACGTGTAGGGCAGACGGAGTTACCTACGAGGCCGTAGGCAACCCCGCCATATTCTTCCCTGCGGCGACGGGCGTGATCTACTGTGAAAAACGTAGGCGGAGAGATGATTTTAATTCGTATTTATTTTATTTCCTCACCATGTGTAATTTCTTTTTTTTTTGAAAATTTAAAAATATTTTCAAAAATAGTAACATCTTTTTAAAACTCCTTCATTTGTAGGTTGCACGCTGCCGCCTACCGAGGAGTCGCCACTGTGCACGCCCACTATGGCCTGCGTTAGACCAAAGGTTGGAATCGATTTACAATACCACGGTTTCTAATAAAGAGAAAAAAAACATTATTTGAACTTGATTAAATTATTTATACCCACTCTATATTCAGGCTATTCAAAAGGAAGTTTCTCTGGCTCTTTTAAGATCTCGTCAACAATGACGCTCGTGTGCGACCCTGCCCTTCCCGATCTCTTCATCAACGACGTGAAGTATGCGGGGACAACGCCCGTCACCTGCAAAATGGGCGTCTGGAACGACGATAAAGGCCCGCTGACGGAGGGCTTCACCGCGTTCTGCAAGGGAGCCGCCGCTCCGTGACCTTTTAGGCGTGTTTAGAATGGACGGGGCTGTTAGTTCGTGGTGTTTGTGCAGCTCGGCTAGCGAGCGATGTAGCTGTTGGTTGCCTTGCTTCTCTCGCTTGTGTTGTATCTCTTCCCATCATTGCGTTGTTGCTCTGCTATGGTAGTCGGTTGCTTCTTTTTCTCGCTCTAGAGTACCGTTGAGTCTCTTCTCATTCATTATGTTCTTGCTCTGTTTTGTGTCGTAGCTAGGATAAAGTTGTCTTATATAAATCAGCCCCCGTCCATCCACACAGCACTAAAGAGCCCCAAGAGCCCTAGCGTATACTGTTAATTGAGTTCTGGATGAGAGAGCTAGTTCGTTTCCAAATATTTTTTTATGGTAAAGGCGTGTGTTGCGTAGCCAAATGACAAACATTTGTACAAAATGAACACCTATTTTTTGCATACTCAAATATGCTTAGTTTTACTTATTGTTTTAAGAAGTGAAGTTTTTTCTTCTTTTAATGTCAAGTGCCATACCGCGAGAGAAGCGCATTAATTGTATAAAAAATTTATATCTATAAATATATTTGCAAGAAACTCAAACCTAAAATATTAAGCCCTAAGGTGAGTTCTCCGAAATTTTCATCTACACCGACTCATTTTCATCTACATCGTAAAGGAACTTATTCTCTTTGATGTGCAATCTAAACCTTTCCTCATGCAAGCCGCTTTCTTTTGCAGTTCATTCAAACTTGAGCTTCTTCAAATTGTGTTCGAACGCGCTTTCCTTTGCAATGTGTTGTTTGCGCCCAACGGAAAGGATTACATGCTGAGGCATCAAGAGGTTAGCATGGCTAGTGACAGCATCAAAGAATGTAAAAAAAAATAAGCACAAGCACAGTTCATGAAATAAGAGAAGAATGAGTCATTTGGCAGTTAAAAAGTATGTGAATGCAAGATCACATGCATATGTATGTTCTCCTCTGCTTTCTCTCTCTCTCGTCTCCTTAGAACTTCCACTGTTTCAGAGGAATGCAAGATCACATGCATAGTATGTGAATGCAAGATCACATGCATATGTATGTTCTCCTCTACTTTCTCTCTCTCTCGTCTCCTTAGAACTTCCACTGTTTTCCAACCACCTGTACGTATTATGTTCAGAGAAATACCGATAAAGTTTAGATTTTACTCTTCTTATGCTGTTTTCGGCAAGTGCACACTTTACAGCATGATTTTTAGGAACTCGATGGTCAATATCGAATTTGGACAAAACACTCCTATACTTAGAATTTAAGAATTCTTTTCCAGCATCTGTATACAAGCGGAATGGAATACGATTATTTCTCTCTAAAATATGCAGATATGCCTTAGCCCACTGTTCCGCTGTTTTTAATTTTAATGCTTCAACCATAATAAATCGGCTGAGAATATCGACAATTACTAAAATATACTGATAACTGAATTATATCCTTTTAAATCCATCATTACAGCTAAATCTGCCTGGTGATCACTATCTATCCAAGTGCATTGTAATTTATTCGTCTTTAAATGGAGTTTACGTGGAAAGTGTGCAGTGTATGTATCGTTGGTATGTAGAAATTCTTTTACCTGTTTCAAGGTTACATTTAAACCTGCCTTTCGAGCTGCCTGGTATAAACGAGTTACACTACCTAAAGCTCCAGGGTTGTTTATATCTCTGTATATTTCGCCTAAAGTTTCCATTTCTTCACAATAAATTGCCCTGAAGCAAGCTGGTTCCTTCGCGTAGGATTACCAATTAAATTGGTATCAAAATTAGTGTCTATTAGTAGGTCAGCAAACTCTTGAGCTCCCTCTGGTGGTTGAGATTTACTACGATAAGGACTTGAAAAATCTGTAACTAGGTCGCTTAATTTGAAAATTACGCCTTTTATAGTAATATCCTCTCCATTTATATTAAAATAATTCGGATAATTGCGAAGGTGCGACAGTAAAGCTTTTGCCTTTTCGACTACTAGTAAGTTGTTCTGATTAGTTGTTTGAACTGAAGCACTTTTTTCACAGGATGAGCTGCAGGAACTGAAGGAGCAAGAGGTAGTGAAGCAGCTGTGGGAATTGTTACCGACGGAATGGCTTGAATGGCTGTATCTACAGAAGCAGAAGAGTGGGAATAGTTATCTTCTACTATTCTTTCGTTTTCAACATTAGGCACATAATGGAGCTTTTGCATAAGACTAAGCAATAACCCATTGTATTTTTTGACGCGTTCATCATCAGCACCGTTAGAGGCTAACACCTCTCTAATTTCCTCCTCTAAATTTTCCAAAAACGATCGCGGTTTAGCTCTGGACAGCTGATCTTCGGGAATAAGAATCATCTTTTTAAATGACATTTGCAAGGAGGTGAGCTGCAACACTAGCTAATACAGGTAATAGAGGCACTAGAAAACCTGACCCTGTCTGAACAAGTGCATGTTTTGCTTCTCTTATATTACGTATGCTTGCTAATTTTCGCATTTCTTTAGCATATTTATTTAGTGATTTATTTGATTTTTTACTCATTTTTACGTTACCATAGAGAATATTACATATTGCCTCAATTAGGCACATAATTGAATTTGCATCCAATTCCAGTGCGCATTAACTAAAATCGTCGGATTTTAGTAGACATTCAATTTTTTGCCAAGATTCCTTATCCCACTTTGCACTTGTCATTTCGGTATGTAACAATAAACACGCTCAGATAAGGGAAAGATACTGCTCCTGAGTTGATATTTAGTTTCTGTACTTTTATGCAGATCTATGAGCAAATATGAATGCGGCTCTCTAGTGGCGTCTTCGAATGATTGAATAAATTTTTGTTCTGAAGGTCTTAAAGGAGGTATCAGGTGAATAATTAACCTAAGTTTTTTCTATATGAACATGTTCTTCTTGGCGTAAAACATGTCTCCAGAAAGTTTGAGCGGTTTTCTTCCATTACATTCTGAGAAATAGTAACGTGAAAACTGGCTGGTAGAGAATTAGCTACGGTAGGTCAGAGCCGCCCTATTATTTCACATGCTCTCTCGACCGAGCGACAGGCAACTTTATGAGCGCGCGCATTCAAACGCGTTCTCTAGCGCTACTGTAGAATTATTCGCCGGAAACTTCCTTTAATTGATGTGCCAGAGAACGAATGGATAACAAATCTGAATTATTCTTGAAAATGATCAAATAGCTACTATTAATGCGTAAATTGCGCAGAATCTTACTATAGAATAAACTATGAACTACGGCGATTGTGGTCAAGTAGAAGTGATGAGTACACACTGTAAAGAGTTTTCAGCTTCTGGCCACTTATCTATTTGAACCATTAAATCATCCAAAATTACTAAAGGTTTATTTTCCTTTAACGCTTTCAAATGATCCAATGACGGTAATCCTTCACACATTGTCACGTTTCTTGCGTTTGCAAATGTATCATATCCAGGCTGATACTCATTATAGCAGAAATACACATGTTTTGGCGCATTATGATAAACCTTGTCTGTATCTGCTATTATCTTTCTTAACAGTTCTGTCTTTCCAGCTCCAGAGGAGCATGTTAGTTTGAGGGCAACATTTCTGTCTCAATTTTCTGCTTGTGACCCCCTTTATATTCGTTGACCTATCAATTCACGTCAAGGAAGCGTAGTGTGACGGCAACTAGAGATGTGAAATTATGGAGAGAGAAAGAGAGACATAATAAGGGAGAAAGAGAGGTACATAGATAGACAAGAGAGACACATATATAGACAAGAAAGATAGAGAGAGAGAGAGAGAGAGAGTGAGAGAGAGAGAGAAGGGTGCGTCATTATTGTAACCGAGAAGCTGCCTGCTACATTTCGTGCCACTCTATAAAAAAGAGTCAGGGGGAGAGAGAGAGAGGGAGAGAGAGAGAGAGAGAGAGAGAGAGAGAGAGAAAGAGAGAAAGAGATATAGAGCGAGAGAATAAGAGAGAGGGTTACGTTGGAGAGAGAAAGAGAGAGAAAAAAAGGGATGGATGCTTTCGTCTGCATTCGTTGTTTAGATCCTTATCTACAGCTTCTGATACATTGAGACAGTAACGAAAGATTATGAAACAGTGTGTATAGAGCAGAACGTTCTAGCATATGTTAGAGAAAATGTAGAGAGACTATGGAGAAAGGAGAGAGTGAGAGAAATAAAACGAAAGAAAAATAGTGTGGAATAGAACGCGATAATGATAGAGAGAGAGTGAGAGGCCCCCTTACTTCTGCAGTAGGCTCATTGGGCTTTTCATTAATGTGAGTGTAAGATTGCTAACTTTCTCCCCGGACGTAGATGTCTTACTCTGTGAAGAAGCCAGCGAAGAAGGTCTTGGAGAAGGAGCTCAAAAAGGCTGGTGATAATGAGACCGCGGTGCGACCTTGCTGCAGCGGATGCGGGAAGGGATGCAGGCGCTTGCGTAATAGAGTGAAGGTAGTCGTTTGAAAATTGAAATACCCCCGCCTTCTTTGTTTAATTTGTTTAATTATTTCATTTAAGGAACCATCGGAGGACCGTTCTGGAAGTGCTCTCGGTACGTCAACGAGAACTGCTCCAAGTTCTTAAAGTATGATGAGGAAGACAAGCCCCTCTCTGCGCTCCCACCTCCGTCTTGCTGCAACCGTCCAGAGCATGTTCCATTCGAAGAGTTTGGCAAGTGTCTCAACATCTGCCGCAATTGCATATTTTACGAGGCTGCGTAGCCTGCTATATTTATGCATTAGCTATGTTAATATTTATGCCATTGCCACAATAATTTGATGCAGCAATTACTTTGAATAGGCTAAAAATGAAACGTATGTATGACGTCATCGCAAGTTTATCAGAACGCGTGCAGCCTGTTGAAAGCAGATTGCGAACTGTTTGTAATATTATCACCGTACCATGTATTGAAGTTTGCGAAATAGACTAAAAATGAAGCGGTTGTATGAAGTCTTCGTAACTCTACCATGCATCTTGTTTTTTTTTTGATTGCGAAATTGTAATATCATCAGACCTGGACATGTATTGAAGATTGCGAAATAATGTCTTGTTGTTGCACTACTGATGATTCATCACTTTGAACCTAAATAAATTAGTGACGTTTAGAGTACATGTGCTAATTAAAAATATGAAATTCCATTACATGTGAAAAAAGATATCGCTGAAATATCTGTGCATATGAAAATGAGAAATCATTTGAATAAATTTTATTTATTGTTTAAAAAGCTAACTAGGAAATGATAAGTATGAATCATATGAAAAGAGTTCTTGTATGTACATTGTCGTATGCACCCTTGATGCGTTCCGGCAGCATATGTGAAATTTCGTTTGAAAATTAGTAAACAGTTTATATCTACGTTGCTGGCGGCCCAAAATGTTTGATGAAAAACACACAAAATAAACTTGATATATCAATTAGTCACACACACACACACATTAAAATACATTAGTGATTGAAAAAAAAAGTTGAATTTTATGATTTTGGTTATGCAACGAGGTGAATGGAGGCAATGGAGTGGCCATGTGCAATATAGGAAGAAACACATCTGCAATATAGGAAGAAGCATAAAATCAATGAATTTGCATTTTTCCTTTGGGTTATAATATACAAATAGGGGAAATGTTCGGAAAGTGCGCATATGAAAATTTGAAAATGTAAATTGGCGGGAGTTATTGGATAATTGAGTAGAATATGTGAAATTACTGTAATTATGAAAACGTGAGATCGCATATGTGTGTGTGTCTCTTCCCGCACTATTCCCAAATTGCCTTACTCATCCCCTGTAGACTCCACTCTCTGTGTATGTACATTCTCTTACCGCGCTGTTGTATTACTCACTCAGTCTGCTTCACTCTGTGTGTGTGTTTGCGTGTGTGTGTGTATTTGTGTGTCCATGGAGCCAGGCAGCCCTAGCATCCAGAAAACGTGTAAGCTTTTCGTTAGACTAGCCGATTAGTGTGTTGGTAGTGCTACGGAGATTGATGGTCCGCAAGGTCCCCGGTTCGAGTTGTCTATCTGGCAGCTCTGGTACTTTTGCGTGAGTTTGTGTGCGGGTGAGAGGGGAAGGAAGTGACGAAAAGGGGCGGAGCTTAGCGGGGCAGGAGAGAGAGAGGCGAGGGAGAGGGAGGGGGCGGAGCTTGTAAGTGGAAGCGGAGCGCTGTTCAGTGTTAACCCGGCCGCTGGTGAGGAGCGGTCGGTCTTGGGAGAGCGGTAGAGAGAGTGAGAGAAAGTGAGAGAAATAGAGAAAAGTTAGAGAAAGAGCGAAAAGTGTGAGAAAGAGAGAAAATTTAGATAAAGAGTGAAAAGTGTGAGAAAGAGAGAAAAGGTAGAGAGAGAGAGTGTGAAAGAGAGAGAGAGAGAGAGAAAAACGAGAGAGTGTGTGAGAGAGAGAGAGGGGGCGGAGCTTGTAAGTGGAAGCGGAGCGCTGTTCAGTGTTAACCCGGCCGCTGGTGAGGAGCGGTCGGTCCTGGGAGAGCGGTAGAGAGAGAGTGAGAGAAAGTGAGAGAAATAGAGAAAAGTTAGAGAAAGAGCGAAAAGTGTGAGAAAGAGAG
The DNA here is from genome assembly GCA_945643635.1 of Allodiplogaster sudhausi. Taxonomy (NCBI): domain Eukaryota; kingdom Metazoa; phylum Nematoda; class Chromadorea; order Rhabditida; family Diplogasteridae; genus Allodiplogaster; species Allodiplogaster sudhausi. Next base: position 539,749 of record CALZFC010000001.1, on the reverse strand, counting down.
AAAATTTAGATAAAGAGTGAAAAGTGTGAGAAAGAGAGAAAAGGTAGAGAGAGAGAGTGTGAAAGAGAGAGAGAGAGAGAGAAAAACGAGAGAGTGTGTGTGAGAGAGAGAGAGAGAGAAAAACGAGAGAGTGTGTGAGAGAGAGAGAGAAAGAGAGAAAAACGAGAGAGTGTGTGTGTGTGAGAGAGAGAGAAAAAGGAGAGAGAGAGAAAGAGAGAAAAACGAGAGAGTGTGTGTGTGAGAGAGAGAGAAAAAGGAGAGAGAGAGGGAAAGAGAGTCCCACCCCTTTTACTATTATTGTTATTAATATTGTTATTTTTATTATTATTTTTATTATTATTATTATTATTATTATTATTATACTATTATTATTATTATTATTATTAATGCGTGGTGCGGTGACCTACTTTTGTAGTTTGTGTTCAGCCCTTGATAAAAAGGGGCGGGGCTTAGGGTTGAGCACAAACTAGACGGGGGCTGAGCACAAACTACAAAAAGGTTACCAGACCCCGCACTGTCATCATACGTATTTTCCCGCATATAGGCCGGTGGTGAATATCTTGGAGTTAATTTTCTGCAAAACTAATTAAGAACAGAAATATACCGTATCGCACCAAAATTTCCCTATTACAGGCACATTTTTTAATGCAAATTTCTCGCGAATGCCGTACTTTTGAATCTTCTTACTGGGCAGAAGGGTTCATAGACCGACTAGTGTAATAGCTTAAGGCTTGAAAAATTGAGTTTCATGCTCCTTTAAACGTTGGGGTTACGCCCTAATGCATCAAGAGCTTAGCTTCGCGTGTAAACGAATGTATTTTTTAGACTATGACGAGAAATAACAAACGATACGATGAGGAAAAGATTGCCTCTGTGAGGGGCCAAGAAAAAGGAAGAAATGACACAGACAGAAGGAATATCTGCACCACCAACACGAACGAAGCTTGTAAAGGAAGCGAAAAGATGATAAAGATGAAAAGATAGGTGAAGATAGAACTTACTCTTAACATTGGAAGTCGATAGAAAGGACAGGAATATGCGCGATGAGATCGAAGCGAGGGAGAATAGTCTCAGGGGTCATAATCTGGCTGCAAGGCGTTGAACCTGGCGGAGCCTGCAGCACGAGCCATTTGATGCGGTCCAAGTAGGGAAACATCACAAGTATTCAATACCTATGTGAAACAACAACAAAAAAGTTTAATAGCCATCTCCAATGGATATTTTGATGCGCTACTTATCGAGCAAAGACCTCTCGGATTAAGAAGGGGAGACTGAGCCAACAACGCGCCTCGGATTGACGAAAGAGAGGCGCACAGAGCTCCATAAAGAGAGAGAGAGAGAGAGAGAGAGAGAGAGAGAGAGAGAGAGTATGTGTGTGAGTGCGCGTTTGAGCGTTATCAGAGGCATTTTTCACGGATCCTTGATCTTTCGTCTAATGATCTTTCGTCCAATGATCTTTCGTCCTTTGGACGAATGATCTTTCGTCCAATGATCTTTCGTACACTGATTTTTCGTCTAATGATCTTTCGTCCCCTTTTTTTTTATAAACGAGCTGAGCTGGGCACAATGAATTGTTTTAATGCGTAAATAGGGTGCTCCTACGGTCACTACGTTCCCTCCGTAGCCCTCCATAACCTCTGATTGGAATCCACTCTCTCAGATGCTCGCTCACAACCATTTGTTGAAGACTTGGGCCCGGGAGCGGCTTGGTTTTCGCCTTTCCTCCGTTGCCGCCCATCGAACTTTCGCCATGAAGCCTGGCAGCCATCGCGTAAAGCGTCGCCCGGAAAACTAACATTACCCTATATGACAGACTCCACTTTTCACTGTCCACAATCTCTCGCCCCCCCCCCCCATTAGCTAAGTTTTTCATTCTGAAACATAAAATTTCAAGGGCTTTCGAGTAAGCCCTAAATCATATTTCCGAGTGTAGGGCTTTTGACCATTCCCTGGTCAGTCCCAAAATCCCGAGACCGAGCAAACTGCGGCCTCACTTTCTGAAGCCAGGGTCCTAGTTATATCTTTGGACGCCAAGGCCGTGCTCGGCTACATATGGCTGGCTATCCATGCTGAAATACTTCTCCAAGCCCGAAGTCGAAACCGCCTACGAGTAGTTGTCGACACAACTACCTCCCGCAAATTTCACTCATCCTCCCTCTAAACAAATTCACATCGATTCGCTCTCTTTCTTAATTTTCGGTCAACGAAGTGCTAATGCTTTAATTATTTACCTCTACTGGGGATTACTCATGAAAATAGCTTATTTGTGCCTTGCTCGTTAATATTAAAAAAAAAATGGGGACGAAAGATCATTAGACGAAAAATCAGTGGACGAAAGATCATTGGACGAAAGATCATTGGACGAAAGATCAGGGACGAAAGATCAGGACACCATTTTTCACAGCTAACCATCACTTGTATTCCCTCGTGTTCTCGTCTACGAAAACAGTGCGAGACAGATGGCAATCTCTGCATGCCCTCTGACCTTGCACTTCCTCTGCATGCTTGCGCTTCTTCATTGGACTTCCGCCGGCACTTGCAGCAGATGCACCAAATTTGAACCAAATACTGCAGCCTCGACATCACAAAGTATCCCAATGCCACGTCCAACATCGTTGCCTATCTTGGAGAAAGCCGCATGACAAGCGAATCCAACGGAACGTTGACTTTGGCTACCTTTGATCAGGTTAGATCTAAAAGAACAATTTCAGTACAATTTTACTTTTTCTTGCAAAAAACAACATTTACTAAATGATTATAAATAAATCATAGAAAAAATAAATCATTTTTTTCTCGCACAGATGCAGGTGCTTCTGAAGGGCGAATATCTCGCTTATAATAGGTAAGCTTTTTAATTGTCAATTTAGACAAACACGAATTATAAATTGAGATTGAAAAAATATTTTTTCGATCAAATTATATTTGTTGACGTTGAATTTGAAATTTGGTATGCATGAGTGCGCATGAATATATGAAGCAACAAGTTGCAATTGTTAGACGAATATTTCTCCACACCTATCTAAGTATGTATGTATGTATGTATATCCAAACAAGTACATCTGCAAACTATAAAGGTTGAAGTTGAGGCAATTAATACATGTATGTAAGTTAAATTAATTACATTTCGTAAAGAATACTCAAAGAAGTCTACAATAGGGTATGTCAATATCAGAACAGAGTTCTTAAAAAGAAATTAATTTTTAATTTGAAAAAAATTTATTTCAGTTTCTCAATTTCCAAGACTAAAGCATAAAAAAACAACTTCTTGAATGTATCTTAAGAACGAGCTTACCCTTTATTTTATGCTAATTGGCGGAGTCCGTCGGACTATGCCTCCTGAGCCCACTCCCTCGCCTCCCTTGCACAACCAGCTCAGCGGCATGCCCGCTGGCTCTCAGGGAAACATGCAAGCCTAGGAACCCATAATGTCTCTTGTGTCCTCTTTAACGCTCGTAGCCTAGTAAAGAAAATTCCTGATCTTCATGTCCTTCTCTCCTCTTCTCGGCCTGATATTGTCATGATAACCGAAACCTGGCTTAATGAGCGCATTCTAGACTCTGAAATTATAGCTGTCTTTCCGTACATACTTTTTCGCTCTGATCGACTGGCTAAGCGTGGAGGAGGAGTAGCACTTCTTATCTCTGTCTTTCTGGATGCCGCGAACAAGTGGAAGAGAGTGAGAGAGAAAGAATGAGTGAGATTGAGAACAGCGAAAGAAGATGGTAACTACATAGATATATTTATTGTATTGTTATATTTTTAAACAGTGTATGAGGGAAAAAAATAATTAACAAAAAAATTGATATTGAATAAATAAGTTAATAATGCGTAAAAAAATAAATAATTTAAGGGTGTCAGCTCTGACAACGACGGAATTCTTGTTCTGGGAGCGACGAACACTCCCTGGTGTCTCGATGCGGCTATTAGGAGGTTATTTCAGCTGATTGTGGACTTCAAGGAATTTAATAGAAAGGAAAGGTTGTTTTTTATTTAAATAATAAGCAACAAAATTTTTAAACAGCAATGCTTAATTATAATATTAAATGTAAATGGTATTTTGTTGGATTGGTCAGCAAATGTGTTATCTAAAAGATATCTACATGATTATTGAACAAACAAGAGGTAAATCGAAATTGCGGATCCCGGATTATCTGATATTTTTTGGCTTTATGGAATTCCGAATTAAACGGTGATGCTTCTATTTAATTTAACTCCTTTATTCCGATGGTACTCCAATGTCTATATCTCCATAAGACTTCCCTAATCTTCTTATCTGTTAAATATTTCGGATAAATTCTAGTTCTCAAAGATCAAAGAATAAAAAGTTTCCAGGCGTTTCGAGAAACGAATTTACATCCCGGTGCCGGACTCGAACGGCCGCGAGGAAATGTTCCGCATCGCTGTCCGCAAGAATCAAAACAACCTCGCAGAAAAAGACTTCGAGGCAAGCCATCTCTTTGTTTTCTTACTCTCTTTCTCTCTCTCTCTCTCTCTCTCTCTTTTCCTTCTTTATCTCTCTATCTCCCCCTTTTCTCTCTCTGTCTCCCTCTGCCACTCTCTACAAAATATTATTCGGTGACCCATAGTCACAAAGTGAAATCAGATTGCGCAGTCTAAAAAGTTATTTAAAAAATTCGAAACTCATTAATGTTGGTCTTGGACCAGTGAGGCGAAGGATATGTTTCCCCTGAAAGATTACGGCACCATCTTATCTTGTGCTCAAGTTTCAAAGCGAAATTAATAATACCGTTTCATTCTGCACCGGTTTTAAAGAGGCGACCAACGGACCTGGGTGTTTTTATGCTCTCAGCTCCTTCATCCTTTCTATCATAACCTTTGTTTCAAACTCTCCAATCTCCTGCATCCGTGTCCCTCACTTCTTCTTCTCATCTCTCTCTCTCTTTCTCTCTCGTCTATCTAGTTTTACGCTTCCTGGCTTTCGAATTCCGATTTCTCGCGTGAAACTTTTTATTCCGATGTTGCCCTGTTCTGTGAACTGAGAGATACAGACAGTAAAGTATATGTACATATGGTGGTAGATTTTAAGCTCAATGGGCATTATGTAATATGAAACGGCCACATAGCGGCCATTATTACATGCAATGAAGCTCCCGTTCATCCGCTTTTCTTCTCCCCCCCCCCCCCTCCCCCTTTGACAGAAACCTGACTTTATTGCAGAAATTGGCACGGCTAACGGACGGCTACTCTGGCCACGATATCTCCATGCTCATCAATGACGCGCTCAAGCAGCCGTTACGACGAGCAAAATCCGCAACGCATTTCAAGTCAGCTGTCAGCCTCCTTCAACCCGCTCTAATAGTTTAGAAAGATCTGATCTCTATTTCGAATATATTAGATTTTTCTGTTCACGGTGGTTATGCGAGTTTCTTGATGTTAATAAAAGGTAAAATATCGCATTTCAGACAGCAACATAATTCTCTTGAATTGTGGTGGAAATCGCTCTCTTCTCGATCTGCCAGTTCCTTCTAATTCTCAGGTATGCTCTCGTCTATTTGTTTTGCATTGATTTTTTCATTAAATTTTTTATATTTCGACATTCAGGATAAAATAGTATATTCCCTTTTTTGCTCATTCTATTGCAACGCGCTCAAAACATATGCTGTCTTGATTTAGCGCAATGAATAAAAGTCTATGTCAAGGTCCTACAAAACAGTTGGGGTTTGCTCGGAAAGGGTAATGAAAAACCGACTTTTTTTATGCAATTCGCACCAAAAACTGGCCTTATCACCTGTTTTAGCAAAGAATACCGTACTCTTACAGTTTCTTCCCAATTTAAGGTCTTTGTGCTCGATTCGCATCGCCCGATCGACATTGACAACGCCTTCGATGATGAGCAGATTAAGATCGTGCTCGAGGGACGCGAAGTCGACAATGAGCTCAAGTTTGTGCAAAGGAAAAGATTTTTTGCAAACATTAAACTGTATTTTTGAAATACAGAAAGCGTATAATATGGCTCCCATTAAAAAAACCTTCATGCTCTGAGTAAATTAACATTGTTTTCTACTTTGAATTTCCAAATATTTTATTTTCCCGCCATTTTCAAAAACTTTTGACAGACCAACACCGTGGCTTCTGGGGCCAACTTAGTCAGGCCCATAAATTGCGTACCTATGGTACGCGCAACCAACATTGGCCGGGTTTTCTTAACACGTAGGCTCACGTGGCAGTGGTGCAAACCACAAGTCTCTGGGGAGAGAGGCAAGGGGCAGTAGCACCATTACTGTTGATTCTTTACTCCGTACCTTTCATCATTCCGTCCAACTCCGTCAGGGACTTCGTGGTAGGAGTTTTTCCCTTATGGTCTCCTTTAAAGTTCTCCGGTGTTCAATAGGGGGTTTAGATTACAATAAAAAGTAGCACATTTTAGCCACGTTCCGGCAAACAGAGCAGTGATCAATCGAAATCTAAATCCAGTGTTGTTTAAAGGTGATGCAAAAAGAAATAGAGAACATTTTTAAGAGAAGTCAAGGAGAAGAAGCTGACGTCTTGCTCGCCCGGAGATCGAGGAGCACGGAAAATGAGCTGGCTCGATGTGCCCAATGGGAGACTGGCTGCTGAACCACTCTCCATGGTTAAAGAAAGAGAAAAAAAGAATGAGTGAGAGATAGTTAGATAGCTATAGAGTAAGATAGAGAGTGAGAAATACATTACGAGAGAGAGTTAGAGTGAGATAAAGAGAATGCGAGAAAGAAGGAGAGAGAGAGCTAAAATATGACTGAGGAGAGAAGGGTAGTGTAAAAAAAAAGAGAATGGTTTATTTATCGCCAAAGTGCCGCCGTGTTTCAGCATGATCTGGAACGCTCTCTCTCCACAGTGAAGCCGTCCGTGAACAAGGATGATCTCGAAAGACTCGAGAAGTTCACGGCGGACTATGGCCAGGATTGTTAATGGCGGAGGCAGTGCGATTACCAACTCCTCCACCCACTTTGGGTCTACTCTGTTGTGTTTTTTTTCTTTTTTTCGTCATGCCTCTCCCTCTTTCTAACAATAAGCGTCAAGAACGATATCTCTTTCGTGTGTTTTTAATTACATAGCTCATTCGATTTTTGCTTCAGAATGTTTCTTCCAGAATGCTAGGTTTCCAATATATATACAAATCGAGATATGAGCAGGTTAAACGAGCACCCTGATTGAATTTGGTTTTCTTTTTCTCTTTCTCATTCCTTCGTTTTTATGTCGATGAAGTCGAAATTGATGTCTTTGCCACAGTTTTCCACGAATTTCCTTTTCCGCTGGCAAAGCAGAGACAGGTCAGAAGAAAGTATCGGGTTAACCCGTAGTTTGTATAGCATTTTAAATCGTTAAATGGATTTATTCTTCTTTTTCTTCATGCTGTGAGTAGTAAGTAAATCTGAGCATGCGGAATGCTCGCTCGCATGCCTGGAAAGCCATCCGGGCAATCTATTACAATTTTTCTAGTCTAACAAGAATCAAGGGACCAAATAAAACATGGGAATTTGCCTGCGTAAAAATTTCACCTTAACCAGCTCGGCACTATTGCCACCAAGTTGTGGGACGAGTCTGAACGCGAAGGCCTAAACTCAACGATCACATCTCATTTTCAGGCTTTTTCATAGGAAATGCGAGGACGCCAAATATTCATTTCTATTGAAAAGAAAAATAAATACGTCTTTATTTGCCAAGTATGGAAAATTTTATTCAATCGCTTCTTTCATGCATATGTACCCTATGTTGGAACCAAACATCAAAGCGGAAGAAATGTAATCAAAGTCCACAAACGAGATAATGCTTGAGGTTGCGTTGCGAGTGATCTGTTCCTTGAAGGGTCAAAATACTGTTTCACGAAATTCGTAGAGGTATTCATTGTTGTTGGAGAAGAACAAGTACGTCACAACGCAGACTATCGTGAAGATGATCCAGAAATATATGTTCTTGAGAAGCTGGCAAAGCAAACAATCCGACATAGTAGATCCTGGAGATGTTTTCCTTCTTCTATCTTCTACTACCACTGCGAAATGTAGATATGTAGTTAGGCTACTAAAGAAGAGCTATAAGCAATAGACAGACTGCCAATGCACCACGCCGGCCATAGTAAATAGGATATATATATATATATATATATATATATATATATATATATATATATATATTGTTTATTGCACACTGAGGCAGAAACATATTTAAATGAAATCGTGGTAGGAAAAAAAAATAGGACGTTAGTGGCATGATCACTATATGCTAGTGAGAGCAAGACAGAAGAAAAAAAAACATTATTATGAAATCAACGCATAAGCAGAAATATCTATTGAGTACAAAACAAGGTGAAGATCATTGCAAGTAAGCATGGAGTCTGCATTTAAATTGGTTTGGTGTAACAGAGTTGATAACTGTGGTTGGCAGAGCATTCCAGTGGGTCACTATTCGAGAAACAAAGCAGTTTTTGTGGACATCAGAGTTAAAAAACGGGAGAGCGAGAAGGTGAGGACGTTCAGAAGAGCGAGTGGAATTTGGATTGGGCGGGAAAGAGAAGAAAGTGGAGGGAGAGATTGGAGTTCTATCCTTTAGAATATTAAAGACGACAATGAGGTCTGCTTGTTGCCTCCTCGATGGAAGGGTCGGCAGGCCGAAGAGGGTGAGACGCTGCGCGTAGCTTAGCTCTTGCCCGATACGCCGGCACACGCTTCTCGTGAAGTCTCTCTGAACATTCTCAATTGAGTTAGATAGTCTGATCAATTTTGGATTCCAAACTGTGGAACAATATTCAAGGATTGGCCTAACATACGTAACAAAAAGGCGTTTATAAAGCGAAACTTTTTTTGATTTAAATGATCTCAGTATATATCCACTTGTGGGGGACGCGCGTGCGGAAACTGTTTTTATATGGTGTTCGAAATCGAGTTTGTCAGAATAAGATACGCCTAAATCGCGGACAATTTCGGACTCTGGTAGAATACTCCCGCCTAGGCTGAAGAGGACTGGAGGGTGATGATTACCCAAACGGACAATCACTGTTTTTGAAGCAATAATAGTCAAGCTATTGGCAGCGGCCCAGACATGAAGCAAATCAAGTGCTGTTTGAAGCAAAGTGGGATTGTTAATAGTTGATAGCTTAACATCGTCAGCATACATGATTATGGAACAACCTGCTGGGATGATATCTGGAAGATCGTTAATAAAAAGAAGAAAGAGTAATGGACCGAGACAGCTTCCTTGTGGGACACCAGATGGGGTGGGATATGGTATTAAGTCAGAGTCTGAAACACGTACGAATTGGGTTCTATCTCTGAGGAAAGCTGAGAGAAACTTTAAGAGACAACCTGAGATCCCATAACTCTGTAGTTTTATCATAAGAAGAGGAATAGAAATTGAGTCGAAGGCCTTATTGTTAGAAAAGTCTATTAGCGCTACGGAAACATAATGTTTCTGATCTAATGCCTTGTGGTATTCGGTGACAGACTGAAGAAGTGAGAGCTCGCAGGAATGGCGGGGTCGGAATCCGAATTGGGCTGGACTTAGAAGTTTATGTTCGTTTAGGTACTCCAGTATGCGTGTGAAGATTATGCGTTCCATAACTTTTGCGGTTGAGGAGATCAGACTGATTGGTCGGTACCTAGCGGGATCCGACTTAGCACCTTTTCGCTTATAAACGGGACGCACTATAGCTGTAAGCCAATGATTGGGGCATTTTCCATGGAGAAGGAACTGGTTGAACAAAATTGAAAGAGGGAGACAAGAGACAGAAGCGGTTTCTTTCAAGAATGCATATGGAATATTTTCTGGAGAGGTACTGTTCCTAAATGGAAGACGGCGAAGTGCACGGAGACGATGGATGGATGAATATCAACAAAGTCTATGATAGAGGAGGTCCGTTTAGAGACTGGAGAAGGGGAATGGGAGATTGGTTGACTATAGACAGAAGCAAAATATTCAGCGAATATTCTGGCCTTATCTTTGTTTTCGTTAATATATTGTCCTTTATATACTAACGAAGGGATAGACGGCTTATCTTTAATGTGCTCGCTGGCGAAACGGAAGAGTTTAGCAGGGCTGTTGCTATAGATTATCGCCTTTTCTAAATTTCGCCTGTGGCAGTCAAGAGCTCTACGCAATTTAGAGTTGGCTCTGCGGAAAGGGAGATAGCCGATAACATGAATGCGCTTGTAGAGGGAGGCTGCTTTTCTACTCAAGAATGAGATACGAGGAGGAAAGGAGAGGGCTCGCGCCTTTTGTCTTTTGAAAGGGACATGGAGATGAATCAATTGTAGGCATTCAGTAATAAAGGTGTTGTAAAGCAAATCAGGGTCTACTTGGTTGCCAAGTGAAGATACCCAATTAATGGAGGCGAGGGAAGAAGATATAGCATCAAAGTTTGCCTTTCGAAACTGGGGTACGTATCGAGAGTTTTGCTGGAAAGTGGAAGCAGTCGCAAACGAAAAGGAAATAAGGGAATGATCACTGCGCGTGGAACCGCGGGCGGCGCTAGCGACGCTTTTGGCTCGCCGAGTGCCCCGGCCTCTGCCACCTCCACGAGACATCGCTCGACCTCGGCTTCCATCGACCTGGAAAGAGGAGGGGGCAGAATTCTGTGATTGAGATGGATTGAGACGGTATGGGAGTTCCCTCGGATTTTTATGGTTCAAAAATTTCAGGACCATTTCCATTGTCGCGCACGACGAATCTCAGCTGGCCGGCCGCCTGGTTCCTCCGTCCGCTGTCGCGGCGGAGCTCGGAGTCGTACTTCAGCTGGTACGGCATGTAGTCGGGCCGGTAGTACGAGTGCACGTTCTGCGTGAGCTGCGAGACACAGCGGGTGGAACGTGTGTGGCGAAGGAAGAGGTCACGGAGGTCTGCCTTTTTCAAATCGATCTTCATGATATGAGGCCTCGTACTGGCCCGGTTGGGGTTGGCCCCGTCATGCCTAAACACGCTATCTAGGTCAGAGTTCAATTTGCCCTCTCCGTCTAGCAGAGAGAGCAGGCGGGGAGCAGTGGAACAGCTGATAATCGATTCGATCAGCCTGACATCCCTCTCCATAGTCTCTTGCTGACTCAGCCCATCTTCACTGCCGACGATAACTGCACGCTTGGCCTTCTCTTTGACTTCTGAGTCTGTTTCCCAGGATTTAAGAATTTACATTTTTCATCCGAGAACAGCAATGTGCTGTACAACAGGATATTCCAACCGAGGGCAGTAGGACATTCGGCTCCAGGAGCTCGGGTCGGTTCGAATGTCCTTCTCATGGTCATCAGGACATACAAAAAAAACATTCAGCCCGAGAATCGAATGCTATATACGAACATTATTTTTTTGTGTGAGCCGACAATTGATGTGTTTATTCTTTCGCCTTTCTATCAACCTGTTCAGGTTATCACACCATTACTCTACTCTTCTCTTATTGATCTGCTTAAAATTTGTGTATCATTCAATCTCTTCCCACATTGGCGCGGCTTGTGAACCGAGTAGCCAACGGAGCACTCGCTGCTCATTGTCAGTGGGGCTGAATAGCCGGCTCATGAGTATATGTATGTTCCAAGTGGTCAATTCCTGAAATAGAATGCACTATCATTGCACTTCTCGAACTAAAAATTTTTTTAAAAATTTAAAAAGTCACTTTATCTTTTGTAATAATATATTTATTACATTGCTTTAGAAAAGATTTTTTTTTAAGAAATGACCATTCGAAATCTTCACGGCTTGAACGGTGGCATTGACCAACTTGCTTTCAGTGGGATCTTAATATTTCAAAGAATCATTACCGAGTAACGGTGTGTACACAACATTTTATTTTCTTATTATTACCAGAGAAGGTAACGGCCCGGCCCGGCCCGGGCCGTTACCTTCTCTGGTAGGGCCGGCCCAATTTCCCAGGGCCCCGGGCGGGGCCGGGCCGAGCCCAAAAAAGTTGGGAGGGCCCGTGAGCGCGTTTGGGCTCGATAAGCACGCAATGTCGTCCAGTCAATACGACTGGACGACATTGCGTGCTCGTAGCACGAGCATGAAAAATTCTGAATTTCAAAACACTTTGTAACTCGTTGGACTTTTTTCCCCATAGTTTTTTGAAAATCGGGCTCAAACGGGCCCACGGGCCGGGCCCAAAATTCTATTACCCGGAAATGGTTCGGGCCGGGCCGGCCCAGACCTTGGGCTCGACGGGCCGAGCCGGCCCAAAATTTTTGGACCATTTACCATCTCTGATTATTACTACATGATATATGGTTTCTTTAAGCCGGAACTTTGCATCATTAATTTTGTATTCGTATTTCGAAAAAAAAGAAAATGCATTTATTCCTTCGACTGTTTGATGAATCTAACTCCAATGAAAGGTCCAACAGATCTAAAGTGTTAAAGGGCTATCCGGGACTCTGATTTTTCAGAATGACCTTTATTAGGCTGGAGTTGAAAATCAAGCCAAATTCGATTGATTTCGTACCTAGTCTAAAGCAATTGGGATAAAAAGAGAGAGAAAATCAAATAAGAAAACATAACAAAACAATGAAATTACGCTGAGGTGTTCGCAAAATATGTTCGATATTGAGTTGATAGAGACACTAAGGTGTGGTAGCGCGTTCCAATGTCTAACAACCCGAAAGGATAAGCATGAGCGTCTTGAGCGCAGAGATTGGAATGGAGGAAAGGAAGGCTTAAGAGAATGACCACGAAGACCGGCAGAGTATTGTGATGGAAAAGAAAAAAATTGAGAGAGATCAATTGGCGTAAGATTACGCCTTACCTTAAAAGTAGTGACCAGATCATTAGAGGAATAGGGCCGAGGAACATCATACGTTGGCCATATGCTGGAAGCATACCTTCACGTTAAAAATAAAGCGAGTAAAGCTACGCTGCACTTTTCAAGAGAGTTGAAATGCATTACAGAGCACACTTCGGATAGCGAGTCTCGAACGGGCTGAACCGCTCAGCATTATGGGGTCACAAATGCATGGAATATTTAATATATTCTTAAGATTCTCTCGCACTGAGACGCGTAGAAGCAATTGTTCGAGTAATATTTATATTTTCTGGAATCAGCATTTTTTCTCTCTACAGAATGCGGACAACAATTTTCAAAATACGTCAGATTTTTTGTCATTAATTTTTTATGTGAAATTGAGTGCATTTAGTTCATAATTGTTAATGTACAAACGTCTTGTTTCGTTGTTTTGTTTTGTTTTTGTTTTCTTGTTTTTCCTTCTTTTTGCCTTCAATTGCTTGACCCGCCAGATAGAATTCACTATTTCATGCATACTTCTAAATACTATCTGATTCTTAAACCGGTCAATGCGATAAACAAATTGAATTCCTTATGAACTGATTGCAAATTTTTGTAATTGCGGGATGTAAACTGCTGGGGAGGATCCCGATGAGATGCAATGTTCTAGGAATAATAAATGACACTCTTTCACTTTGCAGTATAGATGAGTGTACATGGAGACGGATCGCCTCGCCCTAAAATGTCTCCTCTGGAAGCGGTCGATATTCACACCATCCAGCATATTTCCTGAGTATATAGACGTTTGAAAGCAACATTCTCACATAGCTGTAAAAGCAGAAGATGCTTTTTACTTGTAGTATTTAAAGCTGTTGGAGTGATATTTATACCAGACTTTCAATTCATTTTCCTCTTTCTCTCTTTCTTACAGCGCATCTCTATCTGTCTAGCGCTCTCTCTCTCTCTCTCTCTCTCTCTCTCTCTCTTCCACTTCAAGGCCACTTCTGCTCCATTAGCCTCGACGTGGTTCAGGTACTCGCCGACAACCAGGAAGGATCTCGAGACCCAGAAGAAGGAAAGTTAATTTTTATCGTTGAACATCGGTTTAAATACTATCAATTTTGATTTACTAAAGCTGATTTTGGAATATATAGCAAAGGTAATGTAGTTTAAAATGACACAATTGTCTATGCATATTCAATTATAATTCTAAAGCTGAATTTTTTTTATAGAATTGAGTGTAAAGAGAAAGTATAAGAATATAGATTGTCGATTTCATTCTGAAAAATTAAAATTAGAAGTAGAAAAAAAATCTAATAATTGAAAAAGGAAAAGATTTTGAATTTTTCGATTTATTCCGCGGCCATGACTTCTACGCTGACTCCGGCTTCCAGTCCTTCCTCGTGCCCATCTTGTAAAATGTGTTCAGGAAGTCTAGTTCCAATTTCAGTGGACTTCATGAGCTCAAAGCCGTCTACATTACTTTTTTCAATTCTGGTTGTAATTTTCTCATATGCCTGTTTGGTTCAAATATATTGGTACTAAAATCATTACTTATATTTTAATGGTATTGATTGTTAGAAATGACCTGTGTGGGGTTGGAAGTATTGTTCTACATGCAAAATGGTTTTTTTAAACGTTTATTTAACCTCTGTAAAAGAAAAATAAATGTTATAAGCACTTGCAAATTCCAAGAATTATTAAAAAAAAGTACATTTTTCAAAACATGGCAATAATAGGTTAACCAACGAAGACTATTAATAATTATCGACGGTTCGCCAAAAGTTTTTTGTCTATTCACACGGATCGCTTCCGCAAGATCGAGGCTTCCCAAATGGCCATAATGACAGCTGCCCAAATGGTCGCAGCGCGAATGCCTACTATGGATATGCCTGCAACGCGGGTGACCACTGCTCGAATGTCCTCATGACAACAGTTCACTAGGGGAGTAACCGCTACTCGAATTCTTTCTGCGCGAGTGACCACTGCTTGAATGCCCGCTTTGCAACTGTCCACGACGCTAGTTTTCACTGCTTGAATGCCCGCTTTGCAACTGTCCACGACGCTAGTTTTCACTGCTTGAATGCCCGATTTGCAACCGTCCACGACGCTACTTTTCACTGCTTCAATGTCCGCTTTGTACTTGTCCACGACGCTAGTTGCCACTCTTCCAATGCCCGCTATGCAACTGTAAACGAAGGCCGCTCCAAAAGTGAGCGCTCCGAAAATAGTCGCTCCGCCAATAAGCGCAGCGGAAAGCCCAAATCCAATAAAGAGCGCTCCGGAAACGACCACTCCGGTAGTGACTATTCCGCAAATGGCCGCAGTGAAGAGCATCTCCTGAAAATGGGAGGAAGAAAACAAATGAAATTGAAAAATCTAAAGAAATATTTAATTTAAAAAAATTAATTCAACGACATAAATATATAAGATGAATAATATAAAATATCTCAATTATCGTTAGAACTTGAAATAAGCAACAGAGCAAATTTATATATTTTCAAGATTTATATCATTTTAGCATAACATATTTTACATTTGAGAAGATTCGTTAAAAAATTTTTTTATCCTTCCGCCTTAATGTTCTAAACTAAAAGTTACAGCAGTTTTTTCATCTGAAATGCGTTGCCTGAATCAAAGGGAATATTTGTGTGTTACACAGAACTTTAAATTTAACAGTTGTCGCCAACTAAATTTGGCCAAAAAGGCTTGTCGGAGCATAGTTTGACCAGCGAAGATGAAATAAGGTTCCATAGGCCGTGAAATAAATGCCGAAATTCACTATCGGACTCAAGCCGCCAATTTAAAATTATGCAGGAAAATGCTTGCATTACGAGAGCAAGGATCTTGGCAAATTGCCATTGCTCATAACTACGGTCATTAACGAGCAGGCATTTTCGTGTTAGGAGTTAGCGACTTTCAAGTTCCTTTAAGAAAACCATCTAAAGATAAGTTGGATTATTTTGACCTCACTTATCGAGATCGATTTCCAGGGCGAGAAATGATAAAAACCATTTTTACTTTTTCTTGAATGGCCACCGGCAATTTTAAAATATTTTTTTTTTTGCATAAAAATACAAAATATATTGGCCTTGCCATTGTCAATGTCTGCTTTAAAGGAGCTTCTAAGCGAATAAATAATGTATTGTTTTTTCGCCTTTTTTGGTCAGGTTTAGCTAGAAACTAAGATTGAAAGGGTCCCGAAGTCACAGAATCCCTATGCCCTGATGTGCTCGGCATCATGACCGGCGACCGGTCATGATGTGCTCGGCAAACCTATATGGCCGTAATTTGGTCAGGGGACTATTGTTAAATTTAAAGTTCTGTACAAATCACTAATATTCCCTAATGATCAGGAGACTCTTTTCAGATGCAAATTACTCCTTTAACTTTTAGTTTAGTAAATTGAATTTTTGCTGATGATTTCGCAAGCTCAATCCGGACACATTCAAAGAATCATCCTTATAGCAAAAAATTTGAGTTTACACCTCCTTTAAGAGAGACATTGACACAATGGCAAGACCACTAAGTTCCAAGAGTGCTGACATTGTCTAGCCATTTCCTTACATTTCCGAAACTTCTTCCACTATACACAGCACATTGGAATAGTGGAAATCCATTCGCGTTTGCACTATACTGGAAAAATTTTCAAACCTCGTGCCATATTATTTGAAGTTCCCGCAATTAAAAGAGATTGCGGGACTGCATTGTGGCCACCGGGGTCAACAGTTCGTGAGTTGGTGCAGCGATACGAGACACTCGCAACCGATATTAGCCGGCCTTTTCTATGGAGAAATAGTGCGTAGGAATGAGATATGAAGAGATGGATACTGTTCCTGTTTTGAAATGAACTCGTCCCATACTTGCGAAAATCCGACCGAAATAGGTCGTACTCCTAATAACGAAAGAGCTTGTTCGCAGTACCGAATGACCGCATGTTTTGTGGTGTCCTGATTTTTGGTCACATGATTTATAGTCAAATAATTGTTGGTCAAATTTATGATGATTTTTGGTCAACCATGTGCCCATATTGCCCGAATACATTATATATTTAAGAGAGCCCTCTTTTACTTTGAAAACTTTATGAGGGACACATCTAGTGTTCATAAAGAAATTTATTTTTTCAAAAAGTTTGAAAAAAAATTTTTCTCTTAGTTATAAGTAAAAATGTTAAAAATTTTTTGGTAGGCCATATCTAACGTTATGCTTAATATTTCTCGAAATTCTGTTCACTGTTCGATTCCTTATTTAAAAATACACAAAAAATTCCCAGATGACTGTTTTCGAAAAATTAACATTTTTATGACTTTTGTGCAATTTAATTTTTTGAAAAATGATTTTTAGGTAATAACTTTTTTTTTATTATGACTTTCCAAAAACTGAATCTTCCATAAGAAAGAGCAGGAAAAACTACATATAATATATCTCTACGAGGAAAAATCTCGGATACCCTTTTTGGGTATCTGCATTTGAATATGTGTTTCTAAGCAAATTTCAGTTTTGGCCACAAAACACAATTTCATTCCAACTTCTTCAATTTTAAAAAGAAATAGTCCATTCGATGTGATTTTGTATGCTCTTTAAAATGGTATATACTTTGTTCGCAAAAGAAATTAGTCTAAAGGCCTAAAATTGACTTTTTGTGTTTTAGGCCTATTTCTGGTGTTAAAATACTCATTCTTTGCACGATTAATGGATCTTGTAGGCTGATTTTTCATATAATATTTATACTGCGAGAAAGAACAGCTAAAATGAGTCGGATACAGCTTTAAGATTAAAATCTGAGGATACACTTTTTGGGAATATGTATTTGAATACTGATGTTCCATTGGTATCGTTGTTCGCGTACTGCTCGAATTCTTTGAAGTTCTTTTACGATATAATAATCAAAAGTACTTCAAAATTCAGAAAATCACATTTTTACAAGCATAGGTGCTGAAATAAATGTACGAAAAGTAATTCGAAGCGAACTAAAAGGTCTTTTGTGAGAGAGATTGCCAAAAACGTCATAACCATTCGAAAGAGCAGAGACTTTTGCATAATATATCCACAGATGAAAGAGCAAAATATGTACATCTTTCAGAAATCTTGATATTGGGAAAAATATCGACGACAGGTTTCGACTAATTTGAGCAGTTCGCGAAAAACGATACCAATGGAAATTATGTTCTGAAAATTGTACCATATGGGTTTTTGAGAGGAGAAACATAAATTCGATGTTAATTTTCTACTTTTGTGTACCATCCATGGTACTTTTGATCGAAGAATGAAATGTTATATGCGGAAAAATTATATTTCGATCAAAGTGCCATGGATGATACACAAAAGTAGAAAATTAACATCGAATTCATGTTTCTCGTCTCAAAAAACCATATGGTACAATTTTCAGAACATAATTTCCATTGGTATCGTTTTTCGCGAACTGCTCAAATTAGTCAAATAGACCCCCCTCCATTAGCCCCCCCCCTCCCCTAACAATCTACTACCTCAGCTGAACACGTGGTACCTCGAATGAATCATGGGATGATCATCCCTATGAATTAATTGCAAATTTTTGTGATTGAGAAAGTCATGGAGAACATAATCGTTTGAAAAATAATATGTTGGACATTTTTATGCATTTATAAACTACAAACACAATGTGATAGTTGATTTATGAAAAGTGAGAGAATAACGCATATTATGGTTTTTTTAACACTCTTTCAAATTACGGTGTCATCGCTGACAATGAGTCTGTACGGCTTGGCCGAAATCTGAGTGCTCATTTAGATCTGTTTATAAAACTTTTATGAAAAACATGTCAATTCCTTTTTATACGACTCTAGAGAACGAATATGATGATATTTTTCAATCTTTGGTTGTGTTAGTATCATCTTTTAGCAACTTTGCGGGCAACAGAATAATTTCGATAAATGAAAGTATTGTCTTTTTATCTTAAATCTTTTTTTTTTGAAGAAAAATTGACCTTGCGTAATAGCCGTCCATTTAGATTTAAGAAACTTCTTTTTAGTGATCCATTCCGATCGCCGTTGCAAATGAATCGAGGAATGGTTGGGGCCGGACAGCGCGGTCAGAAAGAAGGCGAATTTTCTGCGTGGCCACCACCAGAACAACCATCGACACAGCAGAGTTGGCGTGCGGATGTCACTCGTGACTTGAGGAACTACTTGGTTGCAAAACTCGTCAAGGCCATCTTCTCCTACCCCGACCCGGCTGCCATGCATGACCAGAGGATCAAGGATCTCATCCAATATGCACGCAAGGTCGAGAGGGAGATGTTCGAGCGGCCGAGGATCAAGTGAGCACAGTCCTTCTTTCTGCATTCTGCTCTTATTCCGCTTTCAACTCTCGATACGCGGCTATTTGAGGCTATTCAATAAATATGACCATTTGCAGGAAGAAAAATACCACCTCTTGGCGGAGAAGATCTACTAGATCCAGAAGGAACTGCAGGAGAAGAAGCAGAAGCGGCTGTCTGAACAGGGCATACCACCTCCGCCGCTCACATACTTCCCCAAACTGTGAAGAATGTGACTAAGATCCTGCTTTCTATTCCTTCTCATAAAACTTTATTTTTATCTTTAATTTCTATGCAATTCTGTGTCTCAGATTCGCTCTCTCTATCTCTTACTCTGTCTCTCTGCCTCTTTCTGCACCTCTTTCTCTCGGTCTCTCCGTCTCTATCTCTTTCTCTAACCCTCTCTCTCTCTCAGCCTCTCTTTTTCTCTCTCTCTCTCTCTCTCTGTCTCGATCACTTTCAGTCTCGCGCCTTGTCATTGACGCATATCGCCTGTTTTGTGCACATACCGTATTTTCTCTATTAGTGCCCCCCTCTCGCAAGGGGATTGAAAAATAGTGCCGCCGGGGGCACTAATAGAGAAAATACGGTAACGTGCTGCAATAAGAAGTCAAAGATAATCAAAAGTTTATAACTGAAAGTTACATGGTCGCGAGGCAAAGAAAGAGGATCAGAGGAACACAAGGCAATCAATCAGTCGCGGGTTGTTTTGAGAAGAAGAAACATAGTCACACAACTAAGACATTGACCGAGTGAGGCCATGACAAGGTAGAACGGAAATAGTTTACTAAGAAAAAAAATTACAGGAAGCTAGCTTCAAAGGCTGTCAGGTGAGGACAGTTTCGAATGGTTTTGGGTTAAGAAGATATTCAGCGATTGATACATGCATCTATTTTAAAGAGCGATTTTGTGGCTTGAATTGATTTTTGACTAAAAAACTTTTTTTTAATTTGAAAATATGTATATAATGTGTATGAAGATTTCGGAAGAATTCAATAATTCTTCGTAAATTGAGTATTATTTACTTTTCTTGAAGAAATGCCCGGTGGGCTGGTTCAACTTGTGCAAATACCAACAAAAGGAGTGATTGTTTATTATTGCTGAACATTTGCACTATCACTAGTTTAAACTTATACTTGCAAAAAGACTAAGTGCCACTTACAATAAATAGTTACGAGGTAGCACAAATCATTTTGCTAGTTCATCTTCTTGCCATCAGCTCCTTGCTTCCCCTCCGTAAGACGAATGTACTCTGCCTGCTGCATCTCCACTTTGCGTTGGTACTGGTGACGCTCTGTCTAAAAGCGTTCAAATCGCATAGTTACCTGCATATTTTACCATTGGTCAAGCCGAGATAGACAATCATGCGCACCCTATATCGATTGGATTTACCTTGACCTTCCATGTCATCGGCCCTAAATGTAAGATGTAAATTAAGGAGTATGATAATAACCTAGTTGAACGTAATGGAAAGTGAAAAAATAAACACGCAAAGGTTGAGCAAGTAAAAGAAGTAGCCGAAGCTTTTCATAATGAACAATGGAATTTACGGGTACGACGGTATTTACACTGTTCTTGCGCGATACTTTTAAAGATACGTAAGGTGTTCACTAAGCAAATGAAATATTACAAACCTCGAAAGCAGAATGACCAGTCGACGAATGACGAGAAAGAGAAGGAGCGCGAATCCGGAGAGATAAAAGTTGCGCTCGGCATAGAAGAGCTCCATTTGGCTTGTGGCTTCGCGGCGGGAAGTTGCCAAAAGATCTTTGGTGACATTTCAATTCAATTCAATTCAATTCGTTTATCGCACAGCCCAAATATAACAAGTATAATATTACAAGTTGGTAAGATTCACAGTTGAGTTCCGGGTCAAGCAATGGAATGAAAATGAAAAACAGGGGGGGGGGGAGATGAAAAATACGAGAGATAATGGCAGTCGATATGTAGAACAGAGAGAATGAAAAATTAATTCATTGGTCAGGATATTCTTTGGCTGGTAACTACATCGGTGCAATACGAGCGAAATGATGAGATCGAGTTGCAAGAAACATGCCGTTCAAGTAAAGAGTTCCATAATCGGACTACACGATAGGAAAGACATGCACGCCTAGATCGGGAGGAGCGTAGGGGCGGAAGTGCAAGCTTATAGGAGTGCCCGCGGAGGGAGGAGGAATATTGAGATGGGAAGTGGAAGAATTGGGATGGATCTATAGGGGTTAGCTTCCGGATAATTTTAAATGCGGTGACTAAATCTGAGACTTTTCTACGACATTCTAGGGGCAATAAACCAAGGCATTGTAGACGTTCCGTATACGGTAAATGTCGACCTGCTCGTTTAAAAATGGTCCGAGTATAACTGCGTTGGATTTTCTCTAGAGTGTTAATGGACAAGGCGGATGAGGGGTTCCATATTTCAGAAAACGAGTCTAATATTGGGAGAACATAGATTTTGTACAGACGACAAAGGATGGAAATGTTACGCGTTTTAAAGGAGCGAAGAATATATGCACATCTTGCGGAGGCTTTACTAGCAATGGTCTGAATATGCATATTAGCTGAGAGATCAGAATCGTAAGTAAAACCAAGGTCTCTAAACGACGAAACAATGGGGAGTGGAACATTTCGAAGTGTAAAGGTGAATGGAGGATGCGGTCCTAGCAGCATAATAGCCGTCTTATCAAGAGAGATTGTGAGACCCCATTTAGAAGACCAGATATCTATACAATTAAGAGCAGATTGAAGAAGAGCACTATTATTATACGTGTAGAGCTTAACATCATCGGCATAAATTGTAAAATGACAACCGGAAGGAATACAGTCGACGATATCATTGATATATATAAGGAAAAGAAGACGGCCTAGGCATGTGCCTTGGTTGACACCGCTGAATATGGGATATGGCTCTGAGACTGAATCCTCGATGACAACGGATTGTGTCCTATCTGAGAGAAAAGAATCGAAAAAACGAAGAAGGCTACCGGAGATACCTATTTTAGCTAATTTGTAAATCAGATGATGTCTAGGAACACTATCAAATGCTTTACTGAAATCGATAAAAGCAGTACTTATATATTGGTTAGAATCAAGAGCGGAGTTCCAATTGTGAAGAGTGGTGAGGAGGGCAGTCGAAACAGAATATTGAGGACGGAAACCGAATTGGAAAGGAGAAAGGATTGAATGTTCCTCTAGATAAGTAAACATTCTACGAGCGACTATGCGCTCCATTACCTTAGATAGAGAACATGTAAGGGATATGGGTCTATAGTTTGAACAATCTAGACGGGAGCCTTTCCTCTTGTAAACGGGGCGGATAAGGGCATGAGACCATATCTTCGGTATTTTACCATACATCATTATTCGGTTGAATAGAATCGTAAGGGGGGTGGTAATAGAGTGGGCCGCGTTCTTGAGAAAAATATAAGGTATCTTATCGGGGGACGTAGAATTTCTATTGGGGAGTTTAAGCAGAGCACGATGGATTACTTCGGAGCTAAATTCTATGTAGTCTAGACTGAGCGAGCCACCAACGGCCGGAAGAGGCGGAGGAGATTGGGGGGAGACACTGGAAGAGGGAGAACACTGCTGGAAGTAGGTAGCAAAAACACGAGCCTTTTCAGGAGGGTGTGTACACATTCTAGATTGATAGCTAATAGGGCCGATACTAGTGGAATCCTTAATACAACCGTTTGCATATCTATACAACAATCGCATATTAGCTCTGGATGATATCTGCTTTTCTAGGTTTCTCCTGTGGGTATAAAGAGCTTTCTTCAGTTTTCTGGAGGTTTGGAGGAATGGTGAGAGGCCGTGGGAGGTGCGGGAGTAATAGAGACGATCACAAGCACGAGCTAGGCTCTGTATATGACTAGGAAATTGAGGATGAGAGAGCGATATATCTCTAATGGGAACAAAGTTCTTGATCGTACTGTGAACTATATCAAGAAAGGCAGAGTAAATTTCATCGATATCACCACTAGATCCAAGCAAGTGGGTCCAGTTAATAGACAACAAAAAGCTATTGATTCTCGACCAGTCGGCCTTCTTAAAATCGAGAATTGAAAAAGAAAGAGGCTTGGGAGGAGACGGAAAAGATGCAGAGAAAGAAACGACGCAGTGGTCAAGCGATGGAAGAGGGGGGAGCACGTGGCAGTTGGTGACAAGGGCGCTATCGGTTGAGAGGACTAGGTCAAGGAGTGATGATTGCCGGGTGGGTGATGTGACATGCTGAGAGAGAGAATGCGTGTGGCAGAGGGAGACCAGAGAAGCAGAGGAAGGGGGCAGAGAAACCGATGAGGACTGAGAGGCTATTGCATTCCAATCAATGTCAGGTAAATTAAAATCACCAGTAATGATATGATTATAGTCATGCAGATCTAATATAGAATCATGTATGGTGTCTATGCAAGCTGCGAAATCATTCAGGGGACACACTGGACTTCTATAAACGCAATGAAATATAGTTGTGAAAGAGGCATTAGTTACGGCGGCTGAAACTAGCTGGCAATACGTGCCAAAACTAAGAGAGTGGACCAAATAAGAGGGCATATTAGAAGCAACGAGGATGCATACTCCGCCACCTATGGCAATGGTTTCGAAGCGAATCCTCTTTATGAATGCCTTATCTTTTGTGCTGATCAATATACGTAATT
This sequence comes from Allodiplogaster sudhausi, assembly GCA_945643635.1. Lineage (NCBI taxonomy): Eukaryota > Metazoa > Nematoda > Chromadorea > Rhabditida > Diplogasteridae > Allodiplogaster > Allodiplogaster sudhausi. The sequence goes on along the minus strand of CALZFC010000001.1, from coordinate 516,111 downwards.
AATTACATATACATACATACTACATATGTACTTGATTCACACTGGCTTTGTTATCCTTTGTCCAAATCTACAGATATACATACATATGTACATACGTCATTTACTGGTCTGGAAGTTGTTCGTTCGATCACATTTGTATGAATTGCACTTCGCTCTAGAATATTTTTATAGAACGATTGTTCACGTATTTCACAGTTGACTTGACAAGTCATGCTGATGGTGAGTCTATTCATGCGAAGTTATATCCCTTTTGCCGTCGTATCACTGTATTCAACCATTGTTAAGAAATCCCAGCGAGTATTTCGGTTACTCGCCTCCTGGTAGCCAGAACTTGCACGGCTCGAGAACTGGCTGATAAGAAAGCTGTTTACGTGGGCACTGCCATGACGGAGTCTTGATTGACTCGAACTATTGGCCACGCCATCGTCAAACGATACCTTTGTATGCCTACTGCTCTCTCTCCCTCTTGTTATCTCTCCCACCCTATCATTCTCTCTCTGACTCATTCACAATCGACCAGGTATCGGTCCGCCTGCGCTTCGTCCATATCAGGAAGAGGGAAGGCAGAAGGGAGACTCCCTCCATGTCGGCTTTGCAGCAGTCCTTATTGCTTCCTGTAATACTGAAAATCATTTTTTCCCAATTTTCTTCTACTCTCCATATCTTGTTCTATCTATGTATGTATGTACATGCACATAACGCGATTTGCGAGTGACTCAAATAGAATCGAAAATCTCACATAATATGCCCTATTGAGTGAAGCTGACGGTGATAGGATAATGGTAAAACATCGCAAGATATAGACTGAGTATTACTAATTCAAATAATTGTGAAATATGAGACACACAGCCTGCTTTGTATTCCTTCTCTTTAAATTTTAATTTGATTATCAAAATTTTGTGTGACTCTCTCTCTCTCTAGGTCTCTCGGTATCTCTCTCTCTCATTTCTCTGTGTCTTTCTCTCCAAAAAAGATAATACATAGAAGCGTGGAGAATTCTGAACATATTAGATGGCTACTTAAGTTGTGGAAATTACATGTTTACTTTTTGTGCGCGCTTAGAATAACGCGGTCAACTTTGGTCCAAAGCCCAGATATTCTTATAGTGATTTTGCGCAGGAGTCTGTGTTCTAAAAACGATGGTTAATAGGCTTCCACATATTCAGCAGATTTATTCCATTATAGCCTTCATGAGGCACCTAGAACCCCACATGCCATATTTTATAACAGGATTTTATAGATCAATGACAACATTAAATTGCATTTTTTTGGATTTAGGTAATTGCAGAACAATCTTCTACATCGATTAATGTGATTTTTGACTCGGTCTTATTTTTTGGGATTATTTTTGGGACAGCATAATTCACCAAGGAACGATATTTTAACCATTTAAAATTAAGACATTGTTATGTACTTTAAAACAGTCAACGATTTCTACGCTTTTAATAGTTAAGAACTCTAGTTCGTCTGTACTATGTGAATTAATCATTAAAGGAGGTATCCGGGGAATAATTAACCTATGTTTTGTTTTAGTGGATAAGTTCATCTTGGCGTAAAACATATATTCAGAAAGTTTGGGCGAATTTATTTCATTACATTTTGAGCAATAGCAACGTGAAAACTGGCGGGTAGAGAATCTGCTACGGTAGGTCAGAGCCGCCCTCCTTTTTCACATTCTTTCTCAACTGAGCGACAGGCAACTTTATAAGCGCGCGCATTCAAACTAGTTCTCTAGCGTTACTGCATAATTATTTTCCGGATACTTCCTTTAAATTAAAATGAAATGCTGTCTAGATGCCAACCCTTTGTCCTCTTGCCGAACCCATGGCCAATGATAAGATTCGTTTGGGCGTGCCGAAGCTGGCCGAGCTGATGGAGCCCATCGAGTCGCCACCAATATGGATTGTCGGTCTGCCGTGGTAAGTGTGTTTTGAGGAAGAAAACGTATCTGTTTTACCCTATCAAAGTCAGATGGTAGACTATTACAGGTTCTTGGCTGTGAAATCTGAATGCTCAGAGAGAACTAACTATGTGAGGAAGATGACGGCCTACCTATTTTGCAACTCGGGAAGCATTGATACTAATTGGAGCATCGACTGCACCGTAACCTTCACTCTTTTGGCGCTTAAGGACGGTCATAAGTCGCATTCCTTGACGGTTCGCAAGCTTTAGAGAGTTTTGCGTAAACATTATATTAGAGCTGAATCTGTGCATGTAATGTAATGTAGGGATGTTAGTTCGTCCTTCCTTTTTCAACTCTTGCACACTTACAAATTCGACGAAACCTGGAATGGCTTTTGTATGAACTGGGACGAAGTCCTCAACCCGGAGAACGGCTTCATCAGAGATGATGGAGGAATTGTCATCGAGGCCTCGATCACCGTCAAGGATGTCATCGGCGTGAAGGGTAATTAAGAACGCGCGAAAGAGGAACAGGCCAAATGCTCTTGAAATGCACGCGGTTCAATGCCTGCGCAGCGGCGCGCACTTGTGATTAGATGCGTGGAGAATCCTGAACTTATTAGAAGGCTACTTAAGTTGTGGAAATTGTATGTTTTCTTTTTGTGCGAGCTTAGAATAACGAGGTCAACTTTTAGCCCAGATATTCTTATAGTGATGTTGCGCGGTAATTGCTGAACAATCTTCTACATCGATTAAAGTAATTTTGACTCGATCTTATTTTTTTTTTGATTATTTTTGGGACAACATTCTTCAACACGGAACGATATTTTAACCATTTAAAATTAAGACATTGTTATGTACCTTAAAACATTCAACGATTTCTGCGCTTTGAATGGTTAAGAACTATTGTTCGTCTGTACTATGTGAATTAATCATTAAATTAAAATGAAAGCTTTCTAGATGCCAACCCTGTGTCCTCTTGCAGGAACCATGGGCAGTGAAAAGATAACTTTGGACGTGCCGAAGCTGGCCGAGCTGATGGAGCCAGTCCAGTCGCCACCAATCTGGATTGCCGGTCTGCCTTGGTAAGTGTCGTTTGAAGGAGAAAAATATCTATTTTACTCTTTCAAAATCATTACGCAGACCTATGCAGGTACTTGGATGTGGGATCTAAATGCTCAGATCGCTCTAATCATGTGAAGAAATTGGCCGTCTACATGTGTTGCAACTTGGGAAGCGAGGATTCAAATTGGAGCTGCGACTGCGCCGTAACCTTCACTCTTTTGGCCCAAAGGACGGTCATAAGCCGTATTACAGAACGGTTCGTGAGCTTCAGAGAGCCTTGCGTCAATATTACTCTTTAATCGTATGATAATGTAATGTTGGGATTTCAGCTCGTCTTCCCTTTTTTAGTTCTCACACACGTACAAATCCGATCAAACTCGATGTGGGTACTCCTCGTTTATGAACTGGGACGAAGTCCTCAACCCGGAGAACGGCTTCATCAGAGATGATGGAGGAATTGTCATCGAGGCCTCGATCACCGTCAAGGATGTCATCGGAGTGAACTACTGAGCGTCCCGTCTAAATCACCTTACTATTCAGAAGCGACCCACTTTCAAAATAGTCAGAAATCAAACTTCACTACAGCTTCCTCTATATGACGCGATTTGCGAGAGAATCAAAATGCTCGGGGCCCTAGAAAAACCATCATCTCCGATTTTGCTTAAAAGTTGTTTCTAGGTAAAGTTAGACCCGCAAAATCGAATGGGAATGGTCTTGGAGCCTAAAAAATTCATTTTTAAAAGATATGATGAATTGAAAAACTGCGCATCTTTTTGAGGTGATCGAGTAAGGCGCATGTTTATAAACATTTCTCCACGCACAGTAAAGCAATCTATGTGAAAATATTAATGTAGATAGAAAAGATATTGTTTATTTAAATTTTCAAAACAGAAGTTGAAATTTTTCAAATATCGCTTTTTACGTGCTCTCAAACTCAATGAGGAATGTACATGTTATATTTCAATTTACGCAGACAGTTTTGTATGTATCGTATAGAGCATAAAAGTGGCTTTCAAATATGGGATGTTTCATTTCGACGAACTATGCGGCTTTTGTATGCATTTAGGTCATGCGCAACAGTGAAAACTGGCACAGAATCGCGGCGCGACGCGATATTGGTCTCATTCAAATATCAATTTTTCTTTATATCTTGTGATATTTTGTTTTTGATCTTTCTTTTACATTTATGAAACGATTAAGCTTTTTTTGAGCAAAAAATGTAGCTATTTCTCGCAACAAATCGAAAAGCGACTTAAGAGAGCATGTCAGTATCCTTCGATCAAGGCCTGCCCTAGGATTTTTTTTTCGAATTTGTTCATGAAAATTTGTTACAGTATACAACTCGACGAGGCCAACAAAATAGGCTATATTTCAAACTTGAAAAAAATTTTCCGCGCGGGACCCGGTGCTGTAACGTTAAAAATTTCACTTGTCATAACTCGCTTAAAACTTATAGTTAGACAACCATCGAGGTATCATTGGATAGCTTTTTCAAGGAGCTTTAATTTTCGTGTTGATGAGGTTTTCATAAAATTTCATTTTGGGCCTAAAATACGGCCATTAATATTTTCAAAGGCGGTTTTTGGCCAACTTAAGCATTTTATGCTCATATCTGCAGAACGGCTTTTACATACGCTTAGAGTGCGTGAAATTTGCTACAACATATGTCTCTTTCAAAAGAAATAAACGTCTCGCTCTTAGGTTCCCAAACGCTTGAACATGATCCAGTGTAAACTGTAACCGTGCAAGCGCATTCTTCGATCCATAACTGCGCTCAATGTCAACATTACAAAATCGTAAGTATATCATCTAAGAGCTCTCACGGAGATCTTAAAATGTTACATACATACTTTTATTGAAAAGTTTCAATTTATATGGGAAATTTCGTTCTGTACAATTCGAAGGCTTAAAAAACTACTTTAAAAACATTTTCGCCTGTCGAAACATACATCATAAGAAAGAGGATGAAATTTGTTGCTACAAGATGAACCCCTTTCAATGGAATTCCATGCATACGATCTTTTGTTATAAGCCATAAGAGTAGGATAGCAAGGCCTTATGGAAAAACTGTAGAAAAAAGGATTGGAATATTCTAATTAGCATTTTGAATATTCTAATTCGAATAACCTAAAATGTGAATTCTGGGGCAAAATGACAGCGACGCTACTGGCACTACTTTTATGGCTAAATAACAAAAGATCGTATACATGGAATTCCATTGAAAGGGGTTCATCTTGTAGCAAATTTCATCCTCTTTCTTATGATGTATGTGTTGACAGGCGAAAATGTTTTTACAGTAGTTTTTTAAGCCTTCTAATTGTACATAACGAAATTTCCCATATAAATTGAAACTTTTCAATAAAATAATGTATGTAACATTTGAAGATCTCCGTGAGAGCTCTTAGATGATATACTTACGATTTTGTAATATTGACATTGAGCGCAGTTATGGATCGAAGAATGCGCTTGCACGGTGATCCAGTTTACACTGGATCATGTTCAAGCGTTTGGGAACCTAAGAGCGAGACGTTTATTTCTTTTAAAAGAGACATATGTTGTAGCAAATTTCACGGACTTTAAGCGTATGTAGGAGCCGTTCTGCAGAAATGAGCATAAAATGCTTAAGTTGGCCAAAAACCGGCTTCGAAAATAATTAGGGCCGTATTTTAGGCCCAAAATGAAATTTTATGAAAACATCATCGACATGAAAATTAAAGCCCCTTGAAAAAGCTATCCAATGATACCTCGATGGTTGTCTAACTATAAGTTTTAAGCGAGTTATGACAAGTGAAATTTTTAACGTTACTGCACCGGGTCCCGCGCGGAAAATTTTTTTCAAGTTTGAAATATAGCCTATTTTGTTGGCCACGTCGAGTTGTATACTGTAACCAATTTTCATGAACAAATTCGAAAAAAAATTCCTAGGGCAGGTCATAATAGGGCCCTGCTCGAGTCTTATGGACATCCTGTCTTAAACAAGCTATAAAGTATGTAAATACACCAATTCACCAGATTTTCACCGCGTGAATTGGAATATTCGAATGTGTAAATTGGAATATTCGAATTCGACATCCGTGGTGAATCTGGTGAATTGGTGTATTTACATAGTGTTATAGCTGGTTTTAGTCGCTTTTCGATTTGTTGCGAGAAAAACCTTCTTTTAATTTCCGTTTCAAGAATGTTACTTTGTAGCAATTTTAACGCACTTTCACGACAACTCAGTCTCATTTTGTGGAGATGAGTGAATTCGTTAATATTTGGACGAAAAGTGCATTTTTTGCTCAAAAATGAGCTTAATAGTCTCATAAATGTAAAAAGAAAGATCAAAACAAAATATCATTAGATATATAGAATATCAACATTTGAAGGTCAGGCGCAACAGTGAAAACTGGCGCAGAATGGCGTCGCGCCACGATTCTGCACCAGTTTTCACTGTTGCGCATGACCTAAACGCATTCCTCATTGAGTTTAAGAGCACGTAAAAAATCGAACTTTGAAAATTTCAAATGCTGTTTTCACAATTCGTATAAGCAATATCTTTTCTATCTACGTTAAAATTTTCAGGTATATTGCTTCACTGGGCGCGGAGAGAGGTTCATAAACATGCGCCCTACTCGACCACCTCAAAAAGATGAGCAGTTTTTCAATTCTTCATAACTTTTTAAAATGAATTTTTTAAGCTCCAAGACCAATCCCATTCGATTCTGCGGGTCTAACTTTACCTAGAAACAACTTTTAAGCAAAATCGGAGATGATGATTTTTCTAGGGCCCCAGCCCTTTTGATTAATTTTGATTCTCTCGCAAATCGCTTCATATTCACTTTTTGTCCTTCTCATTACTCTCTGCGTGGTCACCCTCTCCAACTCGCACTTCCTCCCCTTTCGTCTCTTCTCTCTCTCGACAATCCTGTTTATCTTATAGAAATCAACCTGAAGAAGCTGTAATGTGTAATTGTGTTGTTACCTTTCGAAAATACGCTACACTCCTAGTTCACCGTCTGTAAATCTTATTCGTTTTAATTCTCTTAGTTGCTCTATCGTTTTATCCAGTTTCACAAATTTCTTTCTTTCTCTTTTCTTCTTCTTTTTCGTTAATTGTCTTTTTTTTTATCTACTGCGTGGTTACCTGAAAATTTCTCAGTTTCTTGAAATTTTGTTTCATGTTATCTCATTAAGCCTCTGCGATAAACACATGCATACATACAAAAAATATGAACTGTTAACGCATCTTCGTGCGGTTTCCCCTAAATGGAAACCTAATTCGACTTCAGTAAACACTTCTGTTGTAGAGAGTGGCACTATTAGAGGAGGGAGGGGGTTCTAATAAAGGGGGGTACTAATAAAGAAAATACGGTATGAATCTATTCGAATCCATCTAAAAGTGCTTCAAGAAAGTTTGAACCATTTTTGTCTACTTGCTCCAAAGTTAGAAGCAAGAAAAATTTAACTGGATCAATTTTTATACTGTAGCTGTTAGCCACCCCCCCCCCAATTTTGCACGCTCTTTTTCCATCAGAAGGGTCAAATAATTGAGGGTGCGCATTCAAAATAGTCCTAACGTTCTATTGTAGAATCATTCAGTGCATGGTATCTTTAACTGTTTGAAATATTTCTCAACTTAGGCCGCTGCTAAAAGAAAAGGGAAAAGGCCGAGAGAAAGAGAGACTTTTGGATATGTTAGGTATCAGTTACATTGAAAATAAGATTTTTATTCCTGCTTGGACTTCAAGCTAAACAGGAAAGCATCAGGTTCGATAAACGCATCCGAAATACAATTGTGCTGTTTCATTGAGTGTTTTCGGAAAGTTCCATTAAAATCTTAATGGAATTTTGCATGATAGTTAGAGGTAAAAGGGATATGCATGCAAAGCGGAGGAAAAAGGAAAGAAAAGAGAATTCAAGCATAGAAAACGAATCAACAAGAATTTAAAAGTATCTTTTATTAGGAGGTTTTGACAAGCTCTTGTCTTCTCTTTTTTATTTTTTTATCTATTTAAGTCAGATGTGAAATGATGTAACTACACTAGGAGACACTTCCATGCGAAAGAGCATATAAGAAATAATGCTAGAGAGAATATCCAGGATATTATATTTGATGAAAATAGAAATAGTAAATATATAACGTTTTGAATTTGATTTTTCGTCTCACCTACGAGTATTAGAAATAATAATGAATAAATACACTGGGCTCCAGTCGACACGGCAGTGGCATTCATGTGGGGTTGGAGAAGTAACGAATGGTTGGCAAGAACGTTTCATCTTTCCTCTCTCTCTTTCCCTTTCCTTATCTCTTCTTCTCTATCTCACTTTTCCTCTCTCTCTCTCTCTTTCTCTCTCTCTCTCTCTCTTTCTCTCTCACGCCCGCTCATCACGCTTTAATGTTTCGGCTGAAGTCGAATCCTCCTTTATTGAATGTCTTATCGTTTGTGCAGATCAATGAACGTATGTATTTATACGTACGTGACTCACACTTTCTTCCTTATCCTTTGTCCAGATCAACAGGTATACGTCACATACCGGTTTTGAAGTTGTTTGACCGATCACATTTGTATGAAATGTATTTTGTTCTAGAATATTTTTCTAGAAATAGAAAGCTTGTTCTCGTATTTCACAATAGACTTGACAAGCCATGCTAAGTCAATGTCTTGCGATGTTATATCTCTCTTCCTGTCTTCGCACTGTATTCAATCACTGTTAAGAAATCCCAGCGAGAATTTAGTGTTACTCGCTTCCCGATTGCCAGAACTTGCACTGCTCGAGAACCGGCTGATAGTGGGCACTGTCATAACGGAGGCTTGATTGACTCGAACTATTGGCCACGTCATCGTCTAACGATACCTTTGTATGCCTGCTGCTCTCTCTCCCTCTTGTTATCTCTCCCACCCTATCGTTCTCTCGCTGATTCATTCACAATCGGACGACCATGTATCGGTCCGCCTGCGCTTCGTCAATATCAGTTCTCACGGGAAGAGGAATGGTAGAAGGGAGACTCCCTCCATGTCGGCTCATTGCTTCTTGTGATCAGGGATGGGCGGCCCGGGCCGGCCCGTTGCTAGTTTGATTTAGGCCGGGCCCGGGCCTAAATTAAATGGGCCGGGCCGGCCCGTGCCCGGCCCGCATGGCATAAGGCCCGGCCCGGGCCCGGCCCGCATCTGAATTTCATATCCGGGCCCGGGCCTAATTTCTTGCCTTTCAAACCAAAAAAATACTCCGGAATCCAAGAATTAGTTCGAATTTATGGCGGAACGAACTAAAAAAAAAAAAAACCCCCCGTTTGTTTTCGCGTTTTTGACTAGTTTTGACATATTTGAGCAATGTCTGCAAAGGAATTCATGTATTTTTGATGAATTAAATTTAACTGGCCCGTGTTTTTGCCCCACACAAACATTTTTTGGTTGGAAATCCGGCCCGGGCCGGCCCGCCAGATATTTTTGAAAGACGGGCCGGGCCCGGGCCGGGCCTACGATTCCAGGCCCGTCCCGGGCCCGGCCCGCAGAGTGGCGGGCCCGGGACAGTTTTTGCCCATCCTTGCTTGTGATATGAAAAATCGTTTTCCCAATTTTGTTCTACTCTCAATATCTTGTCCTATCTACATGTATATAAAGCGATTTGCGAGTGACTCCAATAGAATCGAATATTTTTTGATTGAGAACGTTCAAGATTGAGAACGTTTAAAGACGTTTCACTAGATTAGCATTTGCCAGATGCGGGCTCTCTCTGTCGTACCCCTCGTACCCTTAGAACATGTAAACTTAGAGTCTCTATCAGTCCGCCGGGAGATCAATGATCTCTTTGTAGCCTTAAGATTGTAAAAGGGATATATGCCATCAAAGCCAACGATATATTTCATTTTCCATCCTCGAATCTCACCCGCGGCCATCGCTTTAAATTGTGCAAGTTCAAATTTAGAAGCAGCATATATATGAATTTCTTCTCTAATAGGATAGTTGATATGTGGAATACTCTCCACGATGTTTTGTTTACACTTTCACTGCCGGGTGCTCGTAACTTAATTAAGAACGTTGTGCTCTCTCGACGAAGTTAATACTGGCTGTCTATATATTTCCTCGTATTTTTTATATTTCCTGCTTTGTTTTGTTTGGTTCTTTTTCTCTCTTTCAGAGGCGCTTTAAGCACCTATTGGCCACCTCGTTGCGGCCTCTTACCCATCTGATTGAGACATATTTCTCTAATTTCCTCCGATGTTCTTCTTGAACTCCAATTAAATGCATGCCAGATAAACAATATATATATATATATATATATATATATATATATACATATATATATATATATATATATATATATATATATACATATATATATATATATATATATATATATATATATATATATCCTACATAGTATGCCGTATTTTCTCTATTGGTTCCTAATGACGTAACTTGAAAATGCCATTGGAAAACTCAACCCCCCTTTCTAATAGAACCCCCCTCCAATAGTGCCCCCTACCCCTAACAATCTACTACCTCAGCTGAAGACGTATGTACCTCGAATGAATCATGGGATGATCATCCCTATGAATTGATTGCAATTTTTTGTGATTGAGAAAGACATTGAGAACTTAATCGTAAAAAGAATATGTTGGACATTTTTATGCATTTATAAACTACAAACACAATGTTGTATTTGATTTATGAAAAGTGAGAGAATAACTCATATTATGGGTTTTTTTTAACACTCTTTCAAATTACGGTGTCATCGCGGAGTCTGCACTGCTTGGCCGAAATCTGAGTGCTCATTTAGAGCTGTTTATAAAACTTTTATGGAAAACATGTCAATTCCTTTTTATACGACTCTAGAGAACGAATATGATGATATTTTTCAATCTTTAGTTGTGTTAGTATCATCTTTTAGCAACTTTATAATTTCGATAAATGAAAGTATTGTCTTTTTATCTTAAATCTTTTTTTTGAAGAAAAATTGACCTTGCGTAATAGCCGTCCATTTAGATTGAAGAAACTTCTTTTTAGTGATCCATTAAGATCGCCGTTGCAAATGAATCGAGGAATGGTTGGGGCCGGACAGCGCGGTCAGAAAGAAGGCGAATTTTCTGCGTGGCCACCACCAGAACAACCATCGACACAGCAGAGTTGGCATGCGGATGTCACTCGTGACTTGAGGAACTACTTGGTTGCAAAACTCGTCAAGGCCATCTTCTCCTATCCCGACCCGGCTGCCATGCATGACCAGAATATCAAGGATCTCATCCAATATGCACGCAAGGTCGAGAAGGAGATGTTCGAGATGGCTGAGGATCAGGTGAACACGATCTTTCCTTCTGCATTCTGTTCTTATTCCGCTTTCAACTCTCGATATTTGAGGCTATTCAATAATTATGACCATTTGCAGGAAGAATATTACCACCTTCTGGCGGAGAAGATCTACAGGATCCAGAAGGAACTGCAGGAGAAGAAGCAGAAGCGGCTGTCTGAACAGTGCATACCACCCCCGCCGCTCACATACTTCCCCAAATTGTGAAGAATGTGACTAAGATCCTGCTTTCCATTCCTTCTCATAAAACTTTATTTGTATCCTTAATTTCTATGCAATTCTGTGACTCAGCCTCGCTCTCTCTATCTCTTACTCTGTCTCTCTGCCTCTCTCTACACCTCTTTCTCTCGGTCTCTCCGTCTCTATCTCTTTCTCTAACCTCTCTCTCAGCCTCTCTCTCTCTCTCTCGCTCTGTCTCTATCACTTTCAGTCTCGCGCCTTGTCATTGACGCATATCGCCTGTTTTGTGCACATAACGTGCTGCAATAAAAATTCAAAGATAATCAAAAGTTTATAACTGAAGGTTACATGGTCGCGAGGCAAAGAAAGAGGATCAGAGGAACACAAGGCAATCAATCAGTCGCGGGTTGTTTTGAGAAGAAGAAACATAGTCACACAACTATAACTCTCCGCGACAGTGAGATTCGCGGAAAGATGGAGAATGGAGAGAGATGGAGAAAGAGAGAATGAAGAAAGAGAGGAGGGAGAGTGAGCAAGGGTGACAGTGAGAGAGAAATAGGAAGGGGCACACCTCGATCCAGAGACTTGCGTTTAGAGAGCGAGAATGGATAGAGAGAGAGAAAGCAGACAAATAGTGATAGTATTAAACTGATGTATTATTGTTTATTTGATCTCTGTGGCGGATCGGTGGATTTAGATTTGCTCGCCTATTTTCCAATTCTTCCCCCTTTTGTGGAAGACACAAGAGATAGAAGCAGAGAGTTTATTAGAGCGCGAATCGGACAGCAAAGAGAGATAAAGAGAGAGGAGGCAGCACTGAAGGTGCTGCTCCACAGTGAGATGAGAACTAGTGGCTCCAGCCGGCTTATAAACCAAGTCTAGAGGAGGAGCCTAAAACTGTATAACTTGCTGCATAACAGTATTGTTCTCAGAAAGAATCTGTCTAATCGTCTAACATATGCTATTTCTCCTCTTCCCGAAGATTCCCGAGACAATCAGATAATCGGTGGCAAGGAAAAATGCATTAAGGATGAATAACACATTAACCGGAAGTAGCTTCCGGCACAAAAATAGCAATCGAATAAGAAAGTAGCGAAATGTATATGTACATTCCGCGACACCGGGGCCAAGACTAGAAAAGGTGAAAAACTGTTAATCAGTTTTCCAAATTTTTGCGGAGATCGAAGGGGATCCGCAATAGTGGGTCACTATCATAATTGGGTAATAGTCCTGCTCGGCTCGACATCGTGCACGCGTAGAACTTGAGGGCTAGATCGGCTTGAACGGCTCGAGAGAAATCGGAAGTACATGAGAGGCTCGCGAGAAATCGGAAGAACTTGAGAGCGAGACATCAACAGCAATCGAAGAAAAATTAAATACAATTTTGCCAGGGATGTGTGAACATCTTAGCCTGGGCTTTCCTTGACAGCAGCCCAAAGGCAAATGCCGTCCGTGGAGAGTCGTCCTCTTCGGTCCAAATCTTCATCTTCGACTTCTTCTGTAGCTTGATGACGTTCCTTGTCAGGCGACACGTTCTCCTGCGCTAGATTATCCATTCCTAGCTCTCTTCTTTCTTCTGGCAACTGTCGGCTCAATCTTCTCATATCCTCCTCCATGAGTAGATTCTCAATTTCCATGATTGATTTCCTTCCGCCTTCCGAAATTCCAAGTTTTTCGACTCCAAAGTCGGTGCTTCTCTTCAGAATGACGCAGTCATCTTCACGCCACGAAACTGCTGCGGCAACGAATGCGATGAACAAGAGAGTAACTCCCATCTGAATTGCCTTGATGAGTGTCTTTCTCCATCTTCTGCCTTGTTCCTTTGGCTTCTCCTTCGTGGGACGCTCGCGTCCTCTGCCAACAAGCGGCAAAAGTGTCTCGTGTACATACATACACGAGTCTTCTTTCTCCTTGATCTTTGTAGTCTCTGGTATGATCAGCTGTTCCTCCGCAACTTCATGCGAGTGTACAGTCAGTCGCTCGCTGTCGTCGTCTGTGCTCTCTCGCACATGAACGCTCATTCGCTCGTTATCGTCGCCTGCGCTCTCTGCAAGAGACATTCTCTCTTTGCGCGCCTCAGGGCGAACGATCCATGCGCTCTCAGCTGAATCAGCTTTCGCATCGACGTCTGAGCTCTCGAGCGATAGTGGGTTCTCTACACTATCTTCTTCGCCTTCACGCGAAATCACAGACACTGCTGTTGCTGTGTAGACTGGAGCTTCATTCTTCTTTTCCTTTCTCTTTCCCGCTGGTATGTATCCGAAATGAGTAGGCATGAGATCTAACCCACTTGGGAGGGAAAGGAGTGGAGGGCCATCGAACCTGTATGCTCGCATTGCCTCTTGACCACCTAGTAGCAATTGCGGTCGTGTCGACTTCATTGGCATTGCCAATTTGATGTTCTTCTCTTTGATGAACTTTTCATCTTCTTCTGTCAGCGTGACAGGTGGCTGAACGGGCACGACCGGATCCTGGCGTACATGTGCCTCAAGGATCACTCCAAATCTGTCCCTTGCCATGTGCAGGTGCACTACTCCACATTCCTCTGCTTGGGAAGTGTATCCGGGGCCTGCAATCCGTAATCGTTCACTGCGGATGATGGGCAAGTTGTGCTCCTTGACGAACTTCTTGCTGATGATGGAGATCATCGCTCCACAATCAATTAGCGCGTCAATCGTCTCCGTCTGATTTCCGTCACTGTCGATGAGTGGGAGAGAGAGAGTCAGAAGTTTCATCTGCCCTTGGCTCTCTATCTCTGCATTTGCATCTTGTGCCACTTGCAGTACACAATCCGGTGTCTCTTCTTCATGTGACTCATCCACAGTCGCTGCAACTGTCTATCCTTCTTCTTCGTCTCCATCCGGCGAGTGACTTTCGCTGTCCACGCTCTTTTGGAGTCTCCATTCTGTTGGTGCGTGCGTTCCATTTCTTCGTTGTTCCCAGGCCTTTTCTCTTCTTGAAGCAAATAGCCACGTGGTGTCTTCCACTACAGTGGGAACATTTCTTCGTGCACACCGAGCTGAAATGGCCCCAATCCAGGCATGACAGGCATCTGCCACTTTCTTTCAGTAGCTTCGTTCTCTGGTCAACATCGGGAACTATTTTGCAATCTTCAGCAGACTTGACTCCATGTTTGGCGCAAAACGGGCAGAGAGTTGAATCTCCTAAGTCGTTTCTGGCAACAGTCATCACTGTTCGCTCATGTTCTTTGTCTCTTCTGTCTGGCGGTCCTCTTCCCATGCGCGTTCGAATTCCAATCGCCTTTTCAAGCGATCGCTCGACCATGTCCATTAGTTGAGACAAGGATGCATGTGGGTTATCCCACCTGAAGTCCTCGAATTTTTGCCTCGTTCTTTCACCGAATTTCCTGAACACGGCAAGAATGGCATGCAAATTCGTGTCAGTCTGAGGCGTCATCTGTAGCTCGTAGCTCAACAGACCTTTCACCTCTCTCAGCAGCTTCAGCTGAGCTTCCGTCGAGTCTGGCACAGGTTTCAGTGCTTCCAACTTCGTGATGACGGCTTCAAAAACTTTCTCCGGGTTTTCATATTCCCTCCAGAGCAAACGTAACGCATCTGCGTATCCGTTGTCACACACCACAATTCGCGCCACAATGTCCTTTAGTGGTCCTCTCAGCGAATTGCGCAAATAGCACAACTTGATCGTTGGGCTAACTGGTTGACAGTCGACAGTGTGTGAAAACACACTCCAAAATGCCGGCCAATCTTCTGGCTTCCCATCGAAGATCGGCATCTGCAATGGTTGCAAAACTAGTTGCCTCGCCGTCGCCATCTGTTGCACGTATGCCACATTTGATGTCGCGTCACGGCTCTCGTAGTCCGGTGCGTACACGCTCTGATTGGGCGCTTGCGTGTCCCTCTGCCTAGTACCTCGGCCCTCGTAGTCGTAGTCCGGCACTCTATCTGGCATGTGAGGCAAATTGCCTCTCGGGTGGACACCTCGGCCCTCGTAGTCCGGTACTCCATCTCGCAGAAAAGTCGCATACCCTTCCCTCTGCCTAGCACCTCGTAGTCCGGCGCTCTAGTCGGCAGATAAGGCGCATGACCTCTCTGTTGCCCGTTGGCTGTATCAGTTGACGAATTTTCTCCTGAACTGTTTGTTCCTCGTGGAGCATCGTGCTGATCTGAGCGAAACGGGTAGAGAATAGGCGGTCTTCTGACTTCTTGACCTACTCTCTCTTCCCTGTTGGAATGTTCCACATTCTCTCCGCGGAACGGAAGCGAGGAAAATTCATCTCGCGGTCTGCCAGAGGAAGACAGTGATCGTGTCCTTCTCTCTGCAAGTCTGGCATTTCTCTCGCCAGGCGGCAGTGCATCATCGTTGTTGATCTGTGCTGCATCTCTGTCTCTCTGATTTCTGGCATTACTCTCGCCAGGCAGCCTTACGCTCTCGTAGTCGCCAATCGCCGCATCTCTCAAGAGAGACTCTCTGGCCGTGTTACTACCCACGGGGATGCCAGCACCCTCTCGATGGAGCACGCTGTGTTGATCTCCCTGCGCCAAATCTGTTCTGGCCAGTCTGGCTCTCTCATCAATCTCCAGCTCTTTTAGCTGTTGCTCTAGCCATGCCTTTCTCCTAGGCGTGACCTCTTCGTCTTCGTGCTGAAGCTGAGACAGTCTTGGCTTTGCTTCTACTCTGTCTTTTTTCTTCTCTCGTTCATCTCGCTCACACGCTATTTCAAGCACCAAGCGTGTAAGAGAGTCGTGCCACTCATCCAAGACACAGGCGATTTCCTCTATGTCATGGGACGGTCCTTCTTCCTCTTCTTGTTTCTGTAGCTGTTTCAGCACTTTTTCTTCTTCCTCTCTGTGGTTGTCGTCGTCAATGTCCTCTATTTTGGCTTCCCATTCAGCAAGTTCTTGACGTCCTTTCACTGCCAGTGTCAGCGTTTCTTTTGCCAGGAGTTTCGCCCTCTTTTGCAGTTTGCTGAGGTCGTTGTCACTCATATCGCTAAGCAGTTCCGGCTGGTCGAGAGTGGTTTGGTACTGCTAGACGGCGGGAGCAAGGCTCTACCGCGAGAAGGAGCAGGAGCTAGGCTCTACTGCAGACAAACAAGGAGGAGCGGGAGTAATCTCACCGCAGACTGACAAGTTAAGAGAGAGAGAGAAGAGAGAAAGAGAGAAGAGAGAAAGAGAGAAGAGAGAGAAAAGAATTGGATGCCACGCGGGATTTGAAAAAAAGAGGCCCTTTTTGATTTAGACCCGACGCACCATGTGGCGGATCGGTGGATTTAGATTTGCTCGCCTATTTTCCAATTCTTCCCCCTTTTGTGGAAGACGCGAGAGGTAGAAGCAGAGTGTTTATTAGAGCGCGAATCGGACAGCAAAGAGAGATAAAGAGAGAGGAGGCAGCACTGAAGGTGCTGCTCCACAGTGAGATGAGAACTAGTGGCTCCAGCCGGCTTATAAACCAAGTCTAGAGGAGGAGCCTAAAACTGTATAACTTGCTGCATAACAGTATTGTTCTCAGAAAGAATCTTTCTAATCGTCTAACATATGCTATTTCTCCTCTTCCCGAAGATTCCCGAGACAATCAGATAATCGGTGGCAAGGAAAAATGCATTAAGGATGAATAACACATTAACCGGAAGTAGCTTCCGGCACAAAAATAGCAATCGAATAAGAAAGTAGCGAAATGTATATGTACATTCCGCAACAATCTCTCTACTATTCCTCTTGATTCTCTCTATATATTCATCTCTTTCTCTCTCTTTCCATCTGTCTCTTTCTCTCTCTCTCTCTCAACCTCCTCCCATATCGCTCTCTATATCACTCTCTCTCTTTCTCTCTTCTCTCTCTCTCTGTCTCACTCTCTCTCCTCTCTCTCTCTCTCTCTCTCTCTCTCTCTCTGCTCCTCCTTCTAGGTGAAGCGTGCAGAGCAGCGAGTAGCCGAGCTCGATCTGGACAACACGTCTCTCTCAGCGAAGCTAGCAGAGTCGAAGAGCCTCGGTAAGAGCATGTGTGTAACTGCCGGAGCTGCAGTAGCTGCATTCATCTCTGCGGCCTTCCTACTTCTAGCCTAACGGACTCGCTACCGTTTTAAGTTAACGCCCCCTTTTGACCACGCCGGTTATTGAAGCCACGCCCCAATCCCCTTCCACATTTATCCCGTGGTTAACAGTGGCTGGCAAAAAGTCGCATTGACTATATTTTGCTTTCAGTGATGCTGTTTTTGCCTGCCAAGATATAGGGGGGGGGAGAGAGAGAGAACGAGGGAGTTTTTGAGAGTAAGAGCGAAGGAGGCAGAAATAGAGATGCACAGTGAAGTAGCAAGCAGTTTAGTTTGTCTCTTTGGCACATGTTTATTTATTTTTTAAATTTGAAATTGACATTATTTTCTTTCTTTTCTAATGTATAGAAAATATAGATGAATTGGATAAAAAGATATAAGACCAAAATATCTATCTCTTTTGACTCTTTCTTCTGAAACAGCGGAATCGCGAAGGCGAGAGCGGCGACCAGAGAAGAGCGCGCATCACGGAGATGACGAGTACTGTAATAATTCAAACATTTGAATTTCCCGCTGATTCTATTCAATACCATATTCCGAGGTGCACGCACCAGAATTTAGAGAAAATCGCGATTTTTCTTCAAAAAGTATGCTTTTAGTACAGTCAAATTGAAGTTGCCGCTAGGTTTAATATTATGCGACCAAAGGGATTCTTATGGACTTAAGAAGGTAAGAGAAATCTAAATCCTTTATTTGTATGTAAATCTCCTTAAATCTCAAGGGAATCTCTAATCTCAAGGTCAGCAAAGAGTAAAGTAGCTCTCTTGTGAAGGTACAAACTTCACGGCTTGTGTATGTTATTGAGAAATGCGTTGTGCACACGAGGAAAATGAGGCATAATATACATTACACTACCTAACACACAATAATATACACGCATTTCATTACATCTCAATGCTACTTCCCCTCGTCAGCAACAATGACTGGGAATGTGATGTCAAGGCGAAATAGATTCATTTATGGTGAGAACAAAGAAAAGAAAAAATAAAGGAATAGAGATATAGAGGATTCACACGATATACTTAGGATATAAAGTGAGGAAATTGATTTAAAATTTAAAATAGTGAATAAATCTGAATGAGTCGAAGCTTCCCACGAACCCTTACAAGTTTGAATGTAGCCTCTCGCGTTTTATCAGTTGGCTATGGTTATCAGTGCCAGCTTGGAAAGCTTCCTTTCTTCCTCTGTTTCGTTCTCTTTCTCTCACTTTCTCTTCCTTTCTCAACCTCTATCAATCTCTATCCTCCATCTCTCACAATCTCTCTCGCTCAATTTCTCTCTCACTTGGTCTTCTCTTCTGTTATTTCTCATTCTATCTCTCTCTATTTCTCTCTCTCTCTCTCTACTTTCTCAATCTCTCTCTATCCTACATCTTGCTCAATCTCTCTCATTCAATTTCTCTCTCACATGGCCTTCTCAAAGCATTATCTTTCATTATCGCGCTCTCTCTTTCCCGATCTCTCGCTTTACCTCTCAAGTCAAACCTAGCTATCTTTATATTTAAAAAAAAAATTAAAAATTAAAATGAAAGGCTTTCTAGATGCGAACCCTGCGTCCTTTTGCAGAAAGCATGGCCAGTGAAAAGATTCGTTTGGACGTGCCGAGCCTGGCCGAGCTGAAGAAGCCAGTCCAGTCGCCACCAATCTGGATTGCCGATCTGCCTTGGTACGTGTCTTTAGAAGAAGAAAACATATCAATTTTACTCGATCAAAATCAGCAGGCAGATCATTACAGGTTCTTGGAGGTGGGATCGGAATACTCAGAGACAACTAAGAATGTGAAGCAGTTGACCGTCTACATGTATTGCTACTGGGGAAGCAAAGATACTAATTGGAGCTGCGACTGCACCGTAACCTTCACTCTTTTGGCGCAAAAGGACAATCATAAGCCGTATTTCAGAACGGTTCGTGAGCTTTAGAGAGCCTTGCGTCATCGCGGCAACATCGTCAGCAGAACCATCCGACACTCTTTAATCGTATAATAATGGCCACTTCGACGAACCCGCCGGTGCTCATCGATCGCCCACTTCCATGTGATAGATCCCCGTGTATTCCATCAACACATTGGCCCGATACGCGCGAATAAATAAATAAATAAATAAATAAAAATGAAACGTTGGGATTTTAGCTGGTCTTCTTTTTTTCAGTTCTCGCACACATACATATCCGGTAGCCTCGGAGAGGGATACTCTTCGTTTATGAACTGGGACGATGTCCTCAACCCGCAGAAGGGCTTTATCGGAAGTGATTTAGAAATTGTCATCGAGGCTTCGATCACCGTCAAAAAATTTGGAACGCGCGAAAGAGGAACAGATCAAGTATGTTTCCTAGTAATCTTGAAACGAAACCGGTTAAAAATGCCTCCGTAGCGGCGCGCACTTGGGCTCTGCCACAACACTATGTATATATGACGCGATTTGCGAGAGAATAAAAATGAATCAAAGCGGCCGCGGACATAGCCAAAATCGGCCAGCTTGGATTTTTTTCAAAAGTTCCTTATAGGTGCTTTCTGATACACGGAATCGATTGGAAGTGGTCAAAGGATCGGAAAATGCCGTTTTCCTTAGCTATGAAGGCTTCAAATATGGGGCTTGAAGCGCAGGGGGCGAGTTGTATGCACTTCTGAGGTCATTGAGCCGCATTCTTTTGATCTATAACAAAACATCGTAGATTTGTAGCAAATTGTACGCTCTTTCTAATGGTGTATGTTTCGGCATACGAAAATGATTCTGAAGTAGTTCTTCTATGGCGCGGACCCGCTGATTTGTACTGCCGCAAGGAGATAATCGACTAGGAAACTTCAGCGCATCCTAAGTTTCCATAACCCAATAGTCCATTCGAAAGCTCTTACAAGGGAACCATCTAAGCATAAGATGGCGGATTTTGATCGCACCTGTCTAGATCGATAGTCCAAGTCGAGAAATGATGATAACCATTTTCACTTTTTCCTAAATAGCCTCCGGCGATTTTATATTGATTTTTCAAGTTTGCACAAAATCGCGGAATTTAGTGGCTTTAGCAGTGTCAATGTCTGGCTTTAGCAACCGAATAGCCCTGCGAGGCGCAGTGGGTTACGTGCTCGCTCACAATTTTGAATGTCACAGGTTCGAACATCATTCGGTTGAAATGTTTTGCTACGGGTACCATTCTTCCACTCCCACGCCAGAGGTCGAACTTCATTAAAAAAAATTTTTTTTCGGGTAAATTCATTCCAGGGTGGTTTTCGACGAGGGGAAAACGAATATCATATTCATTTCTTTCTATGGCTTGGCTTGGCCAACCACCATGGCAAAGTGAGAATCTTACTTCTCCAACCTTGCCTAACTAAAAATTAGCTCATGATAACAAATACATATGATATTCGTATACCGAAAACCCCCTTGGGAAAAATTTTAGTTAAAAAAGTTTTCGACTTCAGGTGTGGGAATAGTACAATTGTACCACCTGCAGTTGTGGAATTCAAGTTTGGAGAAGTACATACGAATGAATTTATTCCGATGAGAGGAATGTTCGTATACATTTCATTCTACTTGTCTATAAGAGCATTGGGTATTGGAAGGTGTTCCCTTCGTCCACTCTTGCGAAGCCATAATGACCTATTAGGTTGCTCCTGCTCCAAAATGTCAGTATAACTTTTTTCCACAAAATCACCACGAGGGTTATTATATCAAGGTTATTTTTTTATTCTGCCCTCATTTCCAAAAGTACCGTGATAGGCATACATAGGGTTGCCACCTGGAAGAAGACTACTTTCTGCTTCCGAACTGTTTAGGTCATTGTGGAATCTCAAACCTGGGTGAAGTGGACACCTCTCACCGGAATAATTTATTCTTATGTACTTCACCAAACTTGAATTTCCAAACTGCAGCACAGCAAAAAGTTCAACCGAATGGGGTTCGAACCTGTGACGTTCAAAATTGAATGCGAGCGCGCAACCCACTGCGCCACGCATTCCACGTTTTTTAGTCACAAGCAAGATACCGACAATCGCTAACATTGGCCAGCAACCGACATCCTCAATTTATGCAAATCAATATAAAATCGCCAGAGGCTATTTAGGAAAAATTGAAAATGCCAGAATCATTTTTTCGACCGTAGTAATCGATCTGGACAGGTGCGATCAAAATCCGCCACCTTACGCGTAGATGGTTCCCTCGTCAGATTTTTTTCGTTGTTTAGAGTAATATCTTCGCTATTAAAGTGCAAATTTTCATTGCAATATCTCAACAAAGTGCGTCGCAATGACCTCATTGTCAGACGTGCATCCAACTCGTTTGTAGCAAATTTAATGCACTTTCATGTCAACTAGGTTTCATTTTCTGGAGATAAGTGAATTCGTTAATATTTGGATGAAAAGTGATATTTTGCTCAAAAATGAGCTTTATCATTTTATTTTAAAAAAAGGAGATGAAAAACAAAATATTACAAGATACAGAGACAATCCATATTCGAATAAAAAAAATATTACTAGGTACATTGAAAATCGATATTCGAATGACTTAATAGCATACAAAAGCCGCAAAGTTCGTCGAAATGAAACATCCTATGACGCGATTTGCGAGAGAATCGAAATGGCCGGGGACCCGGCCAAAATCGACAAGCTTGGATTTTCTTCAAAAGTTTCTAATAGGGGTTTTCTGATATGAGGAACCGATTGGAAGTGGTCTAAGGATCGGAAAATGCCGTTTTCGTTTGCTATGATGGCTTGAAATATGGAGCTCGCCGCGCAGGGGGGCGATTTGGATGCACGTCTGGGGTCATTGCGTCGCACTTTGTGGAGATATATGAACGAAAATTTACATCGCAATAGCCAAGATATTGCTCTAAACAATCAAAAAGGAAAAATTTGAAAATTTCCAACTTTAAAGTATTTATAGACGTTGAAGTTTGAGAGGGCGCAGACAAAACCTCTCAAACTTCAACGTCTATAAATACATTAGAGTTGGAAATTTTCAAATTTTTATTTTTTGGCTTTTCGAAGATTGTTTTCGAAGGCTTTTGGACATATTTTGCCATTTGTTTTTATTTGAACAAAATATATTCTTCATTTTCTGAAAGTACTTGAAATTTGCTACAACATATGTCTCTTTCAAAAGAATTAAGCGTCTCGGACTCAGGCTGCATTGCGCTAGAACGTGATCCAGTGAAAACTGTAACACCGTGCAAGCGCATTCTTCGATCCATAACTGCGCTCAATGTCAATATTACAAAATCATAAATATATCATCTAAGAGCTCTCACGAAGATCTTCAAATGTTACATACATTATTTTATTGAAAAGTTTCAATTTATATGGGAAATTTCGTTCTGTACAATTAGAAGGTTTCAAAAACTACTTTTAAAACATTTTCGCCTGTCGAAGCATACCTCTGAGAAAGAGCATGAAATTTGTTACAAGATGAACCCCTTTCCATGGAATTCCATGAATAAGATCTTTTGTTATAAATCATAAAAGTAGTGCCAGTAGCGTCACTGTCATTTCTTCCAAGAATTCATAGTTTAGTTTATTCGAATTAGAATATTCCAATCTTTTTTTCTACACTTTTTCCATAAGTCATTGTTATCCTACTCCAAAATATTCGAACACTTAAAAGTAGATCAAACAATCTATACATCATAACGTGATATATGGGAAAGTTGCTAGTCTTCGCGAAAGCTATCAAATGGCTAATGGCATGTTGTGATAAGTTCAATCCGCGAGCAATAACAGCCGCGGAAATGTCCCCCCCCCCCCCAAAAAAAATTGACTTTTCATGGCCTCCAGGGCACTCTACTCCAGCCGAATAGCAAATAGTGACTGATAAAGAACGTCCTCTCCATTAATAAGAGTACCGGAAAAAGTGCCCTGGAGGTTTCTAGATGCCAACCCTGTGTCCTCTTGTAGAAACCATGGTCAGTGAAAAGATTACTTTGGTCGTGCCGAGACTGGCCGAGCTGAAGGAGGATGTCCATTCGCCACCAATCTGGATTGCCGGTCTGCCTTGGTAAGTGTCGTTTGAAGAAGAAAACATATCAATTTTACTCTATCAAAATAAGCAGGAGACCATTGCAGGTTCTTGGAAGTGGGATCGGAATGCTCAGAGACCACTAAGAATGTGAAGCAGTTGGCCGTCTACATGTATTGCAACTGGAGAAGCAAAGATACTGATTGGAGCTGCGACTGCACCGTAACCATCACTCTTTTGGCGCAAAAGGACGGTCATAAGCCGTTTTACAGAACGGTTCGTGAGCCTTAGAGATCCTTGCGTCAATATTATATTAGAGCTGAACTACCAGTCACTCTGTAAACACGTAATGCATTGTAAGCATTTTAGTTCGTCCTTTCTTTTTCAGATATCGAACACGTATAAATTCTACAAAACCTTCACAGGAGGCGCTTTAATGGACTGGGACGACGTTCTCAACCCGGAGAATGGCTTCATCAGAGATGATGGAGGAATTGTCATCGAGGCTTCAATCACCATCAAGGATGTCGTCGGCGTAAAAAGTAATTAGGAACGCGTGAAAAAGGAACAGACCAAGGATGTTTCCTAGTCAATATCCTCTAGAAATGCAAGCGGTTAAATGCCTGCGCAGCGGCGCGAACTTTGGATGGGCGCTGCCCCATTTCCAAAGTCATCTGTCCTAAATGTTAAAAAGAAATAGAAGACGATACAATAATTCTATTCTTTTTGGCTTATCATGTATATTTTTCTTAAAAGTAGATGAAAGTTAATGAAATTTCAGGGTGTTTTTAATTTATTAGATTGCTACTTGAGTTGTGGAAATAAATGCTTACAATTTGTTGACACTTTGAATAATGCAGTCAACTTGGGTTCGCAGCCCAGATATTCTTATAGTGATGCTGTGGAGGAGCCCGTTTTTCAAAGTGTACTCTGTAAATGAAAGAAGGCAAATTGGAAGGATTTTTGACACAAGAAGGCTAACTGGCAGGATTTGCCAGCAAGAAGGCTAACTGGCAGGATAGAACTCACCGAAAAAGGCTAACTGGAAGGATTGTAAAAAGTGGAAGGGTAATTGGCAGGAGTTCCTGTTGGAAGGCTAACCAACATGATTTGAAGGCTAACTGACAGGAATTTCGAAAATGCCTAATTCTGAAATTGCACCTAGCGAACAAGTTGAGACAAGTTTAGCGGTTGTTGTAATTTTTTTTTTGATAGAGTGGTTTCTTGACGTTCTGGTTCGTATGCAGTTGCCATTTTCGCGTAATTATGTGCTTATTAAGTGCTAGATGCGAATTGCGAGCAAGCACGCCGGTTCGTTTCGAGCGGCCTTGCTGCTAATCAGCGCTATGAAGAGCTCCTCGCACTCCTTCTCATCGATCCGTCTCGAGCCGCTGTTATTTGGTCGGCTCTTCTCGTCTCTTCATTTAACCTTGCGCTTGCTATTTTCGGCCAATTATGTGCTAATTATTCTTTTAGATACGCAATGACAGCAGGCGCGCAGTCTTTTCGGGCGGTGCTACGGCTTGCCCAGTCAGAAGAAGGATGACTGCGTTGTCATCACTACCGATGACTGCGACGTAAAAGTAAGCTTTCCATTTAGCCGAGCGCATCCTGATCTAGAAGCAGTGAGAGGCTTAAAGCAAATGCACATTTTTTTCTATGCATAGTTGGCATCTTTATTCTACTTGTGCTATGCGGCATTCTCTGATATCTTAACTGTTTAAACGGTATATGCATGCCATGCAAGGAATGCGGGTTGAATATGCATGAACACCTTTAGTCCTGCTTTTCATTTAAGTTAAGCTGGCAAGTGGCTTGTTTATTCTAATGTTGATCTTAAGGTGTTCGGCCCCAAAATATATTTATTGGTTTGGGCGTTTATCTGTTCCAGAGAATACTCAACACAAGGTATTCTTACATTATTATTGACGAAAGAAAGATTTTGGCTTATGCTAAGTTCCAATGGACAATTTCATTTTTTTTTTAGAAAGCTGGGGCTGCCATCGCAAAGGAGCAAGGCGACGAAGCGCAATAGGACGAGATCTCCAAGCAGTGCGGAGAGAAGACAGTCAGCTTTGGGTAACTCGTTGTTTTATTACTATTACAGAGAATTGGGTTATTCTGTTCTTAGTTGGAATAGGATTTTTTTTATTCGACGTATTTTACATCTGAAGTAGGTTCCTAATTTTTTTTACACGTTGAGGACATTTTATTTCTTTCATAGAATACGGTGGCCCCCTTTGCCTACTTTAGCTGGGGACAATTTAGATGCTCGCCGCAAGCTTCGACATGAGCACTGGCGGACTTTGGATCGATGCTCTCATTCGCGATCATCACCCAGGTTAGGGGAGGAGAGATTATAGAATTTTTCTAATTGAAGGAAACCCGCAACAACGGTTAATCTTCGCGGGCAAGCAAATGAACGATGAGAAGACTGCTTCCGAGTGCAAGGTTTTGTAAACATCACATTTTCATATTTAACTTCTTTCTTTACTTTTTTACCTGTTTAGCTGTAGACTGCATTGAAAACATAAGAACTGTTGCCTGATGAAAGCCTTTATAGCTAGTATTGCCTTTGCAATGAATGTAGACTTTTTTTATTCGCTATTTCCAATACAACAGTTCCTTTGCAACATCATATTATTCTTTCTTTGCATATTTTGAAAATGTAATTAGCCAAAATATGTCTTGATATAAATACCGTAAACCTTTTGAAAGGCTATAATCTCTTTGCTCTGCCGTATCCCTTGATTACCGTTAGCTTCCCTCTGCAGTCCATCCCTGCTCGATTTACGTCATGTCCTCTGGGAAGCGTACGGAGGCCATTCGCAGACGCGGCAACGCGAGCCTTCTCATCCCTGGAGTCAGTTTAACTGGTTGCCTGAACACCTCCATTTTTGGGAAGACTAAGTTTTGCACGAAAATGGAAGAATTTTATAGGAATTGTGTTAAAAGTAAATGCTTGGGCTATTTTAAAATTCCTCCTTTTTCTTTTTTTCTCATTTCGAATACATGGATTCAGGGATGAAGTTGTTGTGAGAAATAAGCTTGCAGATACGTGCTGGTGGATAGCTTCGAGACGGCCCTTCTCTCTTCGTTGTGTCTACCGTACTACGGTAGCTTCTGATCAGCCAAGGCCTGCTGACATACGGTATGTGCTTGTTGAAATTGTTTTAGCTAATTCTGGTATTCTTTATTTTTTCTAATAAAGAATTCCTGTGAGTTACGTCTGGTTATTATTTGATTGTCTTTTTCTTCTTTTTAAGTGACCTAAATTTTGTTAACACGAATAAGTGCGAAATGATCGTTTGGATTTCATAGACTGTACAATCCGGAGGGGGGCCGAATCGATTGTGATCTGAACGAACTCGACCCGTCTCACTGGCGATGCCAGATTGGAACTGTCAGACAGCTGATTTTATTCTTTCAACTTGTATTCTTTTATTTAAATAGTCTTTTTCCCTTCGTTTGTAGCTATTTTATTGTGTTCAGCAATCCCGGAGATTACTTATTCCAATAGGTATTTAATATTCTCCACATGATGTCGACAGATGAATTAGTCAGTGAGAATATTAGTGTGACAAGCTGTGTTGTACGCAAAAGAAGCTTCAGAGGAGTGGCTGTTCGTCCGGTGCCTCCCCTTCCCGTGCAACAACGACAGTACCCACCCAGGAATGTCATCAACACCACTCCACGACCGCAACAGCTCCGGAATATTGAATGAAGAAGGGCAAGTTCGCTCCTCGTCGGTCATGAAAGTGCCTGGTAACTTCCGTCATGAAGAAGTGCAAGATTTCTTCCTCTTCGGTTAATGTTCTATTCTCTTATGCTATCAAGCCCTCGTTGTTAATTCTAGTGTCGCTTTTTGACATTATTACGGAATATTCCTTGTAAATTAGCTGGCAATGATTGCTATGTGAATGGTCATCTTAATATGGCTCACTTTTAGTCTGTATTATAAGAATACTAGTTGTTTTCCAATCCTGTACTTGTATTGCTGCTGCTCATTTCCTTAAGATGCTTGTGTAATTGCTTGACTTTTCATTCTATGCCATTCATAATGCTGATCGACCTTGTAATCTCTTGCATTTTTTTTCTTCCCCGTTCCAGCTGTGCCATGTTATAAGACTGATTTTTCTTGTATATTCTTGCTTAGTAGAGTCCATTTTATTCACTTTTAGACTATCTTTCTTGTAAAATAGGCTTTTTATTGCTGTGAATGGAAGCCCGGGAAAACGCCAGATATAAAGTGTATTCACGAAAAGTGCATAATACAAAGTGAAATTTACAAATTAAGTGCAGATGAAAGGAAAAGTGGATGGTCATATTTACAAATAATGCCTGGTGCACATAACGAGACAATCCTGCCAGTTTGCCTTCCTGCGTGCATTTGGAAGGCTAATTGGTGGAGTGGCCGGCAGTCCTTCCACAATCCTGGCAGTTAGCCTATTTTTATTTACAGAGTTGGTAATAGGCTTCTCCATACTCGGCAGCCTTATCCAAACGAAATGTTAATGACACATATGATGCGATAAAATGCCACATTTCACAACAGCCGCCGAAGAAAGGTGTCTATATTTTGAGGCTAAACTTCAGGCCACTGACATGAGGCCTAACAGGTTAACACGAAGTTTAACCTCATGTTAACACAGATCAACATCCCTGCTTCTTGTTATCGGTTTCTTTGTTATTGATATAGAGAGAGAAAGAAAGAGAGATAGAGAGAAAGAAAGAGAGATAAAGAGAGAAGGAAGGATAAAGAAAGAGACAGGGAGATGGATACACACAAGAAAAAATACCATTACGACTACTAGTCTCGTCAATGGTAAATACCATCGTCGCTGCACCTTAGAGTATATACTCTAAAAATGTGTAATTGCAAAATACTAGTGCTTCCTAACTAAATTTCGGCGAACTTCTATTATTTTGAATGGTATTTCCCCAAGTTGTATTGCGAATTCCGAAATCCAATGGTATTTTTTCTTGTGTGTATTGAGACAGAAATAGAGAGAACGGAAAGAATGAGAGAGAGAGAGATAGTGAGAGCAAGAGATTTAAAATGA
The DNA here is from genome assembly GCA_945643635.1 of Allodiplogaster sudhausi. Classification (NCBI taxonomy): domain Eukaryota; kingdom Metazoa; phylum Nematoda; class Chromadorea; order Rhabditida; family Diplogasteridae; genus Allodiplogaster; species Allodiplogaster sudhausi. The sequence continues at coordinate 487,635 of CALZFC010000001.1, read as the reverse complement.
GTGAGAGAGAAAGAGAGAGCTACAAGTGTACACTTCATAGATGAGTGTGCATATACCAAGGAAGAAGCTAAGGACCAATCAGTATATTATTGGTTTCATTGATCTACTCGCCCGTTGACCAATGAAACCAATAATCGACTACTGTATGTCTGACAGTATAAAAATAACCCTGAAAAAAACATTAGCTTTCATTTACTTTGACAAAAAATGTACATGATTAGCCAAAATTAAATTGAATTTTTGCCCGGTACTGCAAATGCGTAGACAATCCTCAATGTGTCTCTAACTGTAGTTCTAGCTTTATTTTAAATATTTAAAGATAAGGCATTGTTATTTACCTTGAAATATTCAACGATTTCTGCGCTTTAAATGGTTAAGAACTATTTCTCTACTGTAGTATGTGAATTAATCATTATATTAAAACGAAACGCTTTCTAGATGCCAACCCTGTGTCCTCTTGCAGAAACCATTGCCCGTGATAAGATTAGTTGGGACGTACCCAGGCTGAAGGAGCCAGTTCAGTCGCCACCAATCTGGATTTCCGGTCTGCCTTGGTAAGAGTCTTTTGAAGATGAATACATATCAATTTTACTCTATCAAAATCAGCAGGCAGACCATTGCAGGTTTTTGCATGTGGGATCTGAATGCTCAGAGACCACTAAGAATGTGAAGCAGTTGGCCGTCTACATATATTGCAACTGGGGAAGCAAGAATAATAATTGGAGCAGCGATTGCACCGTAACCTTCACTCTTTTGTCGCAAAAGGACGGTCATAAGCCGTGTCACAAGACGGTTCGTGAGCTTTCGGAAATCATGCGTCAAGTTAATACTCGAGCTGAACCATCATATACGGTTTAATCGTTTAATATTGGAATTTTAGCTCGTCTTCTCTTTTCAGTTTTCGCACACGTACAAATTCGAACATCACAGCGTAGGTCTCTCCTCATTTATGAACTGGGACGACGTCCTCAACCCGGAGAATGGCTTCATCAGAGATGATGGAGGAATTGTCATCGAGGCTTCGATCACTGTCCATGATGTCATCGGCGTGAAAGGTAATTCGGAACGCGTGAAAGAGGAACAGACCAAGGGGGAGGAGAGAGAGTAATTGGGCGATAGTCTTTAACGGAAGACGGTAAGGGAACCTTACTAATGGGAATAACAATGCGGTTTTTCCAAAGTGATGGGACTTCACCGAGCATGAGGGAGTAGTTGAAAATGTAGCAGAATTACTATAGAGGGAGGTAAGCCAAAGACGGTTGTGTTTATGCTGCAAACGAATAGTGTGATCTGGAAGACGATCACCATGTAATCAATCACAACTGTGAATTGCCCATTTTGGATATAGGCGATTGCCTTACACGCTTCCATAGATCTTAAAATTTTCGGGTTTATTTTCCTGCCTTGTTGGGCTTTATTATTTACAAGGGAAGGGGTAAATTCAAAGTCCTTCAGTTAATAAGTAAATTTTCTAATTATTAAAAAAATGAAGACATTGTTACCTTGAAATAGTTGTCAATTTCTGCGTTTTTAATGGTTAAAAAAACTAAACTTTTGCCTTCTTGCAATATGTGAATTAATAATTAAATTAAAATGAAAAGCTTTTTTGCGATCAATCCTGTTTGCTCTTGCAGAAGTCGTTGCCCGTGATATGATTCGTCTGGACGTGCCAAAGCTGCCCGAGCTGAAGGAGAGCGTCGAGTCGCCACCAGTCTTGATTGCCGGTCTGCCTTGGTAGGTGCCTTTTGAAGAAAAAAAACTGCTTTTCTCAGGTTATTTTTGAATTGCTTGTGTGCGTTGTTAGGTGCATTTTCAAACGATATTCATATACGTATTCTTAATTAGGAACACGAGAAAGAGGAACACACCAAGCACACCCTCCCTCTAATAGAACTCCCCCCCCCTAATCGTCTAATACCTCGGCTCACGGCTTACCTCGAATGAATCCTGGAGACATTAGATGCTCTTCCCAATGAACTTATTGCAAATTCACTGATTCCTTTGAATTAGAGCTGCGATTCTTCATTTCTTGAAAGTAAAATGTTGTTATCAAATTTTTTGTTTATCACATTGAAAAATAGCACAACTTCCTCTAATAGAACCCCGTACCCTCTAATAGTGCCCCCTTCTCGCAGGGGCATTAAAAAATAAAAAAAGTGCCCCCGGGGGCACTTATAGAGAAAATACGGTATGGCTCTTGCAGAACCCTTGGGCAGTGAAAAGATTCGTTTGGATGTGCCGAAGCTGGCTGAGCTGAAGGGGCTCATCGAGTCGCCACCAGTCTGGATTGCCGGTCTGCCTTGGTAAGTGTCTTTTGAAGAAGAAAAATATCTATTTTACTCTATAAAAATCAGCAGGCAGACCATTACAGGTTCTTGGCTGTGAAATCTGAATGCTCAGAGAGAACTAAGTATGTGAGGAAGTTGGCGGCTTACATGCTTTGCAACTCCGGAAGCAGTGATACTAATTGAAACTGCAACTGCACTGTAACCTTCACTCTTTTGGCGCAAAAGGACTGTCATAAGCCGTATTACAAGACGGTTCGTGGGCTTTAGAGAGCCATGCGTCAACATAATATTTGAACAGCGGTCACTAACAGCGGTCACTTTCTAATCGTGTAATGCAATATATATTTTAGCTCATCCTCCACTTTTCAGATCTCGCATACGTACAAATCTGATCAAACTAACAGTGGATACTCCTCGTTTATGAACTGGGATGACCTTCTCAACCCGGAAAAGGGCTTCATAAGAGATGGTGGTGGTATTATCATCGAGGCTTCGATCACCATCAAAGATGTCGTCGGCATGAAAGGTAAACAGAACACGCGAAAAAGTAACAGAGCAAGGATGCTGTCAGTCAATATGCTCTTGAAAGGCATGTGATTCAATGCCTGCGCAGAGGCGCGCACTATGTATTGGCGCTGCCCCATTGCCTAAGTCATATTCAATTATTGATTTTTATTTCTCTCGCCTTGTGGTGGATCAATTAAACCAATAATCGACTACTATATGTCTGTCAGTATAAGAACAGCCCTGAAAATGTCATTAACTTGCATCTACTTTGACGAAAAATATGCATATTAAACCAAAAGTAAATTGTCTCTTTTGCACTGTACTGTATATGCGTAGAGAATCCTCAATGTGTCTCAAAACATATGTCTAGCTCTATTTTAACTATTTAAAATTAAGACATTGTTATGTTCCTTGAAATAATCAATGGTTAAGAACTTTTATTTATGTATTTATTTATTTAAAATAACGATGTGACAAAATATGGAACGAATCTGGCAAATAGATGCCAACCCTGTCGCCAGTGATATTATTCGTTTCGACGTGCCGAGGCAGGCAGAGCTGAAGGAGCTCATCGAGTCGCCACCTATCTGGATTGCCGGTCTGCCTTGGTAAGTGTCTTTTAAAGAAGAAAACATATCTATTTTACTCTATCAAAATCAGCAGGCAGACCATTGCAGGTTCTTGGCTGTGAAATCTGAATGCTCAGAGAGAACTAAGTATGTGAGGAAGTTGGCGGCACACATTTTTTGCAACCTGGGAAGCAGTGATACTAATTGGAGCTGCGACTGCACTGTAACCTTCACTCTTTTGGCGCAAAAGGACGGTCATAAGCCGTATTACAATACGGTTCGTGGGCTTTTGAGAGCCATGCGTCAAGTTAATACTAGAGCTGAACGATACACGGTTTAATCGTTTAATAATGTAATATTGGAATTTTAGCTCGTCTTCTCTTTTCAGTCTTCGCACACCTACAAAATCGAACATCACAGCCTAGGTGTAGGTCTCTCCTCATTTATGAACTGGGACGACGTCCTGAAGGGTTTTATCAGAGATGATGGAGGAATTGTCATGGAGGCTTTGATCACTGTCAATGATGTCATCGGCGTGAAAGGTAATTAAGAGAGCCTGTCTGAGAGCTTCGACAATGGGCCTATTGAGGAAAATATTTTTTGATTTTAATTTTATTTGAAGGGTTACTGTAGCACCCTATATGGATTCCAAAAACATTTTTTTCAAAAATTTATTTTCGTTTTTAAGCACAGTATACCTCAAAGTGTTGAAATGATTTAAATGGCCATAACTTTTTGTAATCTTAACGAAATTGAATTTTGAAAATTTTATTACGTTCAGCATTACCAGGGGCATAAAAAAGTACTAGATAATTTTTTTGAAAAAAAAAATCATTTAAAGGAGGTCCGAGGCGAATAAATAGTGTCTTGTTTTTTTCGCCCTATTTGGTCGGGTTGAGCTAGAAACTTCGATTGAAAGTGTCCCGTAGTCACAAAAACCTTCATGCCCTGAGGAAATATACACTGTTTTCTACTTTGAATTCCCAAATATTTTATTTTCCCTCCATTTTCAAAAATTTTTGACAGAGCAACATTGTGGCCGCTGGGGCCAACCTTGTCATGCCCATGAATTGCATACGCAACCAACATTGGCCGGGTTTTTCTTAACACGTAGGCTCACCTGGCAGTGGTGCAAACCACAAGTTTCTGGGGAGAGAGGCAAGGGGCAGAAGCACCATTTCTGTTGATTCTTTATTCCGTACTTTTTATCATTCCGTCCAAATCCGTCAGGGACTTCGTGGTAGGAGTTTTTCCCTTATGGCCTCCTTTAATGGGTCATATTGACACCCAAATATATCGTGGGTGCGGTTTGGGCAAGAAAACATTTCGAGGGCGCGGATACGACACCACCACGTGAAAGAGGAGCATTAATAACCCCTAGTACAATAGTTGACCAACGGATTGGAGCACGTAATGGTAGCCTAATTTGCGCTTGAACATTCACATTTGCTCAAACTGACGAGCAGGAAAATTGACATAAATCGCTTCAAACTTAACAATTTGCAGAGTTAGAGTGAGCATTCGATTTGTCTTCTTCAAACTAAGAAAATAGTTCCAAATAACGCATGACTTTTCTTTTAATTTCACTTTTTCAACACTTTTTTGGAAAAAAACCTTTTTTTCTGCGTCTTGAATTCGGCACCTTTTCGCCAGTTTCTGATATTTTTTGAGCAGAAGGCGCCATAGTTTTGCCTTCGTAAGAAAGAGCATTTAATTATATATAGTTTACATAGGTTTGCAACTGAATTTGAACACGTAATTAATGCGATTTTGCGGCCAGAAACTCCTCAACTAAGCAAATTATCAAAATTTTAAATCCCCGAATCGTTCCCGAGCATGTTGTATTTGAGCAAGAAACAAGATGGGGTTGCTCTCCAGTCGATTTTATGCAGATATGATATATTTGTACAATATTACAAAAAAATAATTGGTAAATTGTTTTTTCGCATCTCAAATAATTCCTCTATAACTACGGAAATGTAAGTTTATGACTTATTTTAAACAGAATTTCTGCATTTATCTTTCACCACGTGGAAGAACGGGTTTTTTGAATTGCCCGCCTCCTCAATATAGCCTCAATATTTTCGATAATATAGGATTAGAGACTCAAATCCGTTGACTTTTTTTTCAAACAAATTTTTTTTTTCAAATTGTTCTGATGCCGCATATTATACGTTGCTAGAGAAGAAAGTCAAGTTTATTCTTTATAGTAATACTTTTTACTCCATTCATTTTCAATATACAGCTCAGAATAACAGGATGACTTGGAAGCAGAGGTGTCAACGGCCCGGCCCGGCCCAGCCCGGCCCGGCCCGATGGGCCGGCGGGCCCAACATTCCATGGGCCCGGGCCCACGAAATGTTGGGCCGGCCCGTGGGCCCGATTAGGCCCGATTATTTGAAAAATTTGTGTATGGTCAACTGGTTTTAAATATTCCCATGATTTTTCTTCAAATAATTTGAAGAAAATCATTTAATGAACAATCATTCAAGGATATGCCATTTGAAGAAAAAACTTATGATGATAAATCAGCACAAAAAATTGAAGAACGTCACTTGAAGAAATTGTTTGAAGAAAAATAAGTTCAGCTTGAAAATCGGGCCTGGCCGGCCGGGCCGGGCCCAAAATTACAAGGCCCGGAAAAGTACGGGAGTTTGGGCCGGCCCAAAAATGTTAGGCCCGTTGGCATCTCTGCTTGGAAGGTGAATGCAGGCCATCAATCACACTTACAATTCTCCTTGTCATGGGAAAATATTTATAAAGAGATTTATTCATGGAGCAGTTCATTCTGGAATTTGTGCTGAAAAAGTGGAATTTCGTTATGGAAAAATGGAATTTACACTGAAGACATTTTGAAGTAAATCGATGAAATACTGCATGAAGGCTCTGCTTGAATTTCTGGCTCAAAATAATTCATCGTTCAATCTCTTCATGTTATTCTGAGCTGTATATTGAAAATGAATGGAGTAAACAGTATTACTATAAAGAATAATCTTGACTTTCTTCTCTAGCAACGTATAATATACGGCATCAGAACAATTTGAAAAAAATTTTTTTTTTTTTTTAAGTCAACGGATTTCAGTCTCTAATTCTATATTATCGAAAATATTGAGGCTATATTGAGGTCGCGGGCAATTGTACAGGTTCAAAAAATCCGTTCTTCCACGTGGTGAAAGATAAATGCAGAAATTCCGTTTAAAATAAGTCATAAACATACATTTCCGTAGTTATAGAGGAATTATTTGAGATACGAAAAAAAACAATTTACCAATTATTTTTTTGTAATATTGTACAAATATACCATATCTGCATAACATCGACTGGACAGCAACCCCATCTTGTTTCTTGCTCAAATACAACATGCTCGGGAACGATTCGGGGATTTAAAATTTTGATAATTTGCTTAGTTGAGGAGTTTCTGGCCGCAAAATCGCATTAATTACGTGTTCAAATTTAGTTGCAAACCTATGTAAGCTATGTAAAATTAAATTCTCTTTCTTACGAAGGCAAAACTATGGCGCTTTCTGCTCAAAAAATATCAGCAACCGGCGAAAAGGTGCCGAATTCAAGACGCAGAAAAAAGGTTTTTTTTTCTTCAAAAAAGTGTTTAAAAAGTGAAATTAAAAGAAAAGTCATGCGTTTTTTGGAACTATTTTCTTAGTTTGAAGAAGACAAATCGAATTATCACTCTAACTCTGCCCATTATTAAGTTTGAAGCGATTTATGCCACTTTTCCTGCTCGTCAGTTTGAACAAATGTGAATGTTCAAGCGTAAAGCGGAAATTGGGCTACTATTACGTGCTCCAATCCGTTGGTCAACTATTGTACTCGGGGTTATTGTTGTTTAATTGTGTATCTACATATTTTAAGGATGTGACGACACAAAGACATGAAAATGAAGATCAAATGAAAGACATGTCCTAGCAGCGTGAGAAGGGGGAGGGAGAGGGATACAGTAGCCACGGTAGTCCTCTGCTCGGGTGAAGGGTAACCCGGAGATGGGGTGGATCAGGTCCCAAGGGCTGGCAAGGCCCATTAGAAATGTGCACTGAGGACTGTGCATCTCAAAGGAACCACCGCACTTGCTGTATGGAGGAAGTGAGAGTGATTGGACTGGGGAGATAAAGAAAGTGCTGCTGTAATTAAAACATAGATAAATAGTAAATAGTGAATATTAAATAGAAATGACTAAATAAATTAACACTGAGACCAAGCTAGATACGAGGATAGTCAAGCTTAAGTAATGAAAGAAGAGACAAATTGAGAAGCTCACGTTTAAAAGACTCAACATTCCGGCAAGAGAGAATGGAAGCTGGTAACTGACAATACCACCTAGCAACCCTGACACTGAACGAATTACGACGTAGATCCAAATTACACTTTGGCAAATGAAAATTAAAACTAGAAACACGACCATTGCAAGGTTTAAATGTCACAAATTTGCTAATTGGTAGATCAATTAAGCCGAGAAGCAATTTATGGAAATAAATGAGATCAGTTCTAACTCGTTGAAGAAGGAGGAAAGGAAGGGAATATAAGCAAAGTCTATCATTGTAGCATGGAACAGATGAGAGAGGAATATACTTCGATTCAGAGGAGCAACGAATAAAAAGCAGTCTAGTAAAAACATGTTGAATGTGTTCGATCTTATAAATGAGCGCCTTCTTCTGAGGCGTCCAGACAATTGATGAAAACGAAATCAAAGGAATGACCTATGTTTTGTAACAAATGATATATATCTCAGGAGATCGAGATCTTAATAGACGAAAAAAGGCATATATAAGGCTAAGACTTTTCCTAGCAATCGAATCAATATGAGCTGAGAAAGAAAGAGACGAGTCAATCAAAATTCCAAGATCACGAACAGGAAAAGAAAAGACAGAAAATTAAATGTTGGACGAGATGAAGTAGGGTAATTGGGGGTTGTTTTTGCCAAGATGTAAAACGTCGCACTTTTGGTGGGCGATAGTCAACTGCCAGTTTTTGCAGTATTCGTCCAGTAGAAAAGCTGCATGCGAAAGTTGTTGGTGGGCCGAGATGAATGTTTTTGGAGCAAAATCTCTATACAGTTTTATATCATCTGCGAAAAATGAGCATTTGACAAGGGAAAGGGACGCCAAAACTGAAGGAATTTCTGAAATGTAAATGTTAAACAGTAGCGGAGAGAGAACCGCACCTTGTGGAACTCCGCTGAAAGCAATTCGAGGTCTTGAAAGTGAATTATTTGCCTTAACACGAATGGTTCTATCTGACAAGAAGGAAGAAAGCCAAGACAAGACGTTGCCTCCTTTGGGTGTCAATATGACCCCGTAAATGAATTTTTTCAAAAAAAAATAATCTAGTTCTTTTTTATGCCCCTGGTAATGCTGAACGTAATAAAGTTTTCAAAATTCAATTTCGTTGAGATTACAAAAAGTTATGGCCATTTAGATCATTTCGACACTTTGAGGTATACTGTGCTAAAAAATAAAATTTTTGAAAAAAAAAATGTTTTTGGAATCCCGATAGGGTGCTACAGCAACCCTTCAAATAAAATTAAAATCAAAAAATAATTTTATTTCCTGCACGCCCGTGGTCGAGCCTATCAGATTGGCTCTCTACTCTTGAAGCATTGGGGCTGCCAAATTGCAAAGTGATCTTTACGATTTAAAAAAAAAATGCAGTGCCGTGCAAATTCTATTTACTTTTGGCATGCATATTTTTCTTCAAAGTTAGTGAAATTTTCATGGTTGTTTTTTTTTATTAACGTGTAATTTTCAAAGCACAAGTAGATATCTATATACGTTCACTGATTATCTGCACATAATAAAGTAATTATTAGTATTGGAATAGCATAAAACGAGCGATTTTGCGTGCTTAGCTTGAATCCCGATTCAATTAAATAGCGATTTGACCAAAAAGTTATTGTAGAGATGTACACCATCAATCCAACATAAACTACCCGAATATCAAAGAAGTAAACATAAATGTGTTTCAATTATTAAACCAATAATCGACTACTGTCTGTCAGCATAAAAAACAACCCTGAAATTTTCATTTACTTTCATTTACTTTGACGAAGAATATACATAATAAGCATAGGTAAATAGAAATTTGTATGGTACTGAGTATGCGTAGAGAATTCTCAATGTGTCTCTAAATATATTTATAGCTCTATTTTAACCAATTTAAATTAAGACAGTGTTATGTTCCTTGAAATATTCAACAACTATAGCCTATTTGTATACTGTAATCAATTTTGGTGAAGAAATTCGAAAAAAATTTCCTAGGGCAGGCCATAATAGGGCCCTGCTCGAGTCTTACTGACATCCTCTCTTAATTGGTTAAGAACTTATGCTCTTCTATAGTATGTGAATCAACCATTTAATTAAAATGAAAGGCTTTCTAGATGCCAACCCTGTGTCCTCTTGTAGAAACCATGGTCAGTGAAAAGATTACTTTGGACGTGCCGAGACTGGCCGAGCTGAAGGAGCAAGTCCAGTCGCCACCAATCTGGATTGCCGGTCTGCCTTGGTAAGTGTCGTTTGAAGAAGAAAACGTGTCTATTTTACTCTATTTAATTTAGCAGGCAGACCATTGCAGGTTCTTGTCTGTGAACTCTGTATGCTCAGAGAGCACTAAGAATGTGAAGAAATTGGCCGTCTACATGAATTGCAACTCGGGAAGCAAAGATACAAATTGGAGCTGCGACTGTACCGTAACCTTCACTCTTTTGGCGCAAAAGGACAATCATAATCCGTATTACAGAACGGTTCGTGAGCTTTAGAGAGCCTAGCGTCAACATTATAATAGAGCTGAACCATCAGACACGGATTAATCGTATAATAATGTAGTGTTAGGATTTTAGGTCATCTTCTCATTTTCAGATCACGGACATTTACACATGCGAACATGACAGTGTAGGTCCTCCTAACTCATTTATGAACTGGGACGACGTCCTCAACCCGGAGAATGGCTTCATCAGAGATGATGGAGGAATTGTCATCGAGGTTTCGATCACCGTCAAGGATGTCATCGGCGTGAAAGGTAATTAGGAACGCGCGAAAGAGGAACAGACCAAGGATGTTTCCTAGTCAATATGCTCTTGAAATGCAAGCGGCTCAGTGCCTGCGTAGCGGCGCGCACTTTGGATTGGCGCTGCCCCATTGCTAAAGTCATCTGTCTGAAATATTAAAAAGAAGAGATATAAAAAAACGATGAGAAAACAGTACCGTGAAAAATTCTATTACTTTTCGCTTATCATGCATGTTTTTCCTCAAAGTAGATGAAAGTTAATAAAATTTTCAAAGTGTGTTTTAATAATAGGCGATTTTCAAAATTCAAGTTCACTGATTATCTGCACATATATTAAAGTAAATATTAGACAAGGAATATCATAAAATGGGCAACTTTATCCTCATGAACCTTGTGCACAGCGCTGAATCTGTCTCCTTTAGCCCAACTAAAGTTCCTACCAGTGCACCATGCACTGGTCCTACACCAAGCTAGGGGTTCATCCATTCACCGGAAAATCGCCCGTTCACTGCTGCACTGTTCACCACAATGTGCCGAAGGATTTGAGACCTTCGGTACCATACAACATTCAAAAAATTTTATTCATATCAACATAAAAAATACGGTTAAACAGGAAACATAATCAGGAATTACTGCTGGGGAGCTGACTTCTCGCCCATGCTTCTTGATAAGAATAGACAGTTTATTCGATAAAAAAATGAAAATAAACGACTAAAACAAATGTCCTTGATCTTCTTGGCAACACTAACTTCTTCAGATCCACGAAAGCAGTGGAAGAAGGGGCAGAGAGCAGCTGAGTAGCGAGCAGAGAGGGGGAAGAGGAAGAACTTAGCCAGGAGATTGGGAAAAGGGTTCCAAGCACAGCATAGTCCACCTCCGACTAGGCAGCACCTTAACGAATATGGCATTAGAGAGAGAAAGGTAATGACAAAGAAAGGAAGAGAGAGAGAGAAAGAGAGAGAGAGAGTAAGAGAGAGAGAGAGACTTATTCGTAATGACTACAACAAACTTATTTCTCATTCAAGTATTTTGTGGAAAGCAATGAAAATAATTAAACCGGATAACCAGATAAAAAACTAGCAGAATATTCACAAAACAAATGCTACCGTAGTCGATGCAGTCGAAGTCGTCCTAATCCACGAGCTTCTGCTTGATACAGTACTCATCGATTGTTTGAGTACTGGATGGTGGCCTTGAAGTAGCCGCCCTTGCAAAGAAAGGATCTTCGGGTAGTTTTTATTGGAATTTTAATTTATTTGCATTTTTGAACATCCTGTCGATAACATTTTGGTCTAATCGTGATTGATTCACATGCTTTTACATGCTCCCGGGCTCCAGTGCACGATTCATGCTCTCGGCTTGAGATCCAGGTGGTTCAGGTGGATAAAATCGTTCATGAGCAATTATGCCTCTAGTTATAATGATGCAAATATATTCACAGTTAATCATTGAACAAATTCAGATGGTTATTTGAGCTGTGGAAATTAGATGCTAACTATTTGAGCTCACTTTGAACGCCGCTGTCAAGTTTGGTCCGCAGTCCAAACGTGCTCAAAGTGATGTTGTGCGGGAGCCCGCGATTCAAAAACGCGATTTTGCTCATCTATTTGTTGATACACTTTAACACATTAAGCAGCCTTATTTCATGTCTGGCTTCATGAGGCCACAAGAAACAGTAGATCGTTTGAATGAACCCCTTCTATAGAGTACTGCCGTGTATAACAGCTGCCTATTCTAGATCAGTTACAAAAGTAAATTATCTAATTTGGAGTTCTACGATTACCTAACACTCTTCTCTATCGATTAAAGTGATTTTTGACTCAATAGTAAATTTTTCGGATTTGGTTTCCTGTCTTGTCGGATGACGTACTATTCTCTTATGAATGATAAACTAAAAGTTAATAGAATTTTGCACGGCTCTGTATATGAAATAACTGCATGACTGTGGGGTTATGGGTCGTTTGCTGGAGTGAGTGAAGCAGACGTCTGCTCTGCTTTGGACGAGGTTACCCACGCTCATATGCGGTGATGTTTCCGAAGGTGGTTGTGTCTGCTAGAATAAGAGACCGAGAAGCAAAGTGGGAAAGCTTACATATAAAATAAAGTGAAAGGTTGAGAGAGTAGAAAGCCAGTTGAACAGAAGAAAAGAAACTAGAGGAACCACATGAACCGATTTTTCGCTTCGTCGTTAAAATGCAGAGTGGAAAGTCATGGGGAGACTGCTGATGTCCTGTTGGCCGTGCTAGTGCCACTATCTGGATAGTAGCCAGTCGCGTTATCTGGAAGTACATAAGAGGAGGCAGCAGGGGAATGTGCAATTTTGGAGGAGAGCAAAAGGGAGTCGCCGACACATAGAAAAGAAATACTACACTGAATAGGTAGAAGAATTGGAGAGAAGAAAAACTTTCGAGATGGGAAAGTAAAGTTCCTACTCGGGAAAAGAAAAGTAATAATAAATAAAATAGCTGGACTTTTTGTAAGAGAAAAGCGAATCGTAACACCTGCGCCGATAGGTGAACGGATTGAACGATTGAGAGGAGCGGGGAATTTCTGCGCTGCGGGCTGGTGAAAATTTATGTTAAAAAGGAAAAGAAAACCAAACGAAAATGGTTAAATAAGGAAATACAATAAAAGAAATAAAACTGGAGAAAAAGGTATATATATATATATTTATATATATATATATATATATATAAATATATATATATATATATTATATATATATATATATATATATATATATCAGCCGGTTCGCGCGCGCTTCACCGGCTGGTTTCTCGGCCGCTTCGCGGCCTCGTAATCTGTAAACCTTCTTTGTGAATGTTCTGGAAAATTCCATCTCCCGATGCAGAATATAGTCTTTTCCGGAATCTTCTGGAATAATCCCAACACTGTGAGCAGACATTAGCCCCTTACAGTATGTTCTAGAAAATTCCACACCGCAGACCGAACTCGGTCCTCCCGGAACTTTCTCGAATTTTCCCAGTACCTAGCGCAAACGTATGCCCTTTCCGCGATGTTCTGGAAAATTCCATGTCCCGAGAGCTTCTCCCTTCTGGAACCTTTTCTAATGTTCCAAGGACCGGGGACAGGCGTTGGCCCCTTCCCGAATATTCTGGAAAGTTCCATGTCCCGGAGCAGAACTTTGTCCCTTCTGGAACCTTCTCGAATGTTCCCAGTTCCCATGGCAGACTTTGGCACCTTCCGGAATGTTCTGGAAAATTCCATGTCCCGAGACCGAACTTTGTCCCTTCTGGAACCTTCTAGAATGTTCCAAGGACCGGGGGCAGACAATGGCCCCTTCCTGAATGTTCTGGAAAATTCCACATCCCGGGGCTGAACTTTGTCCCTTCTGGAAGGTTCCAAGGACCGGGGGCAGACGTTGGCCCCTTCGGAATGTTCTGGAAAATTCCACATCCCGAGACTGAACTTTGTCCCTTCTGGAACCTTCTGTAATGTTCCAAGGACCGGGGGCAGACAATGGCTCCTTCCTGAATCTTCTGGAAAATTCCATGTCCCGGGGCTGAACTTTGTCCCTTTTGGAACGTTCTGGAAGGTTCCAAATACCGGGGGCAGACCTTGGCCCCTTCCGGAATGTTATGGAAAATGCCATGTCCCGAGACCGAACTTTGTCCCTTCTTTAACCTTCTGGAATTTTCCATGAACCGGGGACAGACAATGGCCCTTTCGTTCTGGGGAAAAAACAGGGCCCATGAAGGTGCGAAAGTTGCCACATTCGTTGTGGTACGAAAGTCGCAACGTTCATAGTGCTTGGAAGGTTTCAGAAAAAAACTGTTACAAAGCCACGCTAAGCGCTTTATTATTAGTAAGATATACATAAAGTAAGAGTAGATTAATTGTTCGTTGCCCTTGCTGGTTCCATACGTGAGCGAGTGAAATAGCGGTGGGGCGGCGCTTCATCTGCCTTTTTCGGCGGCACCTTACTCGAGTTCTTGGGTGCCGCGTGGGTACGTGGGTGATATCCCTGGAATCGCACATCTTCCTCCCACATTCGCGCAAAGCTTCGGCTTCCTTTTCTAAAATATCTCTAGAAGTGATGGGTGGACCATTGAGGGTAAATGCGGGTTTAATTTGGTTGAGATGAACTCGTTTTTGGTTTTGCTTGAGGAGAGGAGATGCTAACTATTATTGCGTGTGGCGGGTCAATATCTATGATACTAGACTGTCCGGTCCAGGGAAACGTCAATTTTTTTGTTGGAAAGACCTTGTTTGATGGCAAAATTTTTCAAAAATACTCATGATCCAATAGTTAAAGGATTTGGCCTGGCCAACTTATCGTACTGTTCCTTGTACCGCTGTTGCTGTGCTATGGCGGAGTCGTGAGTCCAAGCGGTGTGAAGAGCTGACAAGAGTTGAGCCTTATAGATGTCCACATCTCTGGGGATGCGCGGTCTGTCGTCTGGATTGATGATACGGTCTATACAGAACGGATTCCTGCCAAACATTAGAAAATAGGGAGATTCTTTTGTAGTTTGATGAATGGATGTATTATAATAAAAAGTGATACATGGTAGGAATAGGTCCCAATCTTCCTGTTTTGTATTAATATATTATGAGAGCATATTCTGAAAGGTGTAGAACGTCCGCTCGGTCGCGCCGTTGCCCATTGAGTAGTAGGGGGTGGAGCACAGCTTGTCTATGGCCATGAGGCTGCAAAGTTCCTGGAAAAATTCGCTAGTAGATGACGAAGCGTTCACTGTTACGGGTTCACTCATTGCGCCGTATTTGAGTATACACTCCATTAGCAGCGATTGTGCCAAGGAGTCTGATATGTGCAATACAGCCCTTTATAAAAGTGATGTTTACAAGGAAATGAGAATTACTACAGTGAGAGAACCCTTTCATGATTTACATGTCTTCCAAACACAATTTAACAATCTATTTAATTATGATGCATTACTATATAATATAAATGTACATAAATACTGCACACGCTGTCAAATATTTTGGAAAATATTTGTTTTTGGGAATATTAGATATAGGCATGAACTTCGCGATTTATTTCGCGATTTATTTTGTACACTTGCATTATCTTCTTACTCTAATCTCTGGCTTTTCTGGAAGCTTCTTCTTTTCGGCTCTTTTTCTGCTTTACCATTAGCTCTACTCATTCAACGTGTTCGCCTTTCCTCCATCCACTATCGTTGTTGAGAATTCTCGCTTTTCTGATCTCATCTATTACGGACTGAACACCCCGAATATTTTATTTTCTGTCGCTGTCACTTTCTCTCGCTTCATATATCTCTCTCTATCTCTCTTTTTCTTTCAGAAAACCGCCTCCATTATATGACGCCGGTGGCCCCCTCTACAAGTAAACGATTCCGCTCATCATCCCCCAACCCCCAAGACGCTGCCATCGGGGACATCTCGAAAATCTTCGCCGACGCCCTGGCCATCGGCGACGGTACGCCCCTGCCAGGTATGAATAATGCCATGTGGTCCCTCTACTCCTTCAACGTGTTCGCCTTTCCTCCATCCACTGTCGTTGTTGAGAATTCTGGCTTTTCGGCTCTCATCTTCTGCGGACTGATTCCCCAAATATTCTCTTCATTTTCTCTCGCTCTATATCTCTCTCCCTTTTTCTTTCAGAAAACCCCTATATCCGCCGCCATTCCATGACGCCGGTGGGCCCTTCTACCAGTAAACGATTCCGCTCATCATCCCCCAACCCCATCGACGCTGCCAGCGGCGACATCTCGAAAATTATCGCCGACGCTCTAGCCATCGGCAACGGTACGCCCCTGCCAGGTATGAATAATGCCATGTGGCAATCTCTGTCCATGATGATTGTCTTGCTTGCTAACACAGTTAAATTGATGTCAAAGCTTATCATCTCCTCTTCCTATCTTCCCTCTAACACTCTCTCTCTCTCTGTGTCTTTGTTCCCTGCCAATCTGCCTGCCGGCAGCGGCGCGGCAGTTGAGTCAGATCAGGAGCGGCACTTGGGAGAACGCTCTCTCGTCATTGCCGGACTCGCAGAGCCCTTCTCCTTTGATCTCTCTGCCATGCTCGCTGCCGATATATCTTAAATGACCAGCCTCCTCTCCGCCGTGATTCTCCTTATTTGGTCATGTTGAGCTAGAAGCTTCGATTGCAACACCATTTTGTGGATTCTTTACACCGGTTTTTTTCTACCTGTTCTTCAGGGACTTTGCGTTTTGAGTTTTCCCTTATAATCTACTTAATGTTTTTTTTTGTTTCTGTCTTCATCCCTAGATAGATCGCATTCCATTTGCTTCCTTATTTTTCATACATGATTAGTGTTTATTTTATTTCGTTTATCTAAAGCATGTTTTACCATCACTTTTACACAGTACCCCCCATTTCCTACTCCTCCCCCTCCCCCTAACATTTAATTCTATGTATCTTACTCTCTGTCGCTTTCTCTCTTTTGAACTCTCTTTTTCTCTCCCTCTCTTTCTTTCACTTGCAGTCACCACGATGCTCATGTTGACTGCAAGTGAAGCAGTGCCAGGAGCTCCTGCTGCCGATACCGATTATCGCCAAATGCATGGTTTGGAAATCATAGAAAGACAGATGCGCGGTGGCACTAAAATTTCTGTTCAAGCAATTTGGTGCATCACTGCTCCAATTAAATTTTATTTTAAATTTAATTTATTCGAACTATAAGAAGAGTAACGTGCAAGAGCTGTAAAATACAGTATTAGATACAAAGTTTGTACATATATATATATTTTTTAATATTTTTATTTCAGAAATAATATTTCATTTAAGAAATTTATTAATATTGATAATTCCAATATTTATCGCGTCTGCCATTGATGAGGACAAGCTGCAGTCTGTTGTGGATACAGTCTTTCTTTCTTTCCATCTCTATCTCTCTCTTTCTTTCAGAATCCACACACAGAGAAGAAAGTTACCGCGCTGGTAACAATTACGCGGAACATATTGTTCCGAATTCACTACGGAGCAATATTGTTTCGCCCCGCGAACTTTTAGTTGTTCCATTTAAAAGTTACCAGCGCGGTAACAAGTGAAAGGAACAAATTGCTCCCACCCATTTAACATAAAAGTTCGTTACTGCTCGCCCCGGCTAGGCAGCCCGCTCGCTTCATCGATTGATTTTTTTTGCTTTCTTGCTTGCATATTCCCAATAAGAATTCAGTGTTGCATGTCAATAAAATGTTTCAAATCAGACATGTGTTAAATCCTTTTTAATAAGGTTAATTCAATGGCAGGAAAACACCGTAAAACCAACAGAAAAATCAACAACAAGGAAGACAACTTGGAACAAATGTAAGTGGCAATGAAAAAAATGAACTCGTAAAAGTGGGAAAGGCGATTTGAGGAGGGGAATGGTATTCTATTGATAATCTATATGCATAACAGTACGCTGGAATAGCGGTGCCATCTTAAAGCTTGAGTGGCTTATGGATCGGCGAGAAAACAATTGACAGAACAAAATAAAAGACGATAACATATGGGGAATAGAAAAGACGGAAAAAGGAGCGAGAATTATCACCTAAACCCTAGCTTTTTAGTTATAGATCACCAAAATAGCCTCTACGAAAGAGATTTCTGACTGAAAAGTTAATACGGCCACACTTTCTCAAACCAGATTGATTTGCAGAACAAATAAAGAAAGGATATGGGCAGAAAAATAGTAATTAATTACACACTCCTTCCTATTGCTTACGGTCCAGAGCTCGCATCTGCTTCTCCCGTTCGAACTGCGCGTGGTCTGCCTTGCTGAGGAACTCCTGAAAGAGAAGAAAAATAAACTATATGGTAACTTCAAAATGTTGCGCACAAATCACCCTTGAAAATATTTTACAAAGAAGAAATGTATTTTACACAGAAGATATACCAGTACTCGGGACGCGTCTTGCGTTCGTCGATGACAACGCGCTCGGCACGATGCACAATCTCGTCCCTGATGACGACCTGGTTGACCTTCTGGAAAAGGAAGGGATACTGTAGGAAGGAGTTGGGCGTGAAATGGATTGAGATCTATAAATATAGAAGCGTGCTAAAGAAAGCTATAAAAGTAAACAAAGAGAGAAAATAAATTCTCTAACATATGAGTGGGAATGATATAAACAGTAATCTGAACAAGTAAGTAAACAAAAGTAGAATTCTAACAAATTAAGTATAACTAATTGTAATTAAAATCCTCTAACATGAGCGGGCGTCTCATACTCGGCGACGAGATAGAGGAAGAGCTGCTTGACGTTCCAGTTGAAGGCCTTGGAGACATCGACGGCGAGCGAGAAGTCGAGGTGAGCAACGTCAGCATGGCCACTCTCAGAAGCGTAGTCGGCGATCTTGCGACTGGAAATGGAGGGGTATTCTAAGGAAAGGATTACTTAGAGGTACTTAAAGGAAGTAACCATCGAAGAATTCTACAGTAGCGCTAGAGAACGAGTTTGAATGCGCGCGCTCATAAAGTTGCCTGTCACTCGGTCGAGAGAACATGTGAAATAGGTGGGCGGCTCTGACCTACCGTAGCTAATACTCTACCCACCAGTTTTCACGTTACAACTGCTCAGAATGTAATGGAAGAAAATCGCTCAAACTTTCTGGATTCATGTTTTAGGCCAAAATGAACATGTTTATGAAGAAAAGAACGTAGGTTAATTATTCCCCGGATACCTCCTTTAAAGAATGGGCACCTAACTAAGGGCAATTAAAGTAGTGGTACTCCACATTGTCACAGAAAAGTTGTAAAGTAGTGTGGTAGTTTTAGTAAGAGTCCGAGGAATTTTGAGTAAGGATACTCTAAACTGTACTGAAAAGTATAAGCAATAAGAATGGCAGACGATGCAAAGATACCTTGACAGAACCGTCCAATGATTTGAAAGTTCTCTTATATTTTGTTGCTGTTGGCGGGAATCAAGTTCATTTAGATATACGGAAACAGGGAATAAAAGGGGGGTCCGAACCGGACTACCCACTCAATTTTTGAGACCCGAAAATTCAACTTTTTGGCTTACCAACTCAATTTTTTACGAAAAAAAATTTAAATTTTTGGCTTACTCACCCTTTTTTTGAGGCCTTCCGAAGCCTTACGCACCCATTTTGTGGGACCCTCGGACCACCTTTTTCCCCTTTACGGAAACAAGCAGGAATCGCCACACGAAACGTACACTTTGATCTCGCCGACTTCAATCTTGCCACTCGTCGTGTAATCGAGGAAGACCGCGGAGAAGAAGCAGCCGAGCGTCACCGTGGTCAGCACCCACAGCATGAGGGCGAAGATGGCGTTGGCACGCGCGCAGATCGAGTGCATTCTGGAATAGGACAAGAAGAAGAGAAATGTAAAAGGAAAAAATTGAGTAAAAAAGCCCTAACTATAACGGCATGAATATAAGATAACATCGACGCTTCTTTTCAAAAGGATTCTGGAGTGGAATAAAAAGAAATAGAAGAAATCGGGTTAAAATAAGCAATAAAAAAACTATTACGGCATGAATATAAGATAACATCTCTATCATCCAACTAACTTAAGGCATCTCCAACCGTAATCCTTTGAAAAGAGCAGTCACGAACTCGGACTATAAAGTACGGTACATTTTATGAGCTCTGGACATGCTTGTTAACAAAACAGAACGCAAAATTCCAGTAAAATCCATTGCTCTATTTTGTCAATAAAAATTATATTTACCTGTTCAATATCCGTGGAAGTCGACGCGAATCTTCTCGCTCCTTACGCAATGAAGACTGAGTCCTAGTTACTCTTTCAGGAAAAGAGGAAGCAGTTGAGAAGAAGCTTTGCCAGGCCAGAAGCCACCACTGCATTCTCTACAATAATACAAAAAATAAACTCGGCTATTTTAGACTAAATAATTGTGCTTTCTAAGCTTTTCTGTTAAAGTGCATCGGTATCTGCATATGTTGGAACCTTTAAAAGGCCGCACACGGCATACGAAACTTAACACCATTCAAAAGAATATTGCGCACAGAACTATGAATTAAACTGCTTGCGCCAAGTCCCTTGACTCCCACCATCGCCAAACATCTAAGAATCAACTGTGATCCATGTGCTAGTAATATTTAACCAAATAAATCACATTTATCGCTTAAAAGACGATGAGTTTTTTTTTGCAAATAGACAACAGCGAATATTATTCAGAGTCATTACAGAATTTGTTCGATTGTTTGCTTAAAATCAAACCTGTGAATACGGGAAGATGTCGACGATTATCAGCTCCCGCCTACGCTGCTCGGCAACGTTCTTCTATGACAACCTATCTGAAAGTAAAAAGATAAATGCTCAGATTTAAATAAAATGCAATACAAAACCAAGTAAGCAATGCAAAGAAACTTCAATAATCACTTACAAACTAGGCTTCATCTTTAAATACATCATTTGAAAAAAGATTTATAAAAAACCAACCAGATATAAGCGAGTGCGCAGCCAAGTAGCTGCTCGGTACCCGTCTTGAGTAAGTGAGCGCGGACGCCTCTTGCTATACTTCGTCTTCTTCCTTCTCTCGTGACGACGAAAACTGCCTGAAAGCGAAAGAAATTTGCAAAACAAACGTTGATTTAACAAATAAAACTGATGCGAGCAACAATGTATTCCAAAAAATTCATGCATCTGCATGTTTGACCGTATTTCTGCCGTATAGAGTTCGAAATTTAGATTCAATGGACTGGTTAAAAAAAATCGGAACAATGGTAACTTTTCAAAGTTCGAGCACCGTTTGGAACTAATTGTTACATGGGTGGAAACATGTGTCCCGCAAACTTTTAATGTCCGAACTTTTTTCGGAACAATTGCGACCGAACTTACAAAGTCCGAACTTTTCTTCTCTGTGTGCACCTCAATCTGCCCCCATACCACGATGCCTGTGGCGACAGCAAGTGAAGCAGTGCCAGAAGCGCCTGCTTCCGATGCCCAAAATCGTCAAATGCGTGGTTTGGAAATCACAGAAAGACATACAGCGGCGCAAAAATTCCTGTTCAAGCTTTTTGAGGCATCACTGCATAAATTAATTTTTTTTTTAATTTCATTTATTCGAACTTTGAGAAGAGTAAACAGAAGCTGTAAAATGCAGTATTAGAATCAAAGTATATACATATTTTTTATTGAAGAAATTATAGTTGATTTAAAAATTTATTATTATTAATATTTCCAATATTTATCGTGTCAGCCATTGATGAGGACAAGCTGCAGTCTCTTTTGGATACAGTCTCTATATTACTAAAGTAAAATGAGTTTATTCATATTGATGGTATACAAATTGTCGGCATAATCATAATGAACTATTAAGATTGCGGTAAACACAAATACGCAGCACGAAAGATATTTATGGATGAAATTTGAAGCGCTTACGAAATGTTGTTGAATGATTAGTGCATAGTTTCTCAAAACAGGTTTTGAACGGATTTATGGCTCAATGAATTTTTGGGGTGGAGTGGCGTATCCCGAAAGGAAAAATAGGATGATGATGAAATTTAGCTCATTAAATAGAAAAATGATTTTTGTTGATTCTTACAAAAAACAATTTTCCCGGGGCTGGCTGCTTGCTCTCTTAGAGAGAGGGTCTCTTAAGTTTCATGAAATTTTGCGTCAAATATTACCACTGCAATTCAGGAATGCTGAAGGAAGGCCCTGCGAAGGGGAGAGGAGGTGTTTGCATCGTGTGCGATAAGAGATTCATCAAATTATACAGTCATTTCGCTGAGCGCCGAAAGAAGCATGAATCGCTGACGCCCGAACAGGCAAGATCTAAACTCAATCAACTGCGTTTTAAGAATATTTATTTTAATCCAAGAAATGTATTTATTTATTTATTTATTTATTCAACTAATGTGTTTTTTTTTCAGAAGAGGTGCCTCTTATCCATTGGTAAATCGAAGACATTCTCCTTTGATTCGTCAACGATCTGGAATTTCAGCAATCTTCGTCCAGCGACCAACAATCGAGAATTGGCATACCTCAAAATCATTCAAAATCTGATCAGTGCCTACCACATTCCACATAATGGCTTCCCTAACTAGTTGCCTTTCATTCAGAAATCCGGTCCCCAATTTTACTATATTCTGACCCGAAGTTATCAATCCATAATTGGCCAAAAGTATGTAAATGACCATAACTCGTTTCAAAGTTAATATGTTTGGATATTAAATATACTGTTCAATTCGTTTAAAGCATGCTTCTGTACATCATGAAAATAAAAGATTTTGATAAACTTAATATATCGGTGGGTAATATATACAACAATGTTTCTGTACATCAAAGCAATAAAACATTGTGACTAAAACGTTTCTATACGGTTAATAAGGATGGGCTGATTACATCATTAGTTACCTGAAGCTAATTACATCTATATTGCTTTAGAGAGGGGGGGGGGGGGGGTGGGCTCGAAATGGATGGTGAGCTCTCAATGTCCCTTCTTAGCCTTCTCCTGGAGATGAAGGGATAGAGTAGCCAGATCTTCTTCTACAACCCGCTCTTTTGAGCGAATTTTCGTAATTTGTCGATGCTTCTCTTGTATGCGGTAATCGTGGCCGTCACGTTACTTTTTAGGATAGTCTCCTCTGCTCTCTACTTCATTCCATCCTCTTCCTGCTGTTCTCAACGCCTTCTCTACTTCCTCCAGTTCTTTCTTCACTCTTCCTCCTGAAAATTGACCTTCCTCAGGGTGGGTGGGCGGGTCTTACTTCTTACTTCTTTCTAAAAATCTCCTTAAACAACAAACCACACGCTTATAGCAGTAAATCTTCCGTAGAATACTCTATTCAGCCCGTCCCTCGCGCCTTGCAATTTCTTTACCGTACCCTTCTTCCCAAGATACTTTTCGGCGGGAGAGTTTATCGTTCGAAACTCCATTTATGCTCTCGCCTCCTTTGTCATCTCGAGCATAACTTTCTCCCGCCTCAGTGTCCCTCCCTTCTTTTGCCTACTTCTCTCTTTCTCTTTTTCTCTCTACCCTTCTTCTGCTCTCTCTCGTTTTCTCTGCCTCTCTCTCTCCCCCCCTCCTTTTCTCTCTATTCCTCTCGTTTCGTTTCTCTCTCACTCTCTCTCTCTCTCTCTCTCTCTCTCTCTCTCTCTCTCTTCGTCTCTTTCTATTTCTGCCGTTCCGTTCCGTTTCTCTGTCTCTCTCTCTCTCTCTCTCTCTCTCTCTCTCTCTCTCTCTCTCTCTTCCTCTCTCTCTCTCTCTTCCTCTCTCTCTCTTCCTCTCTCTTTCTCTCTTTTACTCTCTCTCCTTCTCTCTCTCGCTCTCTCTCTCTCTCTCCCTTCGTCTCTTTCTATTTCTGCCGTTCCGTTCCGTTTCTCTGTCTCTCTCTCTATCTCTCTCTCCCTCTCTCTCTCTCTAACACTCTCTCTCCTTTTCTCTCTCTCTCTCTCTTGCTCTCTTTCTCTCTCTCTCTCGCTCTCTCTCTCTTCCTTTCTCTCTCTGTCTCTCGTTTCATTATGATAACACGTGCGCTCTCGAAAAGCGTTGACATTTGTAGTCAGTAAAGCTTATGGTTAGTCAGCGCATGAAAGCAGAGTCTCCTTCATTCTGTTCTCGTTATCAGATCTCGTTCTCTCCACTCTCTCAGAGAATGGGTCTAGAAATATTTGTTGTTAATATATTTGTAGATAGAATAAGAAAGATTACACATTCTTAATCTGTGGCCACCAACCACACTTTTATGAACTGAGCCTTCTTGATGATTCAAGGAAGTGCTCGAGGTTGGATGGGCGGGGCTAGACGGACGGGCTAGATGGGTGGAACCGGTTGAAGGGGCAAAGCCAGCAGATGCCTCGACACGATTGAAGGACACGCTATCGCTTTATCGGCCGGATGGCCAAAATGATTCAGCACTGCGCTCTCATTCTTGCTGTCTACCCTCTGCCCACTCATGGCCTAGGTATAAAGTCAACCTTCCTCCTCTCGTCCCCAACCCAACTACTCAAAATTCTATAGCCAAGCTCAAATTTACATTAAAAATGGTCAGAAACCCTAAATTCCAAAACTTCTGATTTTTTGCATACTGATTGCCCTTCATCTCAGATGTTTCGGAATTGAAATTTTTTTTTCAAATCCCTCTAGAAAACTTTTTATAACCATTCAAAATCTCATTCATCTGTGAGATGACCACTTTAATTGATGCTAATACTGAGATAACATGAGCGAGTAGCGAAGTTGGTTGCACCTCTGGCAAACAGTTTTCGATTGCAATTTCAATACCCCTTCAACACGAACTGTTTTGCTCATTTTAACAAAACATTTTTAAGGTCAGAGAGTACTTTTATGTACTGTCTCTAATCGATTTGATTTCAATTGTAAATTGCAAGGAACGAAAACAATTTTTTGCTTTGGGCTTTTTTCCATGAATGTATGCATGTATGTATGCATACAGCTGTGTATGTAAAAAATTAAATACAGCATCTAATTTATTTGCTTTCAGAAATTAAATTTTAAACAATTCCGTGGCGAAAAGAAGAGAGAATTCTTCAGTCGGTCGCGGCAACGATCGGCTCCTGCACCATTCTCCCCACAGTGTTCGCGATCGGGTACTTGGGCCAACGCCTTTTTTTTTTGTTCTTCCCGAGCCAACAGGGTACTTTCCAACAAAAAAGGTGCTCAGAATCTGGTCGTAACCTGTGGGCAAAGCCACATCATGGGCACGCAGCTCGAGCAATGGGTTAAAGAATGCCTCGCCAATTAGCTACCTCCGAATTCACTGATTGATTTTGATTCCAGGACACTGTGGAAGAATGACAGGAACGTGGAGGTCATTCTTTCACCGACGAAGGACCTCCACATCATTACAATTCTAAACGAAACCACGGGCGTGGCTCAACCTCTCGACGTTGGGTACATAAAAATACTTTATGACTTTAAAAGTACTTTGTTAAAATGAGCAAAACAGTTCGTGCCGAAGGGGTATTGAACCTGCAATCGAAAACTGCTGGCCAAAGGCGAAACCAAATGCGCTACTCGGCCTTGTTATCTTCGTATCAGCATCAATTAAAGTAATCATCTCACAGATGAATGAGATTGACAGTTATCTTTGAATGGTTATAAAAAGTTTTCTAGAGGGAGTTGGAAAATAATTTTTCCGTTCCGAAACATCTGAGGTGATGGGCAATCAGTAGGCAAAAATCAGAATTTTTGGAATTTAGGGATTCTGACAATTTCTGGTTAGTTTTCTTTATCGAGCGAACGAAAACACTGGATAAAATTTTAACGTGAGTTTAAAACGTATACGTCACGACTTGGAGATGTCAGAATGCAAAAGGGGCCAAAAGAAGCAATTAAATATCGAGTAAGAAATCGATGATAATATAGCATGTACTGTTACCAGCTTCAACCGTATTTTCTCTATTATTACCCCCGTGGTACTATTTTCCAATACCCTGGCGGGGGAGGTGCACTTTTAGAAAGAGGCGTTCTATTAGAGAGAGGGGTACTATATTTCAATATGAGATACTTCAAGTTTGGTAACAATATTTTATTTTCAAAAAAAAAGAAGAATCAGAGCTCGAATTCAATGGAATCATCGCTGGAATATCAGTTTTGCGACAGATTTTGAATGAATTTGCAATCAGTTCATTGGCGAGAACATCCCATGCCTCCAGGATCCATTCGAGGTACGTTTCGAGCTGAGGTATTAGACTGTTGGGGGGAGGTACTATTGAAGGAGGTTTACGTAAATACGGACATTGGAATAGTGGAAAAGCATTCACTTTTGCGTATTATGGGAAACAAATTGGTCAGCCTCAAATAGGCGGTTCCATAAGTTCGTCTTCGTCCAGTTGTATCGCTGCCCAGGTAGTCATCATCGTTTCCATCTATTTATTCGCCTCCGACCTCCTTTAGAGACAAGTCACAACTTTTTTGCGGTATGTTCTTCTCATTCTTATACGACTAATAATGATGCAATGCTTCGTATTTGATAAACAAAGTATACCGTATTTTCTCTATTAGTACCCCCCTTTATTAGAACCTCCCCCTCCTAATAGTACTCCCCTATGAAAATGCAATTGAAAAATAGTACCCCTCCCTCCAGTAGAACCCCCCCCCCTCCAATAGTACCCCCCCCCCCTCTCCCTAGCAACACCTCAGCTCTATGTAGATGTACCTCGAATGGATCCTAAAGGTGCTTTCACCAATGAACTGATGGAAAATTCATGAAAAATCTGTTGTAAAACAGATATTACAGAGATGATTCCGTTGAATTCGATCTACGATTCTTCTTTTATGGGAATAAAATGTTGTTGTAAAACTTTTAATGTCTCACATTTAAAAACAGTACCTCTCCCTCTAAAAGAACCCCTCCCTCTAATAGTTCCACTCCCTCACGAGGGTAATAAAAAATAGTACCCCCGGGGTACTAATAGAGAAAATACGGTGTATTGTATTAGTGACGAACTGTTAACTACACTACATTAGTTTGAACACCTTAAAATATATCCATTTGTCTTCGTTCAAAAATATGACACTTACGAAGCCAGTATGTGGAATGTGGTAGGCTTTGATCAGGGCTCGTAGTTCCTCGGCGTACGCCAACTCTCGATCGTTCGTCACTGTTGGAAGAGTGCTGAAGTCCCAGACCCGTGACGAATGAAAGGAGAATATCTGTGCCTTGCCAATGGTAAAGAGGCACTCCCGCTGAAAAAAAACTACATTTATTTGCCTTAATCTCGAATTAAAATGAATATGCCAAAACTTGCCTGTTCTTGTGTTAGCTCTTTATGAATCGTTCGGCTAGCATTGAAATGATGGGATAAGTTGGCGAATTTCTTCTGGCACACGAGGCAAAAACCTTCTCTCCCCATTTCAGCATTCCTGAATTGAATTGCTAATATTTGACACAAAATTGCAATGAAACTTAACATTTATCTTCGCGCTGTCCATTTGTCTTTAACGCATTCTTAATAATTTATTAAGATTTTGATAATTTATTATACCAACAACATTAATAAACACATTTTGCTTATATAATATTCATTTTTTTCATTGCCACTTACATTTGTTCCAAGTTGTCTTCCTTGTTGTTGATTTTTCTGTTGGTTTTACGGTGTTTTCCTGCCATTGAATTAACCTTATTAAAAAGGATTTAACACATGTCTGATTTGAAACATTTTATTGACATGCAACACTGAATTCTTATTGGGAATATGCAAGCAAGAAAGCAAAAAAAAATCAATCGATGAAGCGAGCGGGCTGCCTAGCCGGGGCGAGCAGTAACGAACTTTTATGTTAAATGGGTGGGAGCAATTTGTTCCTTTCACTTGTTACCGCGCTGGTAACTTTTAAATGGAACAACTAAAAGTTCGCGGGGCGAAACAATATTGCTCCGTAGTGAATTCGGAACAATATGTTCCGCGTAATTGTTACCAGCGCGGTAACTTTCTTCTCTGTGTGTGGATTCTGAAAGAAAGAGAGAGATAGAGATGGAAAGAAAGAAAGACTGTATCCACAACAGACTGCAGCTTGTCCTCAT
Source organism: Allodiplogaster sudhausi (assembly GCA_945643635.1). Lineage (NCBI taxonomy): Eukaryota > Metazoa > Nematoda > Chromadorea > Rhabditida > Diplogasteridae > Allodiplogaster > Allodiplogaster sudhausi. The sequence goes on along the minus strand of CALZFC010000001.1, from coordinate 459,827 downwards.
CAATGGCAGACGCGATAAATATTGGAATTATCAATATTAATAAATTTCTTAAATGAAATATTATTTCTGAAATAAAAATATTAAAAAATATATATATATGTACAAACTTTGTATCTAATACTGTATTTTACAGCTCTTGCACGTTACTCTTCTTATAGTTCGAATAAATTAAATTTAAAATAAAATTTAATTGGAGCAGTGATGCACCAAATTGCTTGAACAGAAATTTTAGTGCCACCGCGCATCTGTCTTTCTATGATTTCCAAACCATGCATTTGGCGATAATCGGTATCGGCAGCAGGAGCTCCTGGCACTGCTTCACTTGCAGTCAACATGAGCATCGTGGTGACTGCAAGTGAAAGAAAGAGAGGGAGAGAAAAAGAGAGTTCAAAAGAGAGAAAGCGACAGAGAGTAAGATACATAGAATTAAATGTTAGGGGGAGGGGGAGGAGTAGGAAATGGGGGGTACTGTGTAAAAGTGATGGTAAAACATGCTTTAGATAAACGAAATAAAATAAACACTAATCATGTATGAAAAATAAGGAAGCAAATGGAATGCGATCTATCTAGGGATGAAGACAGAAACAAAAAAAAACATTAAGTAGATTATAAGGGAAAACTCAAAACGCAAAGTCCCTGAAGAACAGGTAGAAAAAAACCGGTGTAAAGAATCCACAAAATGGTGTTGCAATCGAAGCTTCTAGCTCAACATGACCAAATAAGGAGAATCACGGCGGAGAGGAGGCTGGTCATTTAAGATATATCGGCAGCGAGCATGGCAGAGAGATCAAAGGAGAAGGGCTCTGCGAGTCCGGCAATGACGAGAGAGCGTTCTCCCAAGTGCCGCTCCTGATCTGACTCAACTGCCGCGCCGCTGCCGGCAGGCAGATTGGCAGGGAACAAAGACACAGAGAGAGAGAGAGTGTTAGAGGGAAGATAGGAAGAGGAGATGATAAGCTTTGACATCAATTTAACTGTGTTAGCAAGCAAGACAATCATCATGGACAGAGATTGCCACATGGCATTATTCATACCTAGCAGGGGCGTACCGTTGCCGATGGCTAGAGCGTCGGCGATAATTTTCGAGATGTCGCCGCTGGCAGCGTCGATGGGGTTGGGGGATGATGAGCGGAATCGTTACTGGTAGGGGGAGTTATGGCTTTTTTTTCTAACCATAAGCCCAGAGCGCCACGGACTAGCCGCCGCACGTGTGACGAGAGAAGGGGAGGAGTGCGAAAGGCAAAGAGAGATGGAAAGGAAAAAGCCAAAATGCAGTGCCTGTTTCCCGGTCGACCTTATCAGTGTGAGTGATAAGGAGAGCAGAGAGTGAGATTGACTAGCGGTCAAGAGAGAGAGAGAGAGAGAGAAGAGAGCGAGAAAGTGAGAGAGAGAGAGAATGAGAAAGTTAGAGACAGAAGAAAGCGAAAAAGAGTTTGCTGTGAAAAATGCAAATGGAATGAAGAAGGGGATGGAGAATCAAGGCGGAGATGTGAAATGAACACATATCTAGAGTTTCTTTTGCTTTCAAAACAAGAAAAGAATTCCTTACCTAGGAATAATTTCCGCTCATAGCGTACATATGCAGCATCATATATACAATTCGATTGCCCGTTAAGCGCTGAATATAAATAGGATATATATTTTTGACAAACAATCGACGTAATTGTTGTTTAATTGCCATAATGAAATGGCATGCTTGAAACATAGGGATAACTTTTTTTTTAAATATTTTTTTGATTCTCCTCTCAACGGAATCGAAGATCTAGTTGCGCTGTTGAGAACCAACCGTACAGAAGAACTTTTTTTGTTGCAATATAATTTACTACATTTACTGTTTAACTTTTTAATTTATACATACAGCCCTTTCATTTTTTTAAGTCTCTGCTGGATTCGCCCATTCAACGTTCATGGCTCCACCCAACTAGCTCTTCTAGCCCCGCCCTCGAGCACTTTCTTAAATCATCAAGAAAGCTCAGTTCATAAAAGTGTGCGATTTGTTGGTGGCCACAGATTACGAATGCGTAACTGGAAGTGTTTATCAGAGGAAACAATCGAGACGATACGATAAGCTAGCATAGAATGTATGTTGGCCCTCAATACAAATGGAAATAAAGAAGCGCATAAATTTGATAAATGGAAATCGCTCTGTGATAGTGATAGGCGGTATACATGTTCTGATGTATGGTTTCATTCTACACTCTAAATGATTATTTGAGACAATAATGAATGATTATTATAAATGACTCTTTGAATTGAGATATTTCTCATTTTTACTGTTATCTGTTCCTGTCCCTCAAGTACAGGTTAGCAAACGACGAAATGCTCGTGTGTGTGTGTGTGTGTGTGGTATGGAGTAAGATTAAGGGGACATGGGTCGGGGATGCAGGTCGAAAGAAGTTGGTCTCTTCAAAGAGTCGCCCACTTAGCCAAGGCTTGATCGAGCAGCTTCTCGATTTCTCTCAGTTGGAGTCCACGAGCTTCTTCCAGAGGCGTACGTCCATGCAAGTCCTGATGCGAAATTTTACGAATACTGTAGATGAGGGTCACAAAGAATCAGACCTAGAGAGGAAAAAAGAAATCCACCAATCTAGACAATGGAGAGAGAAAGTGAAAAAGAGTTTTTAAAAGTGGAAAGTTGACAAATGAAAGGGAAGAAGACATTTGGGCTCCTCACCTCCACATTTGGGTCCACCGGAATCGATAGCAAGAACTCAGCGACTCCAACTTGATTATGAGCGACAGCCTGGGATGCATTTATAAACCAGACTTTTTGTAACTCAGCACCTTAGAAACGGTGGCTTTTCCAACTGACGAAGTGCAGCGGCGTGCGGCCTTCGTAGCCGGCTGCGGACAAGTTGGCGCCGGCCGCGGCGAATGCGCGGAGCATCTGAATGTCACCTTCCTGCGCCGCGCAGCAGAGCTCCATCACTGCAGAGAAAGAGCAGAGTTCCATTCTTTGAAAGGAGCCAGCACAATCTTGAATTGCCTTATTGCGTTACAAAAGGACGAGAATAACGAAGCAACTACAGTGATCAGGAAAATTCAAGCAAATTGCGGTCGAGTTTCGTGGTCCTTCAAAGGCTTAAGTAACTGTACATGTTCTAGCATATTATGCTATCTCTCCTCACCTCTCTGCCGTTCGTTACCGCCGAGAATCCCACCGGCCGCTCTGATTGCCGTGATGAAATCGATGGACGCGGCGGCGCGAACCGCGCACATCAACGGCGTGTATCCGCAGTTGTCTCTGGTAAGGAGATGGAGGAAGTTTGATTTATTTATATTTCTCTCTCTTCCTCTCTTTCTTCCTCTCTCTCTCTCTCTCTCTCTCTCTTCCTTTCTCTCTCTTTCTCTTCCGTTCTCTCGTTCTGTTTTTCTCTCTCTCTTCATCTCTCCTCCCTTTCTCTCTCTCTTTCTCTCTCTCTTCTCTCTCTCTCTCTCTCTCTTCCTCTCTCTCTCCTTTTCTCTATCTCTCTCTTTTCTCGTTCTGTTTTTCTCTCTCCCATTCTCTCTACTTTCTCTCTCTCTCTTTCTCTTTCTCTCGCTCTTTCTCTCTCCTCTCTCTCTCCCTTTCTCTTTCTCTTTCACCCTCTTTCTCCCTTTCTGCCTCCCTGTCTCTCTCTATCTCTATCACTTTGCATTGATTTGCACGCCCTGCTCGATGAGAAAGTTCACGGCTGCCGCGTGCCCTCCGCTGGTCGCGACATGCAGCGCGTTGCGCCCGTAGCAGTCCACGAGTGAGAATGCCGCGCCCGATTCCTCAAGAAGGATTCAATCGCACTCTTGCTTATTCTCTCTACAAATACATTAATGCCTTTTCTAGATCCATATAGCGTTGACTTTTCTGAGAGAGTGAAGAGCATGAGATACAGAGAGAGAGGGCAAGAGAGGCAGAGAGAGCAAGAGAGACAGAGAGAGAGAGAGAGAGAGAGAGAGCAAGAGAAAGAGTGCAAGAGAGAGGGAGAGGCAGAATGAGAGAGCAAGAGAAAGAGAGAGAGTGGGCAAGAGGGAGAGGCAGAGAGAGAGGGCAAGAGAAAGAGAGAAAGTGGGCAAGAGGGACAGGCAGAGAGTGAGGGCAAGAGAAAGAGAGAGAGTGGGCAAGAGGGAGAGGCAGAGAAAGAGGGCAAGAGAGACACAGAGAGAGAGAGGGCACGAGAGAGACAACGACCTTCAGCTGCTCGAGCAGTTTGACGTCATTGTTGCTGACGGCGTGGCACACGAGTGCCGGTATGACTGTCGTTGTGATCGCGACGACCTCTTTGGTCGAGCCGAGGTGGAGGGCGCGCGCGATTTGAGGGACTTAACATTCATTTTTCTTCTTCCTCATTTCAATCTCACAATTGACTTTATGAAATTTTTATTTTTTTTTATTTTTTTTTTCTACATGGTTTGCAGAAATTAATAGATATGAAAAAAATGAAAGAAAAATGAATGCGAGTTGAGTCTTATTGTCAGTGGATACTCATTGGATGAAACGAGTTGTCCAGTCAACTGGGAGTGTTGATAAGAAAAGTCTTACCAATATCAAGCTGCTTCCTTTCACCATTTTCAAGGATTGTCATCTCCCCACGCAGGTTCGTCTGGAGCATCTGCAGAAACTTTTTTAATAGTTTTTCTGCTTCAAAAAAATTTTTTTTTAATAGTTTTTCTGCAACCCTCAGGGTGCCGTAAATTCTTGCTCCATAGTTCCTCAAGTTATGTTCTGTAGCTCTAAGTTCATGGAGCATCGAGTTGAGTCGAATGAGCTATAGAAGGGGTCTGAACGATCCCAGACCCCTCCACGCCTTACGCCAAGTAAAGGAGCTTACAAGAGATCAGAGCCTTCTGGAGTGCTAGTATCACCAACAGACTTTACATAAAAGATGCACAGCCCTTGGCATTCCAATTACCTATTCAGGGTCCCAATTTTTGGCCCCGTAAAAATATTTCTGGGTGTTATAATTTGCCTTTGAGCGTAGTGATAACCAATTTACAAAGTGATAATTTGCATAAATTTGATTACTTTCATCCCCAATAATGAGGGGGAAAATTACTAATTTTCAAAGTGCTAACATGTTACTGGAAAATTTTTTTTTCATGATTTTTTTTAAAGTTTAATAACAACAATTAATCCCTTGTTCCCACTGCATTTCGGGGGATCATAATTGCTACTTTCTTCGCGCTTTACGCGTGAATATAAATGCCGTCTATTGAGACTTCTAGCCCTAGAGCGCATAACAGCAGAGAAATCTCAAATGGAACTAAGAATTTGAGAACAATATCGAAAAATGTTCTTAGTGCTACCTGCTATTTCTCTACTTTTATACGATCTCGGGCCGGAAGCCATCAAGACGGCATTTATATTCGAGAGTAGAGCGCGAGGATGGGATCCCTTATGATCCACCGGAAAGGAGGGGAAGTAGGGGTATACCTGTTTCTTCTTCTCGAGATCCCACTCGGCCTTGCCGAGCACGTAGCACATTTTGGCCAAGGCGCATTCAGCAGTCATATCTGAGCCCGGGATCACGCCGATGTCATAGAGGACCTTAGTGGACCAGTTAATTAGGCGACGCTTTTGCTGCGGCTTTTGATTGCCAGTCGAAGAATGTTTTATATCCTTTCAATATTTCTAACGGGCATATTTAAAATAAACTATGCGTAGGCTCAGTCCAACGATGTTCTTGTCAGAACCTGGCCAGCTTCGTAGTGCATTGCGACCTGCCCCGCCAGACACTGCGTTATGTTGAGAATGATCACGTCACGGGCGGTTGCATCCTGTTTAGGTACGATTTTGATTTTTTTTTAAACAATTTTCAAGAGTCTTAATAAACAAAGAAGGGAAATGAGCCAACTTTGAATGCCTGAATGATCTCGGCTCTCCGTGTCGGAATGTTGCCGGTCCCGAAGGACTGCAGGATGACGCCTTTGGTTGCGGAGTCGAAAACGGATTTCACCTTCAGTTTTAAAGATGATGATATACGTATATATGTGAACATATATTATATTATTAATCTTTTATATATATATATAATTTAATTTAAAAAAAAATGATTTCGAACCGAATCGATGCTCATGGAGGGCACAATGAGGAGCGTGCTGACGTCTCTGCATAAATTCTTGCAGATCGCAAAGGACGCTTCCAGCTCGCCGCTGCGGAAGATTGACTCGTGATTCACTGTCAATTTAAAATAAAAAATATTTTTTTAATGAATTCTTTTAATTCTTGCATATCATTTTCTATATATTTAAACGGGCAACATCATTTCTTATATTTTCAATTGAATCACAATTAATTAGCATTCTGAATGTACCTTTAATGTTGATGCTCATCTTCGCGAGTGGCTGCATGTTCGGCGAGTCGAAGGCGGCGAAGGCCCTGTTGTTCGTCTTCACCGTTCGATTGCCGCGAAAGAGCTCGTTGCTAAAGAAGACGCACACCTACAATGTCAGGGTTTCTTCATGACGTAGGGGTTAGAATTTCCTGGTAATCTCGACGTGACAGACAAAAGTTATTTTTAATAAAAAAATTCTTTATCAAAATACATTGTATTAAAAATTGTTTTGCTCTTTTTTCCATCAGCAAAAATAAGACTTTAAATCACCTCGGGAATGTCAAGGTACCCAGCGGTGACGAGGGCGCCAACGAGGTTGTCCGTGCCATCGGAGCGAATCTCGCCGATTGGGATCTAAAAAGAGTGCCAACTAAATATCGCTCAGTCTGATTCTCTCGCGAACTTGACTGCCCGTGATGACCACGGGTTTACCGAGGTTCTCGAGCATGAAAGAGAGCGCGGATGCCGTGTACGCCATTGTGTCCGTGCCGTGTAGCACGACGAAGCCGTCAAAGTGGACGTAATTCTGATGATGAACATTCGTCATCTCTTTCTCTATCCCTCTCTCTGCACTTCTCAATCTATTAAAGAATCAGGAGCATTTCTGGAATGCTTTTGATATTTTGAAGTCGTTTTGGACATCACTTATCATGAATATATGTATGTATCTGTATATATTTTTCTATCGAATATTGCAAAAAGAATAGGATGGATAGAATATGGAAATATGTAGTTGTTTTTTTAGACGAAATTGGTGACCAAACAAAACCTTGCTAATGTCGTCTGCGATCCGAAACCAGTCATCGAATGACATGTCGCTGCTGTCCAGGAGCGGTTCATACTCGATTACCTTCATCAAAATGGTCACGTATTATTGCTCATCTTTTACTATCAATATTCAAAGTCCTATTTGCTTTATTAAAGAAACTTTTAATTAATGTCTGATTTACTAGGATATAAATCTAACCGAGTAGAGCAGTCGCTTCTTCATGGAGCGATGCGGCGGAAGAGCGTAGAGTTTTCTTAACTCTGCAACCTCGTGCTTGCCAAGAAGCTCTTCGATGTATGTCTGGTCATTGAGTTGAGGCAGAGTGCGAATGTACGCTGGCAGAAAGCCGGCCACTGGACCGTAGACTAAAAGGCACATTCTATCTTTCTCTCCCTCTCGTTATCTTTCTTTCTCTCCCTCTTTCTCTCTCTCTCTCTCTCTCTCGTTCTCTTTCTCCCTTACTACTTTCTCTCCCACTCTGTATCTTGTTCTCTTTCTCTCCTAACCGCTTCCATTGCTCTTCATGCTGATAGTTCCTCCCGTAGAGAGCACCAGAACATGCGACTCGTTGTTAGCAGAGCGAACTTTGGCGAGATCATTGCCGAGATTCTGTGAACAAAAAATCTTTAGATCAAAAAATTTACCATCAAAACGCAACATAAATTGAAGATGGCTTCTCCCCTCCCCTTTTTATCAGTAATTTTGATTCCTCTTCAATAGAAACATAATCACTTATTATCATTACTCACTGATATCACAGCCACGTGCGCTCTCTCTCTCTCTCTATCGCTATCGCTCTTTATCTCTCTCACTCTCTCTTTCTCTCACACTCTCTTTACCTCTTTCTATTTCGCTCTCTCGTTTTCTCTCTCTCTCTCTTCTGTCTTTCTTTTCTCTCTCTTTCACTCTCTCTATCACTCTTTCTCGTTTATCGGGGAAGGCAATAAATGATGAGAAGAACGGGGAAGCCCTCATACTCTGTCTGCTTTCGTCATCGTGCGAATGTGTGAGTGTCGGCTTGGAAACGAGACTCGTGTTCGTCCGTAAGAGAACGCCTTCGCGTAGTCCCTAATTTAGTTTTATTTAATTTTTTCTTATCGTCGTTTTAATAATAAAAGAATAAGAAAACATTAATTTAAGAAATTCCGCATGAAATAAAAATACGAAACAAAAACATCGTTCGTAACAAAAAAAAACTTGCTTGCACTGATCATGAAGAATAGTTACATTATCTATTCCGGATTAAGGTCAGAATGGCTCAAAGAGTATGGAAGGAACGGCTCTGACAGAGTTTACAATAAGTCTACAAGATCAGTGCACACGGAGGGAGCAGGCAGAGAAGGCCAAGCGGATGGAAGGAAGTGAATCATGACTGAACACTGAGTGGTTATTTATACCCACTCATAACGACTCATAAGATAAGGGGACAGGGCCCATATGGGGGCATTCAACAATTGTGCCCCCATATGGGCCCTGTCCCCTTATCTTGGTGAGCGAATGTCCCTATATGGGACAGGGCTGATATAGGAACATTCGCTCACCAAGCGAACTGTAGATAAGAACATTTCACTACGCAATTGTTGAATGCCCCCATATGGGCCCTGTCCGAGTTGGGAACATGGGCCCATGGCACATTCGCTCATTTGTAACAGTCATTTCGTTATGATAACGCGTGCTCTCTCCAAAAGCGTTCCCATTTGTAGCCAATAAAGCCAGTCATCCGCATGAAAGCAGAGTCCCCTTCTTTCTGTTCTTGTTTTCAGCCGCGCCATTAATCTTACGTTCTGTCAATGACATGTCGTCGATAGGCAGTCACGACCGTTTTTTTGGTCATGACCACGTCGTCGAGGACAGGTCGTGACCAGGTCATGACCATTCTTTGCAATCCTCAATGTTAGAATGGCGCCAGTGCCATCTGGATTAATGCCTAATCGATTAATTTTTCTTTCTTGCCCGCACATTCCCATTAAGAATTCAGGGTTACGTGTCAATAAAATGTTGCAAGTCAGACACGTGTCAAATCCTTTTTAATTGGATTAATTCAATTACCGAAAATCACCGTAAAACAAACAGAAACATCAACAAAAAAGGTCATGTTAGAATAAATTTCTGCATTATGCAATGAAAGAAATGAACCGTAATAGGAGAAAGGCGACTTGAAATTAAGGAATGATATTGTAAGTGTATCTTTCAACTATCAATACTATTTTCAACCTCATAAGCTTAAGCTGTTTTTTTTGCGTGAAGTAATAAAATTACATAGATTTCAATATTTAATATTGGGTTCCACCGAATTCTTCTTCAACGATCGCAATACTAGTTGAGCGGATTCTGGGCAGCCGGGATAAAGACGAAGTAGTTTCTGAGGAACGGATCATATGCCGTACTTGAAAGGTAGATCAGCAAACCAACTGTATGTCGATATTCGATGAAGTCCAACTCCAAATCGAGTGTTGATCCCAAGAAAGTGGCATCAGCGATGATATCGTCGAGTTTCCAGCCAAGACCCGGACGATCGTCATCAAAGCTGGGGAGTACTTACCCGTTGAAATCACCTGACTATGCGCAAATTTCAAAATTTTTGCTTACTTTCGCGTCAACTAACATCAAGCACACGGTCGAGTGAATCATTTTCAAAAAGTATCTGTGAGACGACCAAGAGAAGCGTGAGATGGAATGAAAAAAAATTATTTATCGCAAAGTTGCGGTTGCTCTAATGAGGCGATTAACACGTACAGTTGCCACACGTTGTTCCGGTGTAATTGGCAGAGCAAATTCACGAGGGAATGACTACAAATACAATGCGAAAAAAGACTAGCCATAAATCCAGTCTAATGAACGAAAGGGCAGGAAGGAAAGAAGCGTATCGAAACGAACATTCCGTTACATCACTCTCTTTCTCTCTCTATATTTTGCTCTCACTTTCTCTCTCTATATATTGCTCTCTCTCTCTCTTTCTCTCAATATTTTCCCCCTTCTCTCTCTCTTGCTCTGTATAGTTTGCTATCTCTCTTTCTCTCTACCGAAGCAAATTGATTATGTTCTTGAGTTTCTCACGCATGTACTCATTTTGTCCCGAAAGTAACAAAAGCAAATGCACTTTTATCCAGTTCGGCAGCTATAAAAGTCGGCAAAAATGGCCTTCTAGCATCCTTCGCTCCATCGCTCTTCCTGGGAGCGCCACGGCTTTGACCCTTTCACCCTCTCGCTTCGCCACGCTCTCTCGCCTTTTCTGTTACCTCTCTGACTCTCGTCCGTCCTCCCTCTCACAAGACGACAGATGTCCGACCCCGATTCGGGCAAGAGCAAGAGGGGCTCAAGCAAGGTGGTAAATTCTCTCTACTCTAACGACTTGTGTGGTATACGGTATAAAAAATGTTTTTTTTTAAGAAATTAAAGAAAAAAGAATGTTGAGCTTAAGATCGAAAATATGTGTAATTTGAAAATTTGAAGTCGAAAATTAAATCATAATAATTTTTTTAGAATGAGACGTCGGAGGAGCAAGTGAACATCTGCAACTTGCAGAGTGAACGCATCCTTACGATGATCAGCCTGCTCATGAGCCGGGAGACGTGGGAGACATACTACGTGAGAATGCGCAGATTTTTATTAGCCAATTGTTGAAAGTTTCCGCTATCTCGATTGGGCAGAAAAAGCATTCATTATTCGGTCTCGCAAAAAAATCACTCATTAATAATGTTGCACTTAGCACGTGCGCACTAATTTGAATACTTTATAACAACTTTCAGCTGTACTGCAATTATTTCCATTATTTCCTCGGCAAGAGTACAACTTCTCTCCGTGGCCAAGCAAAAGAGTTTTTTTTATGAACTCGCCCATGGAAGTTGCGCGAATTCTGAAGAAGTTGTGAATGCTCAAAAGGGAGTACTATGATCTCTTGCTCTTGCACTTTTTCGTTCCCTGTCTGTCTCTCTCTCTTTCCCTCTTGTTCTTTCTCCATTTTTTTCTTTCTCTCTCTCCCTCTCTCTTTCTCTCTCTCTCACTTTTGCTCTTTCTCCCTTTTTCTTTCTCTTTTTCTCTCTCTCTCTCTCTCTTCTGGTCTTCCATAATTTCTCTCTTTCTCTCTTTCTCTCTCTCTCTCTTGCTCTTTCTCTCATCCTTTCACTCTTGCAGTTTCCCTTCTACTACAATGACCTGGTGAAGATCCTGCGACGGGCGAAGGAGATATTCGAGGAGGAGGGTCCCCTCATCGAAATCAACGTTCCTTGCGTCGTGGTTGGCGACATCCATGGCCAGGTTTGAAAGGGGGGGGGGGGGGCGATCAAAGCAAAATCACGCAACACCTTTGTGCTACTAGCGGAATAGCACACTCGAGAATGAGAGAGTGGCTTACTCCCAAGGGGAAAGGCTGCAATTTGAATCATCATTAATATTTGAGAGAGCGCGCTAGTCCCATGAAAATATAAATCAAGATTCGAACAAGCGGCAATTCGAATCTTGATTTATATTTTCCTTAAACTTTTATCATCATCATCGAGTCTGAATAAATGCAACAAACACTGTGAGATGTTTCCGTTTGCCTCTTTTCAGTTCCAAGATCTCTGTCGTATCTTCAAGTGGTATAATTCGGATGTCAAGATGGCATGTTTTATATATATGTGAATAATAATGTTTTCAGAACAAAGATCCACAATCGTTTCTTAGAATGACACCAAAATTGGACGCAAGAATAATAATTAGTGTTGTAATTCAGGGTTACCCTCAGGAAAAGTTCCTTTTCCTCGGCAACTACGTCGGCCGCGGCAAACGTTCGATCGAGTGCGTGATTCTGCTCTTCCTCATCAAGATCATGTACCCAGCCAAGGTGGCTCTTTCTCTTCTTCCCAATGAACAGATTGCAAGTTCATGATGATAAGTCAGTGATGATTCCACTGATGTATTATGCTTTGTTTTTGAGAGAAAATGCTGTTATCAAACTTTTAGTATTTAACATTGAGAGAAAATAGTATACCCCTCCATCTAATAGTAGCCATTCCCGGCAAGGGTATTGAAAAGAAGAGAGCACCTATTGCACACAAGAAAAAATACCATTGGATTTCCGAATTTGCAATACACATTGGGTGAATACCATTCAAAATAATAGATGTTGGCAGAAATTTAGTTAGGAAGCACTAGCATTTTGCAATGGTGAAAACCGCAATGGATAATACCATTAACTGAGCCCTACCTCAAGTGAGTCAGAAAGTACTCCTTGGCGCAGTTCCATCTTGCGCGTTTTCAGCCACAAGCGCCAAGTGAGCATATTTATTCCAGCAATCACTGGTAGAAGTACCCGAGATGAAATATGCTAGTGAATATTTCCTCAGAGCATTTTTATGACAATTCTTTTGGAACAGCGAAGTGGGGGAAATGAGTTGCCAAATACAGCAAGTCAATCGGACTGATTTGAAATGTAAAAACAAACAAGTACAATAACCCAATATAGTAATAACAATATACGCTTTGCCGCCTTTGATTGAGGACCCTCGTTCTCTTGATCCGCTCTAGTGGCATCAGATGCGTTGGCAGTCGCAGCAGACGCAGCGGCCAAGTCATTCGCCCACTCACTCGTCAACTCGTCCGCGTGCTCCTTGGCGTACTCGAAAAGAAGAAAGGAGACAGCCATGCCGACGTTCTCTTCCGCCACGGCAATCAGCGCTGTCACTAACTGCTATTCAATAACTGACAGATTCAACCATGGGCGCCGCCCATATATATCATCTGGATAATTTCGGCAGCACTCGGATCACGACAGCACTCGAATCACTAGAGCGGGTAGTGTGGTGGTAGTGGCTTGGGTACTGGGTGCGTAGGGTGGTAGTTCGGGTCCAGGTGGGAGAAAAATTCTCAATACGACGGCGCCAGCTTCAACACAACTCTGCATATCAGGCTAGCCAGCTCTTCAACTTTTGCAGTTTTTATTCTCATTTTAAACACGGTTTGAACTGATTTATAGCGAAAATGGCAAATAAAAGCTGCAAACGCCGATTTACTGGCTAGTTTGTGAGTCGTGTTCGAGGTACTGGATCGCAGAGAGAAAGAGGGAGAGAGAGAGAGAGAGAGTGTGCGTGTGAGAGAGAGAAAGAAGCGAGGCAAATCGACCCGTGAAACGACAGGGAAGGGAGGAGGTGGGGTCTGCCAGCGCGAGCTGAGAAATACCATTCCGGCAGGTGTAATTCACGCCGAGCCGAGTTTTTATGGTATTTGACCAGTGGATCTGATCCAATAGTTTGAAGTGCTCATTTTTAAAGTATATACTCTAAGGTGCTGCGACGATGGTATTTACCATCGCATTGACTACTAATCGTAATGGTATTTTTTCTTGTGTGTGGAGTATTGATTGAGAAAATACGGTATATGTACCCTGCCGTAACCTGCCTGCACAGATCATGCTTCTCCGCGGGAATCACGAGACGCCGACGATCAACCAAGTCAACGGATTCAAGGACGTGATCTTCACGCGTTTCCCAGACGTCGGAATTGACTTTATAAGCCCTTCTTGAAATCTCGTTCTTTTTTTCGTTTTCCGATGCACACAAGTTTCAGTGTGAAGAGTATAAAGGTTGTAATTAATGCTTGAATATAGGACATCAACATTTTTGTTTATTTTGTTGAAATCATATTCTGTTTTTTTTAATTAATACAGAAAATTTCACAGTTTTTTTAAAGACAATATATAATTATTATATTATTCTCTTTGCGAAGAAAGAGGAGGCGCTCGACCTGTGGCAACTCTTCAACGACGTCTTTGCGCATCTCCCGCTCGCGTGCATCATTCAAGAAAGCGTCCTCTGCGTGCACAGTGGTCTCTCGCCACATCTGAAGAGCCTCGATGACATCAGGAAATCCGGTGGCAATAAACGCGCATGATTATGGAGAATACATATTTACATATTTATTTCAAGGAATCTGACATAGCAATTTAAGGAAAAATATATATATATATATATAATATATTAATTGCGCGCTTCAACTTTAAAGGAGGGCGATCAATCGAAAAAAAGTTTCCAAATTGCCTTCCTCAGCTCTTCGCACTTTTATGCGCACGCTCATTCACGCGTTAGTGCGACTGCGAAATAGCACACGAGAATGAGAGGGTGTTCACTGTCCGATGTTCTTCCTTCCTTGAAGATTCCGAAGCCGCTGCCCGACCCTCAGAAGTCGCCGCTCGCGCTCGATCTCATGTGGGCCGATCCGATGCTCGGTCTGAAAGGGTGAGCTTTGTTATTTTGGTGTTTTTTTTTACTTTAAATTGATTATTATAAAAAAATGTAATAATTTTTAGTTAACTAATTATTTTGTTTTAGCTTCGAGCCGAACAACATCCAGGGCGTCTCCGTCCACTTTGGCAAGGACGTCGCGATTGAAAAGTGCGAGAAGCTGGGCATCAGCATGATCATCCGCTCCAATCAGGTCATCATCGCTTTTTTCCAGATTATTAAATAATTTATTTGAATAAGTAAAATATTTATTATAATCTTTATTATAATTTACATATTAATCGTATGCATTATTTTTATTTTTTTTTCAGCACAACACGCACAACGACATGGTCTTTTTTTAACAGATTATTTATTATAATAAATATTCTCTCTTAATCGAGAACATTAATATTTATTAATAAACAAGATGTTTTTTTTTGCATTCCCTGGTCAAGAGATTCGACTTCTTCTGCAACCAACTCGTACTGACCATCTTCTCAGCGTCCAACTACAACCCGGCCAAGGTTTATCAGAATTAATTAAATTAATCATTTTCTCTATTTTCTTACAAGATTTCAAACTCTACAATTAATGTTTCAAAGAAATACTCTTTTTTTTCGTTTTTTAGGGTAACATTACTTTTTATGACTTTAGCCGAATGATGCAGCCGTTATTAACATCAATGAGAATGGCCGCGCTGGATTCCGAACGTTCGTAGCGAGCAAGCAAGCTGAATCGGGTATAAATTATTGAAGTTATTGTTATTATGTGTTTTTATTAATTAAATAAACAAACAAAAACAAACAAAAATTGTTTCAAATAGAAATTTAATCAGGCTTAGATTTAAATAATATGTAAATAATTTCATTTAGAACAGAAGCTCTTTCGCGGCAAGTGCAACCAGGGCAACGATGAGGGCGTTGGCGGCATCCGCCACAAGATGAAGTGAAGGGGCGGCGCATCAGTCAGAAGCTCCGCCCACTTGAAGAGAATGCCCCGCCCACTCCAACCTGCCCACGACTACTAACACGAATTCTCCACGCCCACTCCTGCTCAGCCCTCAACAACTCTCCGCTTCTGTTCCCTCAACCAGGGAATATATAAATTGGAGTGGATCCATTATTTTGCATATTTCCTGTATAAAGAAAAAAAGGCGAAAACACGTACTAAAACTCTCTTTGGTTTCTTTGATATAGGGTTTAGTTGTTGATACTAATCTTAGAATAACGTGCAGACAAAAGAAGACCTTTTGCTCTCTCTCTCTCTCAACAAACATTTGAGGTCATATGATTGGCCTTGGGAGCGGACCTGTGAGGAAAAATTCGGCCTATCCTGGTTGCGCCCTCCGATATGCACAATTCTAATGCACGATTCTAGTGGCCCCGGCAGCATCGCTCTGTCAAAATGTTTTTGAAAATGGCGGGAAGTTCGAATTTTCGCCCTTACGAGAGAGTTTTTTTTCGCAGGTTGCTCAAAGGCGCCGCGTGAAAGCGCGGGCGAATACAAGTAGTGCGAAGGGCCGTGGCAGGCAATATTTGGAAATATTACGCGCTTTTTTTTTGGGTGGTCACCCTCCTTTAAAGTTGAAGCACGCAGTTTTATTATATATTTTTTTTTTTCGTTTAATTTTTTTTTTGATAAATTCCTTGAAATATATGTATATCCTCCATAATCATGCGTATTTGTTGACACCGGCCTTCCTGATGTCGTCGACGCTGTTGAGGTGCGGCGAGAGCCCGCCATAAACGCAGAGGACGGCTTCGTTAAGGAGACACGCGAGTGGGAGATGCGCAAAGACGTCGTTGAAGAGCAGCCACAGACTGGGCGCCTTCTCTTTCTGAGAGCATAATAATAAGATAATATTGGCTAAAAGAAACTGTCAATTTTTTTTTGCATCACTACTTTAAAACAGAATATGATACTAGGAACAAAACAAATTGACGCAATGTCTGATGTCTATTAAGCATTACAGAACCTTTTTATTTTTTTCACAATGAAAATTGTGGTTTTTTATTTGAAATATAAAGCAGAGTTCAAGATGGACTTATAAAGTCATTGGCTAACGTCGGGAAAACGCTCGAGGATCACGTCCTTGAATCCGTTGACCTGGTTGATCGTCTGCGTCTCGTGTTCCCGCGGATAAGAATGATCTGAGCAGCATGCGGGTAGGTTACGGTAGGGAATAAAGAATAATAACAATAATAATAATAATAATAATAATAATAATAATAATAATAATAATAATAATAATAATAATAATAATAATAATAACGATAACAAATAATAATATAAAATGATTATAAATGCATAATTTTAAAGATGAAAAGAAGTAGAAAGAAGGAATGAAGTAGAAGGGAAAGAGGAGCACCTTGTCTGGGAACAAGATCTTGATGAGGAAGAGAAGGATCACGCACTCGATCGACTGTTTGTCGTCGCCGACGTAGTTGCCGAGGAAAATGAACTTTTCCCTAGCGTAACCCTGGTAATTGCACAAACAAACTGTTATTGATCGCCGAATTTATTACCATTCTAAGAAGTGATTGTGGATTTTCTTTTTTTTTTTAGAAAACAGTTTCATTAAAATATATGTATATGCATATTAAACATGCCATAATGCCATCCGAATTAAATTGATGGAAGATGCGGCAGAGATCCTGAACTGAAAAGAGGTACATGAATATATCTTCAGACTCGATGATGATTAAAAAACAGTTTTAATGAAGATTCAAATTGCTGCGCGTTCCGTCCTGAGAGTTGCCCACTCTCTCATTCTCGTGCGCTATTTCGCAAGTCGAACAAACGCGAATGAGATTGCGAATTTCAAATTTCTCATAATTTTTTTTTCATTTTGTTCCTCCACCTTCAAACCTGGCCATGGATGTCATTTCGACAAGGGAACTCTCCTTCTCGAATATGTCCTTCGCCCCCGCAGGATCTTCACCAGGTCATTGTAGTAGAAGGGAAACTGCAAGAGTGTAGAAAAAACAAGAGAGAATGCAGGAAAGACCAAGAGAGAGAGAGAGAGAGAGAGAGAGAGAGAGAAAGAGAGAGAGAGAGAGAGAGAGAGCAAGTGAGAGAGGGAAAGGGAAAGTACAAACAAGAGTAAGAGATCATAGATCACTCCCTTTTGGGCATTCACAAGTTCTTCCATGGGCGAGTTCATTCAAAAAAAACAAACTATTTTGCTCTTGGCCACGGAGTGGAGTTGTTGTACTCTTGTCGAGAGATATAATTTCTGTTCCACGCAAAGTAATTGTTAAAGTATATTCCAATTAATGCGAACGTGAAAAGTGCATCAGAATTGATGGTTGTGAAATATTGACAGAAAAATTATTTTCCGGCCAATCGAGAGTGCGGAAGCTTTCACAATAAATTGGCTGATAAACAATTCTGCGCATTCTCACGCAGTACGTGTCCCACGTCTCCCTGCTCATGAGTCGGTTGACCAGCTTTAGGGCAGAAGCGAGGGTCAAGCTTGAGGCGACTGCAAGAACAGCGATGGAACGAATGATGCAAAAAGGCCATTTTAGCCGCCTTTTATAGCTGTCGAACTGGATAAAAGTGTATTTTGGCTTCTTTCTTTCGCTTTCGGGACAAAATGAGTGCATGCTTGCCAAAATCAAGAGAAACAGAAAGTTGATAGAAAAAAAGAGAGTGATAGAGAGAGAAAGAGAGGGAGAGAGAGGGAGGGGGAGAGAGAGTGAAAGAGAGAAAGCGAGTGCGAGAGGGATAGAAAGAGAGACAGAAAGAGAAAGTGAGAGATCAAGAAAGAGAGAGAGAGAGAGAAAGAGGGAGGGAGACAGAGAGAGTGAAAGAGAGAGAGAGGATAGCGAATAAGGAGAATAAATAGACTATTTCGTCTATGATTGCAGTCATTAGCTTCAATGTTCACAATCAATTTTTTTATGTCTAACTTTCCTCTCTCATCTTTCCATTCTATTTTATTCTTTCTCTCTCTCTCTCAGTCTTTCTCTGAACCAATTTTTTGCATGTATTCTGGATCCTCAAAATAATGGTAAACATTTCTTAATTAAAGGGTTCACGGACCATTTGCATTATAAATCAATCAATAAGCATTGGGCTAAAAGAACAAAATACGGTTTTAAAAATACTTTTAAGTAAACAATTGAATACCACTCTCTCTACATACTTCAGAATCATTTTCGTATCAATGATACAATCTATAATTTTACTATTAGGGGATGTGGGTAGAGGCAAAATAATGTTACAGAAGAAATTTCGTTGAAAAACATTTGATATGAAATTTTTTAAAGGCAAAACTGACAACTTCTTATCAAATGATTGGAAATTTTCTCGATGTTTGAACAGTACAAATCGTGTTGGCACGCCTTCTTGCCTTAATAAATCTCTTCCACCTCTCATCATCCTGGTCGTCTTTGCTATTAAATAAATTCTCTCTCACACATGTTCTCATCATCGTCTTTATAGTTAAGGCTTTTCATGCACACATTGCGCATCCACGTTTCGCGCGCTGAACGTGAACATTCCGATGATTTTTTTGTTTACTTAGAGATGATGCACAAGATTACCGACAGGCAGCAAATAATCCAAGAGAACACCGCGGAGGATAAGCATGCGTGACCCTCCCCGGTGAGCAATATTCGTTAATTGCTATATCTCAACAACGTGCGTCGCAATGACCTCAGACGTGCATCCAACTCGCCTCCTAGCGCGGCGAGCCTAATAATTCAAGCCCCTCATAGCAAATTAATTAGGCATTTTCTAACTCCCAGACCAGTTCCAATCGATTTCTCGTATCAGAAAGTACCTATACCGAACTTTTGAACAAAATCCAAGATGGTCGATTTTGGCTATGTCCGCGGCCTTTGTGATTCTCTCGCAAATCGCGTCATATGTACATTCTATTCCTCTCACTCTTTCTCTCACTTTATCAAGAACGCGCGCAGCAATAAGCACAAGTTGGCAAGTAGCTAGGTTACAACGTTTCTCTTTCCCCGGAGGCTCCCATTCTTTCTCTCTATTCTCTTTCTAACTCTCACAGTCAAATCATTCTCAGTCCATGACCCTTTTCGGACTCAACTCCATCCAACTATCGTTCTTGGTGTGTGCTCAAAAAAGGGTAATCCAAAAAGATCCCTTTTGGGCAGCGGCCTGGCTTTCCAAGGAATGCACAGGTAGTGGTTACAACCTCGTTCTTCTTTCGGTATCACTAGCTCCACGCCCGCTTCAACTTCTGTTATTCTCCTGAGTAACACGAAAAGAGACCTTGTTTCATGCACACACCTGCCCAAACCTCATTCTCCCCGTTTTGCAATCAATCTCTTCTGTCTCTTTTCTTTTCTAACTCTAGCACTCATGGTATTCTCACATCTCTCTGGCCTACCACGCCTCACTCAACAGATTCAAATTTTCTCATTCTAGCTGCCCACTTGCCAACTCGTTGCGCGCAGCCTCATGTCTGATCTCCCTCTCAGCCTTCTTTCATTTTTAGTTTACTCAGAATTCGTTCGTTACTCTAATACATAGTTTAACTTGTAAATTATTTTTTACTTCACCATGACACTTGTTTAGTTACAAATTTTGGGTTCTTCTTTATCGGTCCGAGGACGGACCTTGTTAAAAGGGATAAGGTGTAAAGGGGACTGCATATAGTTTGCAGTCTCGCTCTATTTATCTCTGTATGTATGTAACCTTTTACCCTTGCTGTTCTCGCCCTTTTGCTGTCTTGATCTCTCTCGCTCTCTATGTGGCTCCGCCCCCAGCTGTACTGTACTTAAGTCCCGATTATGACTAATAGAGAAGCTTCTTCCCGGGGGCGACCAGCCTTAAGCTGGTCCGCCTCTTGCCTTCTTCCTGCCGCCGTTCCCACCGTCCCCGTCGTCCTTCCTGTTCCCCCTCAACGACCACCACGCCTCGGACCTAGTATTCTTCCCTGTCGTCTCGCTCTCTCTCTGTCGAGTAACGCTGCCTAATAAACTCGTCTTCTCGGATGTGTTGTCGCTGACTCATTAAAATTAATCATTGTCTATACTTTATTTATAGATTAGTATCAACTAATTAAACCCAATGTCAAAGAAACCAAAGGGAGTTTTAGTACGAGTTCTCGCCTTTTTCTTTAAACGGGAAATATGCAAAACAATAGCAGCCGCTCCAATTTATATATTCCCTGGATGAGGGAACAGAAGAGGAGAGTTGTAGGGGGCGGAGCCTTCTTGTAGTAGCAGTGGGCAGGTGATGGGGGCGGGGCTTTCTCTGCGAGTGGGCGGAGCTTCCGCCATATGCAGCCCCTCACTTCCTCTTGCGGTGGATGCCGCCAACGTCCTCATCGTTGCCCTCGTTGCGCTTGCCGCCAAAGACTTTCTCTTCAAAATAATATTATTTAATGTGTGTGTATCATAATATATTATTGTAATCTAGCCAAATTAAATTTCTATTTGAAACAAAATTTTTATTTATATACCTAATTAATAAAAAATACACAATAATAATATTAATAATAATAATAACAATAACAATAAACGCCATAATTCATACCCGATTCAGCACGCTTGCTCGGCATGAACATATGGAATGCAGCACGGCCATCGTTGTCGATGCGCATGACAGCTGAGTGATTCCGCTAAAGAGTCATAAATCACATATCGTTTCCTTATTGAACGAGCAAAAAAAACGCATTTGAAACTCTAATTGTTATAAATTTAAAAAAAAAGAGAAAATGATTAAAGGAGATCTAAGGCGAATTTAATAGTGTCTTGTTTTTTCCACTTATTTGGTCGGCTTGAGCTAGAACCTCAGATTGCAAGTGTCCCGAAGTCACAAAAATCTCTCTGCTCTGAGGAAATTAACAGCATTATCTACTTTGAATTCGCGAATATTTTATCTTCCCGCCATTTTCAAACAAAAAAAAATTGGTGGAGACCCACCGTGGCCGGCGAGGCCATTCTACTGCTGCCAGGGAAGTTTATACATATGGTTTGAGAACCTACATTGGCCGGGTTTTTCTTAAGGATTCCTAACACCGTACTTTTAAGTAATCGTGGTGGGAGTTTTTCCCTTATGATCTCCTTTAATTTAATTAATTCGCAAGAAAACATTTTTTTTAAATATATTTAACAGAAAGGAATGTCAACCTTCGCCGGATTGAAATTGGGTGCGGAGAAGATGGTCAGTACGAGCTGTTTGCAGAAGAAGTCGAATCCCCTGTTCATCATCTGCAAAAAAACCACCTTATTTTTTTAATTAAAAATAATGTTCTTGATTAAGAGTAAAATATTTATTATAATAAATAATCAAGGGAAAAAGACGACCAACCTGAAGGGAGTGGACGATCATAATAAAAATTATGCATTCGATAAACAATAAATAAAATAATTTTAATAAATGTTTAAATATTCAATTAAAATATTTAATAATCAGGAAAAAAGCTTTGACCTGATTGGAGCGGATGATCATGCGGATGCCCAGCTTCTCGCACTTCTCAATCGCGACGTCCTCGCCAAAGTTCACGGAGATGCCCCGGCTGCTATTTGGCTCGAAGCTGCAATTGTATAAAAAAAAAGACAAATGAAAAAATTTTAACAATTAAATAATATATTTATAATATTTTTCAATTAATTTTCTGATTTCGATTAGTTTACAATAAAAAACGAAAAAAAGAAAAAAGGAAAACCCCTTCAGGACGAGCTTCGGGTCGGCCCACATGAGATCGAGCGCGAGCGGCGACTTCTGAGGCTCGTGCAGCGGCTTCGGGATCTTCAAGGAGAACGATCATTGAAAAAAAAGTAACTTAAATAATTAAGTATCGAATACATTCTACAGCATTTTAGACCCATTTCGAATGCGTACGCACAAACATTTGGCCCTTCTCTGGCTTACAATTAGAGAACGCGTAAAATAGGAGAGTGGCTAACAGCTACAGTAAAAATAAGCAAAAATTTTCTTGACTAAAATGAAATCTAAACAAAACATGTTCTTAGATGAAGTTTGAAGCGCTTTCGAAATGCTATTGAATGATAGGTAAATGGTTTCACAAAACAGGTTTTGGAAGTATTTATGGCTCAATGAATTTTCAGGGTTACGGTAGTGTATCCCGAAAGGAAAAAATCGGATGAATAATGAAATTAGGCTCATTAAATAGAGCGTGTCGAGTTGTATAAGAAAAATGTTTCGGTTAACGAATTCAAAAACAATTTTCCCGCGGCAGGCCGCGCTCGAAGCTTACTGACATGCTCTCTTAAAAAATTTGGTTTTTTTCTGCATTCTTCGCGTAAGCTGTTATTTTTGGCACGGATTTAGATTAATCCACTGCTTGCCATTATTGGCGATCGTAAAAATTGTCAAAGCACTGATATGGCAATTTTAACGGTCGTCAATAATGTCAAACAGTGTAATATTCCAAATTCGAGCCAAAAATAACAGCTTACTCAAAAATTGCAGAAAAAACCAAATTTTTTAATTCACACTGTCTTATATCCTCTATTATCAGGAGTATTTGTTGACACCGGCCTTCCTGATATCGTCGAGGCTGTTGAGGTGCGGCGAGATGCCGCCATGCATGCAGAGGACGGTGTTGTGGATGAGGCACGCGAGCGGGAGATAGGCAAAGACGTCGTTGAAGAGCAGCCACAGACCGGCCGCCTCCTCTTTCTGAGAGCATAATAATATAATATTGGCTAAAACAAAACTGTGAATTTTTTTTGCATCACTATTTAAATAAAACAGAATATGATATTAGCAACAAAACAAATTGGCACAATGTTGATTTCTCTCCAGCATTACAACATTAATTTTTTTTACAATGAAAATTGTGGATTTGATTTGAAACGATAGAAAGCCAGAGTACAAGATGGGCTTATAGAGTCATTGGCTAACGTCGGGAAAACGTTCGAGGATCACGTCCTTGAATCCGTTGACCTGGTTGACCGTCTGCGTCTCGTGGTTCCCGCGGAGAAGCATGATCTGTGCAGCATGCGAGTAGGTTACAGTAGGGAAATTAATAATAATAATAACTAGTTAACTAAGTTATGCTATTTCCGGGAGCACCGCTATTTTAGTGAGCTTAAGTGCTTAAAAGAGCTAAGAAGAGTTAGGAGTTTTTAGAGTTCAAGGGCTCAGCTAAGCTTGGGAGTTAAACAAGAATTTAGGAGTTTCAGATCGATCTGTGCAGCAGGCGGGCAGGTTACGGTAGGGAAAATTAATAATAATAATAATAATAATAATAATAATAATAATAATAGTAATAATAGTAGTAATAATAATAATAATAATAATAATAATTATTATTATTATTATTATAACAATAAAAAATAAATAAAAAATAATAATAGTAAGAACAAATAATAATATAAAATGATTATAAATGCACATTTTTTAAAGATGAAAAGAGTAGAAAGAAGGAATGAAGTAGAAGGGAAAGAGTAACCTTGGATGGGTAAATGATTTTGATGAGGAAGAGCAGGATCACGCACTCGATCGACCGCTTGTCGTCGCCGACGTAGTTGCCGAGGAAAACGAACTTTTCCCGAGTGTAACCCTGGTAATTGTGCTAACAAATTGTTATCGCGCGCCGAATTTGGTGTCATTCTAAGTAATGATTGTGGATTTTCTTTTAGAAATTTTTTTTTTATTAATATACATATATGCATAATAAACATGCCATCATGCCATCCGAACTAAAGAGCTGGAAGATACGGCAGAGATCTTGGAACTGAAAAGAGGCACATGGAAACATCTCTCACTCAGTGTTTGTTGCTTTTTTCTTCAGACTCGATGATGATAAAAATTAAAAATAAAGTTTTAATGAAGATTCAAATTGCCGCGTTGTCCCTGGTAGTAGGACACTCTCTCATTCTTGCTTGCGCTATTTCGCAAGTCTCACAAACACGAATGAGAGTGCGAAGGGCCGTGGACATTTGAAAATTCCACATAATTTTTCGTTTTGTTCGCCCTCCTCCTTCAAACCTGGCCATGGATGTCGCCAACCACGACGCAAGGAGTGTTGAATTCGACGAGGTGACTCTCCTTCTCGAAGATGTCCTTGGCAAGCCACAGAATCTTCACCAGGTCATTGTAGTAGAAGGGAAACTGGCAAGTGTGGAAGGATGAGAGAAAGAGCAAGAAAACGAGAGAAGAGAACGAGAGAAAGAATAAGAGAGAAAGCAAGAAAGACCAAGAGAGAGAGTGAGAGGGTGAGAGAGAGAAAGTGAGAGAGTGAGAGAGAGAGAGAAAGGGAAAGTGCAAGAGCGAGAACAAGAGATCATAGTACTCCCTTTTGAGCATTAACGACTTCCTCAGCATTCGCGTAGCTTTCATGGGCGAGTTCATTCAAAAAAAAAACTATTTTGATCTTGGCCACGGAGAGGAGTTGTACTCTTGCCGAGGAGATAATTGCGGTTCTGCCCAAAGTTGTTGTTAAAGTATACTCCAATTAGTGCGAACGTAAAAAGTGCAACAGAATTAATTGTTGTGAAATTTTGCGGGACCGACTATTTTGAGAGTGCAGAAACTTTCGCAACAATCAATGGTGGGCTGCATAATAAAAAGAGTCTGTTCTTTCTCACTTTTTTCTCAAACATCTTCCTGTTCATGAGGCGGCGGATCATCTTCATAATGGGCTTAGTCTGCAAGTTGCAGCTTTTCACTTCCTCCTCCGACGTCTCATTCTAAGAAAAAACAGATATTATCATTTAATTTTCATCGTCAAATTACATATCTTTTCGATGTTTTTAAAAGCTCGCATCTCAATCTCAACATTAATTTTTCTTTTATTTTTATTTTTTGAAAATATATACCGTATACCACTACATAAATCGTTAAAATAAAGTTAGAGTAGAAAAGAATTGCCACCTTGCTTGAGCCCCTAGTGCTCTTGCCGGCATCGGGGTCGGCCATGAATCGTCTTGATAGAGGGAGGACGGGCGAGACAGTCAGAGAAATAACAGAAAAGGCGAGAGAGCGTGACGAAGCGAGAGGGTAGAAAGGGTCAAAGCCGTGGCGTTCCCAGGAAGAGCGATGGAACGAATGATGCAATAAGGACATTTCACTCGCCTTTTATAACTGCCGAACTGGATAAAAGTGCATTTTCGCTTCTTTCTTTCGCTTTCGGGACAAAATGAGTGCATGCTTACGAAACTCAAGAAAAACAAAAGGTTGATAGAAAGAGAGAGCGAGTTCGAGAGAGATTAAAGAGAGACAGAAGGAGAAAGTGAGAGATAAAGAAAGAACGAGAGAGAGAGAGAGAGAATAGTGAATAAGGAGAATAAATAAGAGACTACTTCGTCTACGATTGCAGTCATTAGCTTCAATGTTCACAATCTTACCCTTAACTCCATTTTTATCTCTAACTTTTCTCTTTCATTTTTTTCCATTATATTTTATTCTCTCTCTCTCTCACTCGTTCTCTCAACCAATTTTTTGCATGTATTCTGGATGCTCAAATTATGGCAAAAATTTATTAATTAAAGGGTTCACGTACCATGATCTGCATGCGTAACATTATCAATAAGAATTGACACTAATAAAACAAAATTCTAAAAATACTTAAAATTAAACAATTGAATACCTCTCTTTCTCCCTCACTTTCTCTCTCGATCTATCTCTCTTTCTCTATCTCTCTTTCTCTCTCTCCCTCTCACTCGATCTATCTCTCTCTCTCTCTCTCACTCACTCTATCGCTTTCTCTCTCTCCCTCTTTCTCGCTTTCTCTTTCTCTCTCTATCCCGCTAAATGGGGCTCACCCTAGTATCGCACGCAACTAAACTTGTGTGCATAAATATAGTCAAATCCTAGGGTTTCCACTGAATTTCATCCTTTAAGAAAGCAACAAAATTTTTTCACAACAACACTTACATTCTCTTCTTAATAATTGTATATTTCAAGATCATCACAGAAATCAAACTTATGGCGATCTAGTTCGACGGTATTAAAATTTACAACAAAATCTTTGAATAATTCATATATTACAATCAGGTTAACCGAGCAGTCATGACATTAGCAAAAAAGTACAAAAATTTTTTATACATTCAAATGTTAAAAAATCAATAACACGAAAGCCATAGCCAAATTAAGTAGTAGAATAATTATAATGTGTTCATAGATCATTGATCATTGATCAAACATCATAGATAACACAAACTCCAACCCGTAGACATGTGCTGAGGAGAAGCCTTAGTCTATCTCTCTTTCTCTCTCTCGATCTATCTCTCTCTCTCTCTCCCTCTCTCTCTAAAACTACAGAGTACAAATGGAGGTTCACATTCAGTCTGATGTTTAATTCTACTACAAAAATTTTCCCCTATTCCTTGCCGTATCCTTTCTCCTCAAGCTACCGCACCCACCTACCAAAACACCACCTGGAACCCATCCAGAATTCCACCTACCAAAACACCACCTGGAACCCATCCAGAATTCCACCTACCAAAACACCACCTGGAACCCATCCAGAATTCCACCTACCAAAACACCACCTGGAACCCATCCAGAATTCCACCTACCAAAACACCACCTGGAACCCATCCAGAATTCCACCTACCAAAACACCACCTGGAACCCATCCAGAATTCCACCTACCAAAACACCACCTGATACCCATCCAGAATTCCACCTACCAAAACACCACCTGAAACCCATCCAGAATTCCACCTACCAAAAGACCACCTGGAATACATCCAGAATTCCACCTACCAAAACACCACCTGGAACCCATCCAGAATTCCACCTACCAAAACACCACCTGAAACCCATCCAGAATTCCATCTACCAAAACACCACCTGGAACCCATCCAGAATTCCACCTACCAAAACACCACCTGAAACCCATCCAGAATTCCACCTACCAAAACACCACCTGAAACCCATCCAGAATTCCACCTACCAAAACACCACCTGAAACCCATCCAGAATTCCACCTACCAAAACACCACCTGAAACCCATCCAGAATTCCACCTACCAAAACACCACCTGAAACCCATCCAGAATTCCACCTACCAAAACACCACCTGAAACCCATCCAGAATTCCACCTACCAAAACACCACCTGAAACCCATCCAGAATTCCATCTACCAAAACACCACCTGAAACCCATCCAGAATTCCTCTATAGCATAAACTCCATTCTGTTCATCAAACATTCGTGCTCAATTATTCTTAAACTACTATTCTATTCTCTCCAAATACACATTTCCCCACGCCTTTCATATCAACCGGTAAATTAATAATATCGGGGGCCCTCGATAACCTCCTAGTACTTGCTAGGGCTATGGATGCCCCCTTATCAATCAGCCAGCCTTTACCAACCTCGGTGACGAGTCTGAGCGACAACTCTGGCGGTGAGGCTCTCACGACTCACGAGCGTGTTGCGCAGCCTCCACTTGGCGGCCGCGCTGGACATTTATGTCTTGCACATTACAATTCGCATTTAATTTTTAACTAGGGCGATATGGTGGCCCGCCAAGTTCATATTTAACCTTTGTAACTACGGCATCTATGGAGGTCCACAATCAGCCTGATAGTTACATACATCTACAACAAAATAAAACCTTCCTTTCTCATACCGTCTCTTATCTTTCCTTCTCAAGGCATCTACCATATCACTGCGAGAACGCATCTAGAGTTCCACTTCAAGAAATGCTCGTGTTCATATCAAACCTTCTTGTTCATAGTACCCAGTAATTCTTTCTCTTCAACGACTACCCCCCCCCCCAAATATATACATTTCCTCCTCACGTCTCTCATATCAACCACAACAGTACTGTTACTGACCGGGGGAGAGTCAGTGGCCCCGTCCCCTCCGGGGGGTGAGGCCGCTCGGGAAGTTGCCCCAGCAGAGTGGAGAGAACACCTGTAAAGAGAGGCTGGCTGCTGGTCTTCACCACTTTTGATATGCCCGTTCGGTCATTAGTGTAAGTGTGAGTTGATTACACTTTGAAGGAAAATATGCATGAAAATCCAAAAGTCCTTCCACTTTGGCGAGGACGTCGCGATTGAGAAGTGCGAGAAGCTGGGCATCCGCATGATCATCCGCTCCCATCAGGTCATCATCGCTTTTTTTCCAGATTATTAAATATTTTATTTGAATAATTAAAATATTCATAATAATTTTTATTATAATTTACATATTAATCGAATGCATAATTTTATTATGATCATCCACATCCATCAGCACAACACGCACAACGACATGGTCTTTTTTTAGCAGATTATTTATTATAATAAATATTCTCTCTTAATCGAGAACATTAATATTTATTAAATAAACAAGATGTTTTTTTTGTGTGCAGGCAATGATCAAGGGATTCGACTTCTTCTGCAACCAACTCGTACTGACCATCTTCTCAGCGTCCAACTACAACCCGGCCAAGGTTTATCAGAATTAATTAAATTAATCATTTTCTCTATTTTCTTACAAGATTTCAAAAACTACAATTAATGTTTCAAAGAAATACTCTTTTTGTTTCGTTTTTTTTAAGTTCATTATTAGGTATTTATGACTTTAGCCGAATGATGCAGCCGTTATTTACATCAACGAGAATGGCCGCGCTGGATTCCGAACGTTCGTTGCGAGCAAGCAAGCTGAATCGGGTATAAATTATTGAAGTTATTGTTATTATGTGTTTTTATTAATTAAATAAACAAACAAAAAATCGTTTCAAATAAAAATTTAACTAGGCAAGATTGAAATAATATGTACATACGCTAAATAATTTCATTTAGAAGAGAAGCTCTTTCAAGGCAAGCGCAACGAGAGCAACAATGAGGGCGTTGGCGGCATCCACAGCAAGATGAAGTGAGGGGGCGGCGCATCAGTCGGAAGCTCCGCCCACTCGAAGAGAATGCCCCGCCCACTCCCACCTGCCCACTACTACCAACAAGAATTCTCCACGCCTACTCCTTCTCCGCCCTCTACAACTATTTTCTTCTGTTCCTTCAACCAGGGAATATATAAATTGGAGTGGCTCCATTGTTTTGCATATTTCCCGTAAAAAGAAAAAAATGGCGAAAACTAGTACTAAAACTCTCTTTGGTTTCTTTGATATAGGGTTTAATTGGTTGATACTAATCTTACATTAGAATAACGCGCGGACAAAAAAAGACCCTTTGCTCTCTCTCAACAGACATTTGACGTCATACGATTGGCCTTGGGAGCATATCTGTTAAGAAAAATCCGGCCAATCTTGGTTGCGGGCCCCGAAATGCACAATTCTAAGTGCACGATTCTAGTGGCCCCTTCTAGCCACGTTGTAGCTCTGTCAAAATGTTTTTGAAAATGGCGGGAAGTTCAAATTTTCGCTCTTACGAGAGAGTTCAAAGTACGTGAGGGGTTGAGAATACACCGTAATCCCCCTATTAAAATGTTAATTTTCTCAGGGCAGAGGAATTTTTCTGACTTCATGACACTTGCAAACGAAGTTTCTTGCTCAAGGTCAACCTGACCAAATAAAGCGAAAAAAAAGATTATTTATTCGCCGAAGACCTCCTTTAAGGCTCTATCTGTCTACCTGTCTCTGTCTCTCTTTGCCTCTCTCTGTCTTCTCTCTGTCTGTCTCTCTGTCTGTCTCTCTCTCTGTCTGTCTGTCTCTGTCTCTGTAAACACCTTGGGTAAAATTTTCTAAAAATCCATTTTCGACCCAAAACACGGCCCTGAACATTTTTATGACCACTTTTTGGTAAATTTTTGTTCATTTTTGGAAAGTGTACCCTGCAGTTTTTTGATATGTTGTTGCGCGTGAAATTTGCTACAAGAATTTGTTTCCTTCATAAAAATCCTGGTTGGCACACCTTTTTTGGCACAAAACCAACTTTTTCTCTCTTTATCACTTTCCTTTCTCTCTCTCCCTCGGTCTCTCCTTCTGTCTCTCGACCTTTCTCTTTGTTTCTCTCGCCTCGCGCTCTCCCTCTCTCTCTCTCACTCTCTCTCACTCTCTCTCTTTCTGTCTCATCCTCTTTCTGTCTCATCTTATCTAGAATACAACCGAGCCATTGTTTAGACGTCTTCCATGGAGGAGATGTCAGCCGCGTCCATTCTCTCCATGCATGAAAGGTAGAGAGAGAGGGTGATAGAAGAGACTAGAAGAAAGAGAGAAAGCGAAAGAGAGAAAGGGAGAGAGAGAGATAGGATAAGAGAGAGAAAGGGAGAAGACGATGAGAGAGAGAAAGTGAAAAGAGAGAGAAAGGCTGGGAGTGGATGAGAGAGAGAGACAGAAAGACATAAAGAGAGAGAGAGAGAGAGAGAGAGAGAGAGAGTGCCTCCATTATGGTAATGCAACTGGAGCAGTAGCATTACTGAGGGACGCACTGTCCAAGACCTCTGTTCATTGATTGAAACATATCTGAATGACAAATAATTGCTGATTTTCGGGATTAGAAGAAACCAACGGGTTTTAACAGGAAAATCTTAATCTATTACAATTGTTCCTATAGTTAATTAGCACTTTGTCCTACTATTTGCATGTTAGAGTGTAGTAAAGATCCCCATTGTTACTGTACCAAGGAGGGGGCAAAGGTGAAATGCTCAAGATGGCAGTGGTCTTTAGAACGCTGTCTTCAGACAACCTTGTTGATGTTGCAGAGATCTGTTTACTCGATTACCGTATTTTCTCTATTAGTACCCCCGGGGGTTCTATTTTTCAATACTCGTGCGGGGAGGGGCACTATTAGAGGGAGGGGTTCTATTAGAGGGAGGGGTTCTATTTTTCTCTATTGGAGGGGGGTTCTACTAGAGGGAGGGGTTCTATTTTTCAATGGCATTTTCAGAGGGGGGTACTATTAGAGGGGGGGTTCTAATAAAGGGGGGTTACTAATAGAGAAAATACGGTATGTGATAGAGAGAGAGAGAGCGAACCGAAAGAAGCAAAGAGAAAGATCGAGAGACAGAAAAAGAGGCAGAGAGAGAAAGAGACAGACGGAGAGAGAGAGAGACAGAGATATAGAGAATCACTCTTCATGCACCGGAAGAATCTATGTCGCGAGATTCCACCGCCAGTGTCTTAAGATTCTTCACTGAGAAATTACAATTTGTACAGCAAAAAATGGATTTTATTCGTATGTATGTATGTATATACATACCGTATTTTCTCTATTAGTACCCCCCCCCTTTATTAGAACCCCCCCCCTCTAATAGTACCCCCCTCTGATAAAGCCATTGAAAAATAGAACCCCTCCCTCCCCCCCTCCAATAGTGCCCCCCCCTAACAGCCCAATTTCTCAGCTCGAGACGTACCTCGAATGGATCCTGGAGGCATGAGATGCTCTCTCCAATGTACTGATCGCAAATTCATTCAAAATATGTGGTAAAATGGATATTCCAGTGATGATAACTATAAATTCGAGTTATGATTCTTCTTTTTCTGAGAATAAAATGTTGTTATCAAACTTTATGTGTCTCACATTGAAAAATAGAACCCCTAACTATAATAGAACCCCTCCCTCTAATAGTGCCCCCCTCTCGCCAGGGTATTGAAAAATAGAACCCCCGGGGGTACTAATAGAGAAAATACGGTATCTTGATTTTTTTGTTGTTGTTTGTTAAATACGAATAATTTCGGGAAGCTCCTTCATCTTCAAAGCGCTGCTTTCTTCTCCTCGACTTTTCTTTTCTTTTCTACCCAGCAGAAAACAATGAGAGTCTTAGTACTATTTCTTGCCTATTTTCTTTAATCTGGAAATATGCAAAACGATAAATGTCAATCCAATTTATATATTCCCAGGTTGAGCGAACAGAAGAGGAGAGTTGTAGAGGGCGGAAGAGGAGTGGGCGCGGAGCCTTCTTTTAGGTAGCAATGGGCAGGGTGAGGGGGCGGGGCATTCTCTTCGAGTGGGCGGGGCATTCTCTTCGAGGGGGCGGAGCTTCCGGCTGATGCGCAGCTCCTCAGTTCCTCTTGCCGCGAAAGATTTTCTCTTCTATATGATATCATTTAACGTATATATCATAATACATATATTATTGAAATGTAGCCTAATTAAATAAAAATTTATTTATTTATTTAATTATTAATATAAATAAAAATACAAAATAACAATAACAATAGAAATTCCACAATTAATACCCGATTCAGTCAGCTCGCTCGGAACGAGGACATGGAATCCAGCGCGGCCTTCCTCGTCAATGCGTAAGACAGCTGAGTGATTCCGCTAGAAGTCATAAATTATATTGTTTCGTTATTGAACGAGAAAAAAACGCATTTGAAACAGTAATTGTTTAAAAAAAAATTTTTAATAGAGAAAATGATCAATTTAATTCATATTCACAAGAAAACATTTTTTAACATTTATTTTTTTTGCAGAAACGAATGTCAACCTTGGCCGGATTGAAATTGGGCGCGGAGAAGATGGTCAGGACGAGTCGTTTGCAGAAGAAGTCGAATCCCCTGATCTTCATCTGCAAAAAACACCTCCTTTAATAATAAAAATAATGTTCTCGATTAAGAGTATTATTATCATCCACTCCCATCAGGTTGGTCACCAACAACAGCGTCGTCTTTTCTCCAGATTATAAATAATATATTATAAATATAAATTAATCATAAATAATCTGGAGAAAAGACTACGCCGTTGTTGGTGACCAACCTGACAGGAGTGGATGATCATAATAAAAATTATGCATTCGATT
The DNA here is from genome assembly GCA_945643635.1 of Allodiplogaster sudhausi. NCBI lineage: Eukaryota > Metazoa > Nematoda > Chromadorea > Rhabditida > Diplogasteridae > Allodiplogaster > Allodiplogaster sudhausi. Next base: position 426,961 of record CALZFC010000001.1, on the reverse strand, counting down.
AATAAATAAATAATAATAATTTTAATAAATATTTTTAATTCTTCAAATAAAATATTTAATAATCTGAAGAAAAAAGCTGCTTTGACCTGATTGGAGCGGATGATCATGCGGATGCCCAGCGTCTCGCACTTCTCAATCGCGACGTCCTCGCCAAAGTTCACGGAGATGCCCCGGCTGGTATTTGGCTCGAAGCTGCAATTATATGAAAAAAGACATATGAAAAAAATTAAACAATTAAATAATATACTTATAATTTTTTTCAATTAAATTTTTTATTTTGATTAGTTTACAATTTGAAAAAAAAAGGAAAAAAATCATACCCCTTCAGACCGGGCAGCGGATCGGCCCACATGAGATCGAGCGCGAGCGGCCACTTCTGAGGGTCGGGCAGCGGCTTCGGAATCTTCAAGGAGGATGATCATCGACAAAAACGAAGTAAATAAACAAGCCAAGTATCGAGGATACATTCTACAGCATTAGATCCATTTTGAATGCGCACCCGCAAACATTTAGTCCATCTTCGGCTTACAATTAGGTTAGAGAGCGCGTAAATTGAGGAGAGTGGCTAACAGCTACAGTAGGAAAAAAAGCTAGATTCCGGCCGACACATATTTCAGGTGGCTTGTATCTTTATAATAAATTTAAAAAAATGGTTCAACCGTTCTAGCACGACGGCTTACGTTAGGCAAAGGCGGATTGATTCATTGATTCAAAATATAACACAAATTGTTCAGTGAGCGGCTCCTTTAAAGCAGGTTCGAATTGCGTGCGTCTGGCATGCGTAAAATTTTTATAACTAGGCCGGCCACTCCCTCATTCTCGTATGCTATTTCGCGGGTCGCTCAACGGTGCCGCGCGAAAGCGCGCGGCCGAATAAAAGTAGTGCGAAGGGCCGTGGCAGGAAATTTGGAAATATTTTTTTGGGTGGTCACCCTCCTTTAAAGCAGTAGATTGTGAGTGAATTTTCCGTCAGTTCATTGGGAACAGCATCCCATGCCCCCAGAATCCAATCGAGGTACGTCTCGAGTCGAGGTATTAGACTAATAGGGGCACAATTGGAGAGGGGGTTCTATTAGAGGGAGGATTACTATTTTACAATGGCCTTCTCAAGGGGTGTACAATTAGAGGGGGAGGGGGTTCTAATAGAGGGAGGGGCACTAATAGAGAAAATACGGTATTTGTTGAGACTGGCCTTCCTGATGTCGTCGAGGCTCTCGAGATGCGGCGAGAGCCCGCCATGCACGCAGAGGACGATCTTGTGGACGAGGCAGGCGAGCGGCAGATGCGCAAAGACGTCGTTGAAGAGCAGCCACAGGCCGGCCGCCTCCTCTTTCTGAGAGCATAATAATAAGATAATGTTGGCCGAGGGCATTTTTTGCATCACTATTTAAATAAAATAGAATGTGATACTAACAACAAAACAAATTGGCGCAATGTTCATTTCTGTCTAGCATGACAACCTTTATATTTTTGGCACTGAACATTGTGGATTTGATTTGAAACGATAAAGCAGAGAGGAGTTCAAGATGGACTTATAAAATCATGGCTAACGTCGGGAAAACGCTCGAAGATCACGTCCTTGAATCCGTTGACCTGGTTGATCGTCTGCGTCTCGTGGTTCCCGCGGATAAGAATGATCTATGCAGCAAGCGGGTAGGTTAAGGTAGGGAATTAAATAATAATAATAATAATAATAATAATAATAATAATAATAATAATAAGAATAATAACAATAATAATAATAATAATAATAATAATAATAATAATAATAATAATAATACTAATAATATTAATAATAATAATAATAATAATAATAATAATAATAATAATAATAATAATAATAAGTGCATATTTTTTAATGAAAAGAAGTAGAAAGAAGGACGGAAGCAGAAGGGAAAGAGCCACCTTGGATATGTAAATGATTTTGATGAGGAAGAGAAGGATCACGCACTCGATCGACTGTTTGTCGTCGCCGACGTAGTTGCCGAGGAAAATGAACTTTTCCCGAGCGAAACCCTGGTAATTCCGCAAACAAATTGTTATTGCGCGAAGACATTCTAAGAAAAGATTGTGGATTTTATTTTTATTTTATTTTTAGAAAACATTTCTATTAAACATGCCATCATGCCATCCGAATTAAATTGCTGGAAGATACGACAGAGATCTTGGAACTGAAAAGAGGTGGCACATAAACATATCGTAAGACTCGATGATGATACAAATTTAAAAAAAAGTTTTAATGAAGATTCAAAATGCCGCGCGTTCCACCCTGAGAGTCGGCAACTCTCTCATTTTTTGCGTGCGCTATTTCGCAAGAGAAACACAAACGCGAATGAGAGTGCGAAGGGCCCTGACAATTTCAAATTTCTTATAATTTTTTTTTTCATTTTGATCACCCTCCTCCTTCAAACCTGGCCCTGGATGTCGCCAACCACGACGCAAGGAGTGTTGAATTCGACGAGGGGACTCTCCTTCTCGAAGATCTCCTTCGCGCGCTGCAGGATCTTCACCAGGTCATTGTAGGTGAAGGGAAACTGGCAAGAGTGTAAGGACGAGAGAACGAGAGAAGTAGAGATAGAACAAGAGAGAGAGAGAGAGAAAGAGAAATAGAGAAAGAAAAAGAGTAAGACAGAGAGAGAGGCAGGGAAATCGAATTTGCAAGAGCAAAAGATCATAGATCACTCCCTTTTGAGCATTCACAACTTCTTCAGCATTCGCGCAACTTCCATGGGCGAGTTCATTCAAAAAAAAACACTATTTTCCTTGGCCACGGAGAGCAGTTGTACTCTTGTCGAGAGAGATAATTGCGGTTCCACGCAAAGTTGTTGTTAAAGTATATTCCAATTGTTGCGAACGTGAAAGGTGCAAACAGAATTAATGATTGAGAAATATTGACAGGGGATAATATTCTTTTTTTCTACCCAATCGAGAGTGCAAAAACTTTCACAATAACAACGGGCAACACTAATAAAAGAGTCTGTTCTTTCTCTCACTTTTTTCTCAAACATCTTCCTGTTCATGAGACGGCGGATCATCTTCAGAATGGCCTTACGCTGCAAGTTGCAGCTTTTCACTTCCTCCTCCGACGTCTCATTCTAAGAAAAAACCAGTTGTTATCATAAAAAATTTTCATCTTCAAATAACATATCTTTTCAATTTTTTTTTAATATTTCGCATCTCTTACCCAAAATTTCATTTATTTTTATTTATTTTTTTAAATATACACCGTATATCACGACATACATAAATCGTTAAGATAAAGTTAGAGTAGAAAGAATTGCCACCTTGCTTGAGCACTTTTTGCTCTTGCCCGAATCGGCGTCGGCCATGAGTCGTCTTGAGAGAGGGAGGACGGGCGAGAGAGTGAGAGAGGTAAGAGGAAAGGCGAGAGAGCGTGGCGAAGCGAGAGGGTAGAAAGGGTCAAACCCGTGGCGCTCCCAAGAAGAGGAACAATGATGCAAGAAGGCCATTTTCGCCGACTTTTATAGCTGCCGAACTGGATAAAAGTGCATTTTGGCTTCTCTCTTTCGCTTTCGGGACAAAATGAGTGCATGCTTGCGAAACTCGAGAAAAGCAGAAGGGTGATAGAAAGAAAGATAGTGAAAGAGAGAGAGCGAGCGCGAGAGAGATAGAAAGAGAGACAAAAAGAGAAAGTTTTAGATAAAGAAAGGGAGAGAGAGAGAGTGAGAGATAAAGAAAGAAAGAGAGAAAGAGAGAGAGAGAGAGAGAGATAGAGAGAGAGATAGAGAGAGATAGAGAGAGAGAGAGATAAAGAAAGAGAGAGAGAGAGAGAGACAGAAAGAGAAAGAGAGAGATAAAGAAAAAGAGAGAGAGAGAGAGAGAGAGAGAGAGAGAGAGAGAACAGTGAATAAGGAGAATAAATAATAGACTACTTCGTCTATGATTGCAGTCATTAGCTTCATTATTCACAATCTTACCCTTAACTCCATTTTTATCTCTAACTTTTCTCTCTCATCTTTTCCATTCTATTTTATTTCTCTCTCTCTCTCTCTCACTCGTTCTCTCAACCAATTCTTTGCATATATTCTGGATCCTCAAAATTATGGCAAACATTTATTAATTAGAGGGTTCACGGACCATGACCTGCATGAGTAACATTATAAATCAATCAATAAGCATTTGGCTAAAAATACGGCTTTAAAACTACGTTTAAAGGAGCTTGAAATTCGATAACTCCTAACACGAAATGCCTGTCCTATCAGGACCGTAGTTGTGAAAACTTTTCTCCCAAGCCGCCTGGAATCAGATCCAGTTTTTACTTTTATTACTGTTTTTCTTTTGTATTTCATAATTCGGGTGAGTTGAAGGATTATTAGGTAGGAGCAGTGTCATAAAAGAAGTGTTTGTTAGAAGATTTTTCATTTTTAGGCCTTGTCTAGTTGGCGACAAATGTTAAAATTCGAGTACGGTTGATCACACTAATATTTCCCATAAGATCAGGCAACACATTTCAGATGCAAATTACTCCTTTAACTTTTACTTTTGAACGTTATATCTTTGCTGATGCATTCGCAATCCCAATCCGGACACATATTCGTAGTCATCTTTATAGCGAAAAAAATGAGTTTTCGCCTCCTTTAAGTAAACAATTGAATACCTCTCACTCCCTCTCTCTCTCTCTCCCCCTCTTTCTCGCTCTCTCTCTCTCGATCTATCTCTCTTTCTCTCTCCCTATCCCTTTCTCTCTCTCTCCCTCTCTCTCGATCTATCTCTCTCTCTCTCCCTTTCTCTCTCTCACGATCTCTCTCTCTCTCTCTATCCTTTTCTCTCTCTCTCGCTCTTTGTCGCTCTCTCTCTCTAGCTTTCTCTCTTTTCCTCTTTCTTTCTCTCTCTCTCTATACCTTTCTCCCTCTCCCTCTCTCTCGATCTATCTCCCTTTCTCTCTCTCTATCCCTTTTTCTCTCTCTCTATATCTCTCTCGATCTATCTCTCTCTCTCCCTTTCTCTCTCTCTCGATCTCTCTCTCTCTCTATCCCTTTTCTCTCTCTCTCTCTCCCTCTTGTCGCTCTCTCTCTCTCTCTCTCTCGATCATCTCTCTTTCTCTCTCTCTCTCTCTATTCCTTTCTTTTCTCTCTTTTCCTCTTTCTCTCTCTCTCTCTCTATCCATTTCTCTCTCTCTCTCTCTCTCGATCTATCTCTATCTCTCTCTCTCTTTCGATCTCTCTTTTTCTATCTCTCTATCCCTTTTTCTCTCTCTCCCTCTCGCTCGATCTATCTCTCTCTCTTTCTCTCTCTCTCTCTCTCGACTCTCTCTCTCTCTCTCTCTCCCGCAAAATGGGGCGCACATAGTCAATTCCTAGGGTTTCCGCTGAATTTTACGTATATATTTAAAAAAAATAACATTTGTTTTCACAATAACACTTACATCCTCTTCTTAATCATTGTATATTTCAAGATCATCACAGAAATCAACCTTATGGCGATCTACTTCGACGGCATTAAAATTTGCAAAAAAAATCAATCTACGAATAATTCATATATTACATACAATGAGGTTAACCGAGTTGTCATATCATTAGCAAAACTTGCTATAATTTTTTCATGATTCAAATGTTTAAAAAAAATCAATATCATGAAAGCTATAATTAAGTAACAGAATAATTATAAATAATTCATATATCATAGATCACACAAACTCCAACTCGTAGACATGTGCTGAGGAGAAGCCGTAGTGCTCCCGTTGGATGTAGCCTGGGAGAGCGTAGCTGGTGAGTAGACATTTGCGGAATCTTAATTCTCTCAATTTATTTTCAAAATAAAATACATCATTTCTGGTTCAGTTTTATTCTTTAAAAATCCTATCTTTTAAATATAAATATTCAGCTAGTCCATTCTCAAATTCATGAACCGATGCAGATTTTCTGCAACAAGGACACCTCGAATTGTAATAAAAAAAGACCGTATATTTATTCTCACTTCAAATATATTACTATTTTGATTATAAATATTATTATTAACATAATTTAAAAAAAAAACTTTAAAAAAATGATCATAACTATTATGATTTAAAATTAATTAAATAAAAAATATAAAAATTAATTAAATGAAACTACCCTACTTTGTCTGATACCCATCGAGATGGCGCTGCTCGACCAGCGGATGGCGGTCGGGATCGCCGACGATTACACGTGCACCGCAGCCTTTTTGTGCTCTGCAAAAAGGGGCGGGGCATAGAGATAATGGGCGGGGGCGGGGCACAATGAAAATGGGCGGTGCGTAAAGAAAAACTGGGGTTGGGTTAGAATAGAAGAAAAAAAAACAAACTGGGAAAAAATTACGGTGCCATGAAGTAGTAACGAAAAGATGCATATGAAAATGTAGGAACGACACAGGAGAAGAACGAGAAAAGAGAAAAGGGGAGAGAGAGAGAGACAGACAGACAGACAGACAGAAAGAGAGGAAACGAGGGAGAGAGCATGGCTAGAGAGAGAGAGACTGGAAGAGGCAGACAAGCATGTTAAAGATGAAACCTCTTGAGCCACTCGAACAGGCGGCCGGCAAAGTCCGTGTCGTAGAACATGTCGCCGAGTATGATGAGACGGCGATCTCTTTGCTGCAGCGAGAGAGAGAGAGAGAGAGAGAGAGAGAATGAAACAAAGAAACCAAAAAATAGCGAGAGATGGAATTCGTAGATTGGAAGCTCTCTCTCTCTCTCTCTCTCTCTCTCTCTCTCTGTCTGTCTGTCTCTCTCTCTCTCTATCTCTATGATCACTATGTATCTCTCTCCCTTACTTCATCAAAACACCCACCTCGAAGAACCGCACAAAGCCGTCCACGCCGCCTGCTAGCAGATTCACCGTCGAGAATCTCGCCATCGTCGTCGGCACGCCGTTGAGGCGGGCGTTGAGACGCGTCGCGAGTAGAGCGTCTAAAATTAATTAATTAATTAAATAAAATAAAATAATTAATTATTTAATTAACTAATACATATATATATATAGCAATAGAAAAGAAATTCAGCAATCAATAATTAATGCGGATCTATATCGCTGAAAATGAATCCAGTCCCCCTATTTTCTTCTTGTCTTGTTCGATTGTGGCCAATCCGGTTTTCAGTGCGCGTTTAGGGAGTTATGGGAAGTGGAGAAGAAGTTGTTGATGACGTGCATTTCCACGTGGAATTATTGAATTAATGAAAGGTTTCATTGACTGATGATAAGGAGAAAAAGCCGGTTACAATGTATTATATGGTGTCAGTAGGTTATATGCTAGTGGGTACGGCCCTAGGTGCGCCGTGCCTACCTTGCGGCGTACTCGCGGGGTTTTCTCTTTCCGCAAAACTCCTTCCCTAGCTCTCTCTTTCTCTCTCTCTCTCACTCTCTCTCTCTCTTCCTCTCTCCACACATATACACACTTTCTCACATACACACCCTCCCTCTCTTTCTCTCCTCTCTCTCCCTACCCCTCTCTCTCTCTCTCTCTCTCTCTCTTTCTCTCTCTCTCACTCTCTTCCACCCCCCCCCCACTGACTCTCGTCAATATCATTGACGATGACATCGGCCGCGCCTCCTGCGATGGCCGCCAGTGTCGCCGAGCCACAGCCGGCGCCGAGGTCGAGAAGAGCAGCGCCGCGAACGGCGGAAGACGCGTTGTCGAGGAGCCACCTGGTGAGAGAGAGAGAGAGAGAGAGAGAGAGAGAGAGGGAGAGAGAGAGGGGGAGGGAAAGAGAGAGGGAGGGAGAGAGTGAGAGACAGAGAAAGAGACAGTGAAATTGACGAGAGCGAAGGAATCTAAGTAAGAAAAAACAACTGAATTCAGAGCTGTGGAGATAGAGGAAAGAAGAGATAAGGGATCGCAGGAGCGAGAGAAAGAGAGAGAGAGAGAGAGAGAGGAGGGGGAGAGAGAGAGGGAGAGAGGGAGAGAGAGAAGAAACCAGTTTCATACCTGGTGACAGCTTGTCCTCCGGGCCAGTAGAATGCCCAGTACGGATCGGCAAGCGGGCAGTGCTCCGGTGTCGCCATCCAGAGGGGGCTGGCCTTCAGAGAAAGATTTGTTATTACATTGTAATGTCATTGAAGGGTTCTGCATTATTTATTGATTGACCTTCGATAATTTGTTCACTTGTTTAATTCTCAAAACTATGTTAACCACTCAAAATCAATGAACCATTCAATGATTCCAGGAATTTACTTGCCCAAGTTACCACCTATCATCTTTGCTCCTCCGTTTTTTTTTATAATAGCGTACAACCCTTCTTTCACTCATATTGGGGCCCTCTATACCTTCCTAGAACTTGAGGGGCAATGGATCTCCCCCTTCTCTCAATACCAGCCCGGACTGACCTCCGTGATGAGTCTGAGCGAGAACTCTGGCGTGAGACTCTCACGGCTCACCAGCGTGTTCCGCAGGATCCACTTGGCGGCGGATCTCGACATCTGCACATTACAATTCATATTACATTTTAAATAGAGCCGGACGGATGCCCCCCCAAATTGCATTTAATTGTAACCAGAGCAAAAAGTGAGGTCCACAATAAGCCTGATGGTTACTCCAACTGCAGATGTCCTTTTAACCGTATCTTCTTTCTATAGTTACAGTACACAAAACAGCTTCCCCAAGTCGCCCCAACAACCATAACACCGCCGAGAACTCATCTACAATTCCACTATTGCGTAAGCTACATTCTGTTCAACAAACCTTCTTGCCCAACTATTCTTTAACTACTACCATTCTATTCTCTCCAAATATACATTTCCCCACGCCTCTCATATCAACCGGTATAATACGGTATAGTTCATGATTATGTAAACACACAATAGACTTCATTTGTATAATAGCAATTCTTCATCATCAACACATTTCAAGACAATGTGTGCGATTAAGAATAACATAACAAATAAACAATGATGACAGAGGAATTCGCCGTGTTGATGGTTGGTTGGTTGAAGGAGTCGCTCGCTCGTGGTCCTCAGTCAAAGAGACCAAATCCCATGTCGTCATCCGACTCCTCCTTCGGCTCCTCCTTCTTCGCAGCGGGCTTATCGGCTGAAGAAGAAAAATTATTATTTTTAATGTTAAAAAGTGTATTTGTAAATTTAATATAAAAAATATCTAAATGAATATAGTTAATAATCAAATCGTCACAGTAATCTATGTTTGAAGAAAAAAAATCTAACAAGTATCTGCGGAATCACCCCCCCCCCTCAAAAACCCTACTCTTTTTGCGTGATTACAATGCCAACAGTTGAATCAAATCGCACAGAATTAACCATGGTCAATTGGCCGAAGCAAAATCTTGCCTATTCTTAATGTATTTACCTCTATAGCCCTTCAAATAGACCGGGGAAAGAGGAAAAAACACTCCAGAACAGTGGCAGCAATAAACACAAACACCTCTACTGTCTGTAACCCATTACATCGTTCCCTTCTTTTTATTTCTTAAAAAATTCAGCGGGTGTGAGTCAAGAATGCCGTTCAATTTCGACTGCATAAACTGCTCAGGATGATCACTGCGAACTGAACAATTATGTGGCCATTATAAAAAAAAAGATATGGGTTCCATGTTGACATCAGATAAAACGGAATGCAAATATCTCTGCAAATTCTTTTAAAGGATGGAAGGTATTTTTCTAATAAGTATTCGGCAGTGTCCACCAAATAGACTTAGGTACCTTAAACTAAACTCGTGTATCTCCCCCTACCGACTGAGGTCCCATAAACTTTACAAACCAACTTAAAAGACCTTGCGAATTAGCTACCGAAATTACTATTTAAAGAAGCATTCGAGCGGTATCCACAACCAGGGGAAAAAGGGTGGGGTTCACCAAGTGGTTGGGTATGAGTCTTCAAGGCGCCGAAAGAAAGGTAGTTTAATCTAGATGTTTTGATCAACAACTGCATGGGGTAGGGTCTGATTAAGACCCGGAAAAAGGGTGGGTTCCGTAGCCTGCCTTTTCCACGAATTCCATAATAACCTGCTGGCGCGGCGGCTGCCGCCGCGGCGGGCGCAGCTCCGCCTCCGCCGCCGCCAGACGGGACGGTGGCGATCTTGCCCTTGCCCTCCTTGATGAGGTCGGCCACGGACTTGCCAGCCAGCGCGGAGATCACCTTGTTGGCCTCCTCCATGTCGACATCCTGGCCGACGGAACCTGCAAGAAGTAGAGAAATAATAGTGAGTAGAAAAATGAAAACAAAACGAAAACGAGGCAATTCCAACTTTTTATTTAATTTAATAAAAAAAATTCTTTTAATTATATGTGTATATATCAGTAGTCGACCGACAAACTGCCAAACATGCCCCGTGGAAAAAGAATGCGACCAATGCAGACTAATTGCCTTAGATGAATTCGAATCAGCGCGAGAATTATTGACACAAAAGACTACTACAATTTTAAACGAGGATCCCAAGACCATGTCTTCGTCATACAATAGCCTTTAGTTGCAGGCATACACAGAACAACAAAGAAGTAAGTGAAAAGGGGCCATGGATCAAGTCAAGATAAAAGCAATGTTAATCGGAGAATGAGTCTTATTCTTAGCAAGGTGAGCTACTCTTTTCCTCACGAAAGCAGCATCGGAAGGGCATCGAATAGTAACAGGAAGACAATGAACAGCAGCACAATTCGGCCGCCAGTTTTAATTTAGGTGGAATTTATAAGCTCCCATAGAATAAAAAAGAGAATCGTAATCAGAGAGAAAAATCAGAGTCAGAGAACACGGCTGACCAATGATCTTGAGCAGATCCTGTGCGGACGGCGAAGCGTTGCCGCCGAGGGTCGCAAGAAGGTAAGCGCCGACGTACTTCATGATGACGGACGACGGATGCTCAAGTCCTAAAAAAAGAAAGATAATCAACAAAATGTGACTATTTTCTCAGTTAAAATACTATTATTTCTCAACAAAACCGACATTTTTCTAATTCCGCAACAGTTCCCAGAGGGAAAAAAGAGTAAATTTAAAAGGAATTACAAACAAAACACGCTAAAACAAGCACTTTAAAAGTTTCACCAACTTGCAAAAAGAAATTTAACTCTCCTCTCCTCCAGCGCAGTCGCGTTTCTTTTCCATGCGAGACATTTCGAAATTCGAACGAAAGCCATGCTTGTTACGGTATTTTGTGAAGACGACTAGCATTTAACAAAGATATGGAACGCACTATAAAACCTCACCTTATATGCACTCTTTATGTCTGGATGAAATGCAAAGCTAATTGCAAGGACGCGCGGATAACGACAATTTTTTCAAGTGCTTTTCAAGTGCTCTTTCTCTTGTTTAATCATGGAAAAGCACATTTTGAAGTATGTAATTAAGAATCACTTGAAAAGTACTTGATTGCAAATTTTGTATGACACGTGTACTTGACTTTAATTAAGCAGACTTTAATTAGGCATATGTCTGTCAATGTAATGCACCTGTGGTTCAAATCGTTCAGGAATTAATTGGATACTACAAATATCAACAACGAGAGATAGAGAAACAAGAATTATTAGATACATAAAAGGGCAAACCGAAAAAAAAATTTGACACTAACCGACAAAATAAATTGATGCGGTTCTTGTGATATTTTCCGCTTTAAAAAGTCATTTTATTCTGCAAACAATATTTATTTACTAGTGAAAAAAATTCAGCAAAACTGCTTGATAACCAGTTTGTGTACTAATTTACGTGAGTTTTATTTAAACGAACGCATTAGCTTGATCTATGACCTCTTTGACAATTTATATACTCTGTTTATGCGTTTATGATATAAAGTATGATCTTTTTTTATCCTAATAAATATTCACATTTTATTCAAATCCCATGCAAATGCTTGCTGACAACCCCTCCGCTCTCCCAGTCGATCCCCCACCCCTTGGTCGACCCCTCCAAATCAACGGGCGAAAAGGGACGCGCCGTGGTTGGGGGAGCGAGTGTGTGTGGGGAGAGAGAGCGAGAGCAAGAGAGCGCGCAAAATCGAGAGGGCGCAGAGAGCGCGAGAGTGAGCGTGGCGATGTGGGACAT